>OX439483.1:221604915-221972415 GCA_949320155.1 Melangyna quadrimaculata | reverse complement strand
TTGGTTTGGTTGTTTTTGTTGCCTTTGTGGCAATGGCTTTCTAAATGAAATTGGTTCAGGAGGTGGTTTCTGAATAGTATCTTCTTGTCTGATTAGTGGGCGGGTGGCTGTATTGATATCACCAAGGAAATCAATGAAGTTGTCTTTAATGGATTTCTTAATGCTATCAGAGATCTCTTATTTCATTGATTCAGCATAAGACGAAAACGCGTTTACTATTGCCAAATTGACATAAGCTTTAAAATCATTGGGTAATGAATCCGAAGTGTTTATGTTTGGATTGGCCCGGTTGTCGTTTCCTAAGATGTCTTGGCTTATATTGCTATACGAAGGCGCCCTAATAGAATCAGAAAAACTGTTTGATTGATGACCATTCATGGAGATATTTAACAATGGTAACTGATTTTGAACTGTAGCTGGAATTGGTGTTCTTTGAACACGAGGAAGTGGCTGCTTATCGAAGTTATTCATGATGTTGTCTACGGGAAGAGTGTCACCTTGAATTACTGAAGAGGCCGCTCCTTGAGCTGAATTGGCAGGTTAAATTGGTTCTACTAGTTGTGACAAATTTGATTGGTTAGTAGGTCGTGGAGCGAGATCTGTAAGAAACGGTTGACTAGATTCTGCTCTCGCCTTTAGTTGGGGAGGGCTATGTTTTACTATGGGACTAAGGCTGTACAATAACCGATCATGCTCACTAGGGTTTAGTCTATTTGACGACCTAGAACCTTTCTTTTTTATCGCACCTGTTTTTGTACCTTGATTTCCTTCTCTTTCGGTAATTACCATTTTGAAGGTGTCGTACTGATTCTTGGTTTTTGAAAAGACTTGATTTAATTTTTGAAATTTCAAAAAAAAATTGTGAATAGGGAAGGATTTTAACGTTAAAGAAAGCTATATTCTGAGATAATTATAATTTGTATTAATATTACATGTATGTAGATTTTGTTTAAGCGTCGGTACAATCTAAATCTTACGGTTTGAGAGTATCTGTAGTATGTATAACTAGAGAAACTTCTCAAAACAAAGTATGGTAATAATAATCAAAAGATTTAACAAGTTGGAAAAACTTAAACAAAAAGATTTTGATAGAAACGAAAACAAAAATGACTAAATAAACGAGTTCAAGAACTGAGTGTGAATTATGAACACAAAAAAAAAAATTATTAACCTATTGTAAACTTTATAATAAGTATTATGTTTAAAATAAATAATTTTTTTTTTTTTTTTTTACAACACCTTTTGTTAATTTTTAACAATTGGTAAAAATAAAAAGGTGAAAATGAACAAAAAAAAAAACCAATAAAGAAATAGAAAAAAGAAAATTTGCAAACGAAAAAGTACAAAAAATATTTTTTTCAAAATCAAAAATAAACCAGTTGTGATGGAATAGTTTTTGAAAACCAGATGGTGAAACAAAAAATTGATAAAATGTCTTTTGGATTCTGTGATGAACTTGTTTTAACTTTTTACTAGGATATTTGTTTAGTTGTTAGGATTTTACCTATTTTGTAAATAAATTTGGAAAAACTGGACTAAGAAATGAAAATTGCAAAATTAGAATGATAGAAAAGTAAAATTGGAACATTGAAGGAAAAGGTTAGACTAGACAAAACATGTTTGAAATATTATTGCCATCACCATCTTGTTATCTCGTCGCAAATGAAAAGGTATCTTTATTACTTTCCTTATTCATGACTTAAGAGTTGCCGATGGTGATGACAAGAACAATTCGGGAATAATAAAACTGGGAAAAGGAAAACAAAAACAAGGACTCACGTTGCGGGCGCCATTTGTAATAGGTTTGAGATTTGGAAATTTTAGAATGTTTGATTGAGAGCTATAAACTGGCATGCTGGCTTCGCTTGGCTTGAACTCGCCGGAAGTGTGTGGGAACTTGTCCACTCATCTCAACCCTCGCCTACCACAAAACACTTATCATGCCAAAACACTAAAAAAAACTACTTTAAAACAATCGAGGACTGTTTTAAAGGAATGAGACGGACGGACTTTACGTTAGAGAGCGTCGAGATTTTATCGACGAAGGCCTTGCCCACCCTACCATGGAAATCGGCGGCTAAATTATGATTTCCCGTTTACCTGGACCTTACCTTAAATTATTCCGGTCAGTTCTCTTCCATATCCACTAGGTTACCTTCAGCATTCCCTGAAAAATGTAGCTTTAGCAAATCATCAAGCTAGTAGCTTGAAAAAAAGATGAGTGTTCCACCATTTTGGCGCAATTTACAATAATGTTCATTTATTAATATAAGAATATAAGGCTACAAAATAAAGTAAATGATGTAATTGAATAAACAACGAATTATAATACATTATAGGCAATACGATAAAGAAGTTATATGGACCGAGTGTATCTTTGGAAAAAAAGGTTAAACCAGATTATATCTCACAAAAAAAAATGTTTAGTGACCAGTAATATAATAGTTATCTAACGAGAATGAGAACTTTCGTTTTAATTCAAAGCAATAAGTGGTTCTTTCAAAGATGTTTCTCGTGATAACACTTGCAGTTAGGCTGCATAGCTTTCGCTCCGTCATATTTGCATTAAGTGGTTCTTCCATTTTCCACCTTTAACGGTATCTTAAGCTAAAACAGGATTTGAAAAAAAACATCAAAACACAACCTATTGAGCTCAATAAGAGGTATATCCTTTGGTTCAATGACCCTTCGAAACTCGCGTTATTGTTTTACTTCACCTAAAAAAATGGAAACACCACCTTATTCAAGACGAATAATACCCATAAATGTTTCAAAACAAAATTTACGATTTTTCTTTCTTCTTTTAGCTTTTCCTTTTTTTCTTTGATAATTACTCCTAATTCACAAACGATGTACTTTGAATACATACAAACAAAATTATTGCGCCAGCAAAAAAAAAAATCACATATATAACTGTTATCTGGAACTAAAGGATTTCTTGAAGCGTGCTTGATTTTCTTGAATTGTGCTTGATTTTCTTGAAGCGGGTTTGATTATCTTGAAGCGTGCTTGATTTTCTTGAATATTATAGATATAGACTTTGATGTTTTTTTGAGTATTACCACCGACTGGTAAGAAAAAGGAGGCGATCAGGACTCCGATAGCGTATAGGTAGTCCTTGATCGCTGTACTTCACCATACCCAGAGAATTGTTTCAATACGTAAATATGGTTTTACGTCAATTTCCACACCGGGATTTTATGAATAGAATAAAACGGTACCTCCTCCTATGTATGACGTATTTTTATAGGTTTATTTTAACTAATTTATAATTTCCAATACGGATAAAGAGTGATTTAATTAAAATCTTATTAGACCCGTTTTTTTTCTTTAAACAACTGAATTTTTCTAAGGTGAACTTGTGGACTTGCAACTTCTGCGTCCTTCTGTGTCGGTGGTTTGTAGTATTCTGCGCTTTTTGCCAATAAGACCTAGCAAAAATTTACAGTAGGAATTTTATACGTCTTGTATTAATGTCTCGTGTAAACCTCACGACATGGAGGCCTCTAGTGTTCGTTCTGAGCTACAGTTTATTTTTTTTCTATCTTATGTGGAATTCCTTTCAACAATTTAAAACCGAATATTTTTTTTTGATGAAAAGAATTTTGTTCATTAAAATCGATTATTTTATGTGATTGTATGGGTAACATTTGACAGGATTTTTTATACACAAATTATTGCGCCCAGAAATTACTAAATATTCCGAATTGGATTCGTTTTAAGCACTTATATTATATTTCTGTAATCCAAGCAACACAATGTTTAGTATTTATGTGCAATTATTTTCTTGAATTTATAAATTATTCACTTTTTTCTGCGGCACGACAAAGAAAAAAATTAATCAAAAGAATGAGAAATGTCAAATATTCAGAGTGTGTGTATATTTTGCTAAAAAGGCACTATTTGATTTTATTTAGAAAAATTGATTATTTATTCTAAACAAATCGATATGTTTAGAAAATAATCGGTTTTTTGGCTGACATTAGCATTTCAACATTAGCCATGATCATACTTCGAGTCTCGAAAAAAATCCAACAACAACGACAAAATAACCAAAAAGAGGAATGTCAAAATCTGTCGCTGTGCAATTCCATACAAAAAATTCAATTTAAATATCCAATTTGTTTTCGTCGCAAGCAACACTGCAACAACTTGTTAAGCAAATAATTCACAACTAAAAAAAATATAGAACAAAAACTCATTGAATATTATATTTATTGTGCTAAAAATAAAATTCTTTCAATTAATTTAACAAAAAAAGAAAACACATCACAATGACGATTCTAACAAAACCGTGTCGATTGAGAAGAAATCCGAAAAAGTTCCTCTGCCATTGGGAACGGTTGCCAGTGATGGCCAAGCCTTACCGAGTGCGCCTATGGCACCTTTGACTGGAGAATCTGATGTTGAATCTATGGTTTTCAATCGTCGTCACATCTCTGCTTCAACGACAGTTTTCCTGTTCCTTTCGGCGTTGGCTGCGATGCTTATTGGTATTTTGGGTGGTGTAGCCATTTATAGAATGTATGCACCAGCTCAGCGAAGCCTTCACTATCGTGGAATGTCCGATATTCCATACTTTCCACGCCACAATATATCTATTGCCCGATTGAATGCCCATCCAGAAATTATTAAAATGAGTTTTATTGGCAATCATTTCCCAAACACCAACGATAAGTCATCGAATAGGTGCTTAGTTATGCCATTGGATAGAAAAGACACAACATTGCCACCAAGGAATTTCTTATATCTTATACAAAAACAAATGGCAGCAGGCTATTATAACATTGAAACCGATTGTATACACATGAATGTGTGTTGTTACACCCGACCTTACTGATATGACTTTTATTTTACAAATTGGGGAAGGTATTCAGTGGAAATAAAAAAAAATAATTTATGACTATAATCCGTTTACTTTTTTTTTTTTGCTATTATGCGGTGTCCACTACAATTGTTGTAGTTATAAATTTGAATTTAATCGTTCCATAATAGGTGATAGCTCCCCACACCATAACACCTGATGTATGACTGTGATGTCTTTACAAGATAAGTTCTTTTTTCCATTTATCGTGAAAATAAAAGTAGTAACCATCGGGTCCGTCAAGATTAAACTTTTTTTCATTTTCATCTGAAAAGACAACGTTTTTCGTGCGTTGCTACACTCAACATGCTCCCTGGTGAAATTCACCCATAGTTCCTTATGTAGCTGCCGTAAAACCGGTTTCTTTTTGATTTTCATACTCTTGATGTTACCACTGGTTTTAATTATCCTTAAAACCGTCGAAATACCATCAAACCCATTAACCCAATAAGGAAGTTCCTAACTCAACAGAGCGCAAACGAATTCCATAGCAAAACACTCTCGCCTAACTATAATAGTCAAGGTAATGAGCCTGGCTGTAGCAAACCAAAGAATATGGAATAGCAAACAATATCAAACAACCACGCACCCAACCAAGACTCAAAATTACCTGCACAAACAAAAAAAAGAAACATATATAAACCCATACACAAACGCCAGCAACACCAAAACCAGCAACAAAAACGTCAACAACAGCAGCAACAACTAAATCAACAGGAAAAACTACAACAACAACATCTTCAACTAGAACAACAACATCTTAAACAACAACATCAACAACAACAACATCAACAACAACAGCCGCAACAACAACATCAGCAACAACAACAAAAGCGGCGGCAGCAACTGCAAGGTCTACAACAGCAACAACCGCAGCAGCAACGGCAAAATCAGCAGCATCATAGACAACAACATCAGCAAAAGTAGCATCAACAGCAACATCAGCAGCATCATCAGCAACAACCGCAGCAACGTCAACAACGGCAGCAGCAGCAACAACAACATCAACAACAACAACAGCAACAACAAAAACAACAACTGCAACAACAACAACAACAACAACTACAACAACATCAACAACAACAGCAACAAAATCAACAACAAGAAGAACGACAAAAACAACAACAACAGCAGCAGCACCAACTACAACATCAACAACATCAGCAACAACACCAGCAGCAACAACAGTATCAACAGCAACAACAACAACAACAACAACAACAGCAACAACAAAACAACAACTACAACAACAACAACAACTACAACAACATCAACAACAGCAGCAACAAAATCAACAACAAAATCAACACCAACAACAACAGCAGCAAAAACAACATCAACAGCACCGTTAACAGCATCATCAACAACTTCCTCGAGAAAAGAAAACGTATAGAATTTTATCGTATAATGTAGCTGGTTTGAAAAATAAGACTTTATATCCTGATTTTTATAAATTTGTTAATGATTTCGATATTGTATTTTTATATGAAACTTATGTTACGGAAGATGCTGTTGAATATTTTGAAAATAAATTTTTGAATTTCAAATTCAGTTGGATTCCTGCAAAAAAAGTACACACAATGGGCATGGCAAGTGGAGGGTGCTTTTCTGCTTCAAAACATCTATGAAAATGCTAAAATGCGATTTTAAAATACAGGGGGAAATTACTTTCATCATTCTGGTCCTGAATAATGAAACGTTTTGGATACTACCAACGTATCTGAACAGCAAAGATTGGGAAAACGATTTTACAAAACTTAAGGAATGTATGATTGAAAATCATAACATGAATTTGCTGATTTTGGGTGATTTGAATGCCAAAATTGGACAGGTGGAGAACGAGTTATTTGGAATCCGAAGAAAATCAAAAGACAGGGTTTTGAACTCAAAAGGAAAACAGTTGTGGGATTTCTGTATCTCATATGGTCTGAGGGTTCAAAGTAGTACGAGCGAAAGCGATTCGGATGGAGAATTCACTTTTGTCGGTGCGTCTACCTCTTCACAACCAAGACAACATGACGGACGGATGTACTCAGTGAAGAAACACACCACTAACCTGCCTGACAAACCATACAGTGGGGCCTGTGTGGTGAGAAGGTAGCTACTGGTGAGGCTGAGAGAAGTAAGAGGAATACGGGAAACATCCTGGGCACCGGCCCTACATGCAACCTTAATGCTTCTTGCTCCTCTCAACCAGGTAACTGCAGGGGGAACTCTACGTTTAACACCGACACTATGAACATGACAGTCGTGGAGAATCTTTCCGCGCAACGCAACGAAAAACCCGCAATGCAACGCAAGGGAAAGAAACTCCTCGGCGAAAGACAAATTCAACGCCGACAGAGACGTAACGATACGCGGATTGTCCGGATTCTAGCAAACAAAAGCCCTGAAACCCTAACGTTTAAGGAACGGTTAGAACTGGACAGATCCAGACAAAGACTACTGACAGCACCACAGACTACTGACAATCCGAGTCCTAGGAGTACTGCATTGGGAGTGTCTACGGGGAGCCCCAAGCCCCCCACTGACCCACCAGCTAATGCAGGTACGTCCAAGCGAGCGAGGAAAGACTTGCACTCACCGACGAACGCATCACCGACGAACAAAAAGAAAAAAGCCAGAATTTCGAAGGCGCCTGTAGTAGGCAAGCAAATTGCTATAGTTGACTATGGTAATCCTTCACGGAAACTGACGGAAGATCAATGGCAGCTTATAGAACTTCGGATCTTTGAGGAGGTAAATAAGGCTATCGTCAAGAGTCGGCCACCGCCACTCTTCGGTACTCTCTGCACCTTCCAAGGATTCAAAATGTTGACATGTGAAGATGAACATACTCTCACATGGCTACAAGAATTTGTAAGGAAAGCTGAAGCTCCCTGGCCAAACGCTGACCTTCAACTCATGGAGAAGAAGGAAATCGGCGAATTTTCAAGGCCCAGAGCAAATCTCATTATGAAGGGACCGCTCATACCGAGGGATCGAATTCAACGATACCTTAGGTCACTCAACACCGAACTGCTTAGTCAAAACTGGGAGGTAATTGAGGTGGGCGTGCAAACAAAAGATGGCACAGAAGTGGTTGTGATGCTGAATCACAAATCAATACCACTTCTTAGAAAAATTGATTATAATGTACGCATCGGTACAAACCGATGCAAACTGCGGCTGATAACCACCAAGAAAAAGGTAACTATGGGGGAGGGGGGGTTAAAAAAAATATGAAGGTAATCCAAATTAATCTCCAACACAGTAAAGCCGCCAGTGCCAACCTAGTCTACCTCATGGCGGATAGACAAGTAGATATTGCCCTTACTCAAGAACCCTGGTTTGCAGGTGGCAGAATTAAGGGCTTACATTCAAAAGAACTGACGCTGTATAAGACCACAAACGCAGGTATTAACAGTAGTATTAGAGCTTGTATCGTAGCTAGAAAACAAATTAATCTCTTTCTTCTATCTGCATACAGTTGTTTAGACCAAACGACGGTCAAACTTCAACGAGCCGGGCTCCCGCCACTAGTTATAGCATCATGCTATATGCCGGGTAATGGGATAGAAGGACCACCGGCTGAGATGACAAAGCAACTCATTGCACTGGAGAAATGGGACGCTGTTGTGGGTTGTGATGCCAACGCGCACCATTTGCATTGGGGAAGCACTGATATCAACGATAGGGGTGAGTTACTTTTTGAATTTATTATAGAAAATAACATTTTGCTATCGAATAGAGGGAATAAGCCCACTTTTGTCACCAAAACTCGAAAAGAGGTACCTGATGTAAATTTACTAAACAACTCAGATACCACAATCTTAGACTAGGGGAAGGTATTAAAAGAGGAATAATTCTCTGACCATAAACTCATTGAATTCTTAATACCTGATACCGCAGATCCTCGCAAACCAATTAGAAATCTCAGAAGAACCAACTGGGAAATTTTTAATAGGGAGGTAGAAACTGAAATACGAAAGCTAAATACTGATGTTTTGCAAGAACCCGAGATTATAGTGAAACCTACTGATAGTTTCACTGAAATTCTCGGTAAAGCATTCGAAAAAGGATGTCCACTAAAACCAGGGGGACAGGATAAAAAGAAACCACCCTGGTGGACAGCTGAACTTGGCAACATCAGAAAAGAAACAAGAAGACTTTTCAATGTTGCTAAGCGCACAAGAACAGATAGCGACTGGGAAACTTACAAAACTAGGCTCAGAAAAATACTTGCTAATGGACCAATTGTTCTAGGATCTCTTAAGGAACTCAATGGAAATTGGGAGGAATCATGTAGCGAAACACTGGAACTCCTGGTAAACGCTCATTTTCCTGCTTGCACCTCTAACGGGAATAATAAGCATAGAGAACATAACACCAACGGAGTTGATTACGGAAGAGAGGATAAAATGGGCTATTAACTCCTTTTCACCGCATAAATCACCAGGTTTGGATGGTGTCTTCCCCATGATGTTACAAAAATGTGAAGACCATGTAATCCCACACTTAAAAAACATATTTCTAAGAAGCCTTAAATTAGGATATGTACCGAAGGCGTGGCGAGAAGCCAAAGTGGTATTTATTCAAAAAGCTGGAAAGCCAAGCCATACGACCGCAAAAGATTTCAGACCCATTAGTCTCACGTCTTTTCTCTTAAAGACATTTGAAAGACTAATAGATATATATATACGCAACACACTGAGCCCAGAAGTCATATCTCCAGCACAGCATGCTTATACAATAGGCAAAAGTGTTGAGACAGCACTACACAGAGTCGTCAGTACAATTGAAAAAACGCTCAAAGACAAAGAATACAACCTTGCTGCCTTTCTTGACATTGAAGGAGCCTTCAACAATGATCAAAACTATGCGGTGGAAGGAGAACTCGTGAATATTAATGTGAATAGCATCATCATCAGATGGATAATGTTCATGTTAAAAAACAGACAGATCAACTCAGAGTTAGGAGGAGTGAAGATCGAAGTATCTACTTCTAGAGGAACCCCACAAGGTGGAGTCCTTTCTCCGCTTCTCTGGACACTTGTGATGAACGCAGTTCTTGTGAGGCAAAAGTATAGTGGAGTCAGAGTTATTGCATATGCAGACGACCTGGCATTACTAGCGACAAGAAAATTTCTCTCCACTATTAGTGAACAAATTGAATATGCCCTATCAATAGTGAGTGCATGGACTAGGAATTGTGGCCTAGCGGTCAATCCGCAAAAAACAGAACTAGTCCTTTTTACGAACAAAATAAAGATACCAACTTTCAAGATTCCTTCTATCGAAAGGTCCCAACTCAAAATCTCCGATCACCCAAAATACCTAGGTGTGATCCTGGATAAGAAATTGAACTGGAGTCGCAACGTTAAAGAAAGAACTAACAAAGCCATGTTTGCATTTTACTTCTGTAACAGGATATTTAGTAAGACCTGGGGACCAAGCCCAAAAATAATCAAGTGGATGTTTACGGCAATATTAAGACCTGTTCTGACATACGGTTACGTAGTCTGGTGGAATGCACTGCACAAAGTTACCAACCTCAAGATCATGACCAGAGTACAAAGAATGGCATGTATTGGAATCACTGGGGCTATGAGGTCCACCCCCACAGCGGGTTTGGAAGCTATACTAAACTTAATACCCCTTGACCCATTTGCACAAGAATCGGCAACCAAGAGCGCTATTCGGCCTAGCCAAACCGGTAGCTGGAAGCACATCATCATAGGTCACGCGAGTTAACATGTTTATTGTAGATATATCCTTGTATACACAAATACAATCAGCTACATCCTATGTAAACCCACACAATTATGTCTTTATCCTAAATGATTATGTATAAGAAATACTTTCCCCTACATAAGATAAGGAAGGTTTATATATTGGTTGATAGTTGAGTCACTTAAGTGCAGATATTCAAACCCCATGGACATAAGTATCCAGGAGGATAAGTAACTTTAATTCAGTAAAATAAGTAAAATAAGATATTTAGATTAAATAAAGCAATTAAAGGATTTAGATCCCAAAAATAAATATCTTTTATTTAAATAATACAAAGTGTATTATTAATTGGCGATCCTGCCAGGAGTTTAACATATTGTTTTACTCTAGTGAGCGGACCAAAAGGAAAAACTTGAAAGTCAACAGATCTAGCATAGCAGACGAGTAAGTAAAGTGATTTCCAGTGACATATAGTGTTATAAATCATCAAGTGTACATATGCATACACAAGTAAAAAAATAATCAAAATTTAAAATAGTTTCAGTGAACTAGTAATCAGTGTAATATACAACGGGTATAATCAAACAAGAGAGTGAAATTCTCAACTAAGATATATGAAACGGTTGAAAAAACTGAAAAGCCAATTTGACGACAACCGACCAGAATTAAAAAAAAATTATGTCTGAGGCACAGATGGTAAGTATCCTTGCAAGACTTGAAACACTCGAGTTAAGTAACAGGGAACTCAAGAATGAAAACGGGAGTTTGAAAAATCTTTTAATACAACAAGATACTATAAACAAAGAAATACAAGCTAAATTATTAAATATAGACAATGAGATAAAATTAGCTCCAGACGCCCCAATGCTAAAAGAAATAACAATAACAATTCCTAACGGTAATGATATACAATTAAAGCACTTCCAGAATTAAATGGTGATAGCAAGGAATACAGGCTGTGAGAGAAGAATCTACAAGATTAATGAACAGCATTAATGGATTCGAGACACATCCAAAATATTATACAGCCTTAACTATTGTAAAAAATAAAATTAAAGGCACAGCAGCAGAAGTTTTGACAAATCATAACACTATTTTTAATTACGAGACAATTCGTAATCGACTCGATTATACATATTCCAACCAGGAACCTCTCTACGTGCTACAAGACAATAGGGATGGGTCATTATTTCGGTAACAGGTTAACAGTAACAGGTATTGAAAAGTAGCAATAACATATTGCTACTGGAATACAAAAATACCTGTTACTGAAATAACATATAAAATTCATACATTTTTTTTTTCAGAATTGGTTATATCAAGAAATAAAACAATTTTAAGAAAATTCAAGAAAAATATTTTCTTCAGTACTGATATTATTGCTAAACTGTGATTCTGCTTAAAAGTGATTTTAGAGGCATTGTGTAAATTCCTAAACCATTGCGTAAATTTAACTAAAAATTGTTGTTAAACACTGATATTGCCAAACTGTTATTCTGCTTATAAGTGATTTAAGGGTTATTGTGACAATTCAAGAAACTTAACAGTGATTTTACTTATTGTTAATAGTTATTTCAGATTCATCCTGTAAATTCAACAAAAAGTTGTTTTTTGTTTTTATTACTGATTTAGCTTAGCTGCGATTCTGCTTATGAGTTATTCTAGAGTTATCGCGTAAATTCATCAAAAATTTGAATACTGATTTAGCTTAAGCAGTGTTTTCGCTTATAAGTGATTGCAGAGTCATCTTGTAAATTCAACAAAAATTTTTCTTTATTACTAATTTAGCCAAACTGCGATTCTGCTTATTAGTTATTGCAGAGTTATCGTGCAAATTCGCCAAAAATTTCAATAATGATTTTACATAAGAGTAGTAATGGTAATAGTAGTAGTAGTAGAGTAGTAAGATAAGAGAAGCTTATGAGTGATTTCAGAGTCATCGAATAAATTCAACAAAAAGTTGTTCTTTAATACTGATTTTGCTTGACTGCGACTATGCTTATCACTTATTGCAGAGTTATCGCGTAAATTCACCAAAAATTTCAATACAGTTTAAGCTTAACAGTGATTTCGATTATTAGTGATTCCAAAGTCATCGTGTTAATTCAACAAAAAGTTGTTCATTATTATTGATTTAGTTTAACTGCGATGCTGCTTATTAATTATTGCAGAGTTATAGCATAAATTCACCGAAAATTTCAATACTGATTTAGCCTAACACTGATTTCGCTTATAATTGATTTCAGAGTCATCGTGTAAATTCAACAAAAAGTTGTTCTCTACTACTGATTTAGCTTAACTGCAATTCGGCTTATAATTTATTGCAGAGTTATCGCGTAAATTCTAGTAATCTAGTAATCTAGTAATCAGTGTAATATACAACGGGTATAATCAAACAAGAGAGTGAAATTCTCAACTAAGATATATGAAACGGTTGAAAAAACTGAAAAGCCAACTTGACGACAACCGACCAGAATTAAAAAAAAATTATGTCTGAGGCACAGATGGTAAGTATCCTTGCAAGACTTGAAACACTCGAGTTAAGTAACAGGGAACTCAAGAATGAAAACGGGAGTTTGAAAAATCTTTTAATACAACAAGATACTATAAACAAAGAAATACAAGCTAAATTATTAAATATAGACAATGAGATAAAATTAGCTCCAGACGCCCCAATGCTAAAAGAAATAACAATAACAATTCCTAACGGTAATGATATACAATTAAAGCACTTCCAGAATTTAATGGTGATAGCAAGGAATACAGGCTGTGGAGAGAAGAATCTACAAGATTAATGAACAGCATTAATGGATTCGAGACACATCCAAAATATTATACAGCCTTAACTATTGTAAAAAATAAAATTAAAGGCACAGCAGCAGAAGTTTTGACAAATCATAACACTATTTTTAATTACGAGGCAATTCGTAATCGACTCGATTATACATATTCCAACCAGGAACCTCTCTACGTGCTACAAGACAATAGGGATGGGTCATTATTTCGGTAACAGGTTAACAGTAACAGGTATTGAAAAGTAGCAATAACATATTGCTAAATATAAAATTCATACATTTTTTTTTCAGAATTGGTTATATCAAGAAATAAAACAATTTTAAGAAAATTCAAGAAAAATATTTTCTTCAGTACTGATATTATTGCTAAACTGTGATTCTGCTTAAAAGTGATTTTAGAGGCATTGTGTAAATTCCTAAACCATTGCGTAAATTTAACTAAAAATTGTTGTTAAACACTGATATTGCCAAACTGTTATTCTGCTTATAAGTGATTTAAGGGTTATTGTGACAATTCAAGAAACTTAACAGTGATTTTACTTATTGTTAATAGTTATTTCAGATTCATCCTGTAAATTCAACAAAAAGTTGTTTTTTGTTTTTATTACTGATTTAGCTTAGCTGCGATTCTGCTTATGAGTTATTCTAGAGTTATCGCGTAAATTCATCAAAAATTTGAATACTGATTTAGCTTAAGCAGTGTTTTCGCTTATAAGTGATTTCAGAGTCATCCTGTAAATTCAACAAAAATTTTTCTTTATTACTAATTTAGCTAAACTGCGATTCTGCTTATTAGTTATTGCAGAGTTATCGTGCGAATTCGCCAAAAATTTCAATAATGATTTTACATAAGAGTAGTAATGGTAATAGTAGTAGTAGTAGAGTAGTAAGATAAGAGAAGCTTATGAGTGATTTCAGAGTCATCGAATAAATTCAACAAAAAGTTGTTCTTTAATACTGGTTTTGCTTGACTGCGACTATGCTTATCACTTATTGCAGAGTTATCGCGTAAATTCACCAAAAATTTCAATACAGTTTAAGCCTAACAGTGATTTCGCTTATTAGTGATTCCAAAGTCATCGTGTTAATTCAACAAAAAGTTGTTCATTATTATTGATTTAGTTTAACTGCGATGCTGCTTATTAATTATTGCAGAGTTATAGCATAAATTCACCGAAAATTTCAATACTGATTTAGCCTAACAGTGATTTCGCAATTCTGCAATTCGCAATTCTGCTTATAATTTATTGCAGAGTTATCGCGTAAATTCGCAAAAAATTTCAATACTGGTTTTGCTTAACAGTGATTTCTCTTGTTAGTGATTCCAGAATTACCGTGTAAATTCAACAATAAATTGTTCTTTTTTACTGATTTAGCTTAACTGCGATTCTGCTTATTAATTATTGCAGAGTTATAGCGTAAATTCACCAAAAAATTTCAGTACTGATTTAGCTTAACAGTGATTTCGCTTATTATTGATTCCAGAGTCATCGTGTAAATTCAACAAAAAGTTGTTCTTTATTACTGATTTAGCTTAACTGCGATTCTGCTTATTAGTTATTGCAGATTTATCGCGTAAATTCGCCAAAACTTTCAATACTGGTTTTGTTTAAGAGTGATTTCGCTTATTAGTGATCTTTTTTCTCGAGACAAATTTTGAAGGTGTAGAGATAAAAATAAAAATGACATGACGGCAGTAGCGTAGCTAGAAAATTTCAACATAGGAAATTATATTTTTCATATTGAGCTACGTTTTTAAGAATGTATGATTTATGCGTTAATATTTTGTTTTAAAAATGAATTCCCTAATTCAAATACATACGCATTATATATATCCAGATGGTTCCATTAGCACTTCTGTTAGCATTGTTTTTTGTCACTTTTGTTATCATTGTGAATGCTGAATGCTTCGCCCTGGAGAGCAAATGTTTCACGTTGGTTTGTTACAGCCTTTAAATGAAATTATTTTCTGATGGTCTACATTTCATTTCGTTAATTTTATCTGGATTTATGTTTATCGATTTTTTCCGTGCCTTTTTTTTTGTTTCCATTTAAGTTTTAATCCTTTTCACATTAAAACTAATTTGCACTAATGGAAATTTAGACATAAAAATCCTGATTTTGTTAAATGGTAATCAGTTTGCAGTATGTTTTTATTAGAATTAAAAATAAAGCAGATTAACGTAACATTGATGAGCAACACCGTTGGGCCCCATTGAACCCTTTCTTATTAACTACACCACTGACTGGGTAGAAACAGCTATTCTATTGATTTGAATCTCTTAATTCCTAAACAATGTTTTTCGTCCATTGTCCTCGTAATACATTTTTATATTGGAAAGAATGAAAAAGGTATATGTTGTTGGTTGATTAAAATCACGGTACACATCAAACTTCAACATTTTTCCTGCAAAACAATGCTCAGAACATAATTTTTGCGGAAAAATATAGTGGAGACTTTTTTTTTTGTGCAGCGGATACTTTCTTATGTACAGCGGGCTCAAACGTCAGAATTTTTCGCGTGATCAGCGTACTGCCCGGAAAAAATTCCAACGCAAAATTTTTCCGGCGAAAAAATTTGTATGGGAGAAAAAAATTGTCTCGATCTGCGTACTAGGCTTTACTGTGATTCTATTTGTTAATTATTGCAGAGTTATAGCGTAAATTCACCAAAAATTTCAATACTGATTTAGCTTAACAGTGATTTCGCTTATTAGTGATTCCAGAGTCATCGTGTAAATTCAACAAAAAGTTGTTCTTTATTACTGATTTAGCTTAACTGCCATCCTGCTTATAAGTTATTGCAAAGTTGTCACGTAAATTTACCAAAAATTTCAATACTGATTTAGCTTCACAGTGATTTCGCTTTATTAGTGATTTCAGAGTAAAGCATTAACTACATAGACCTATATAACTTTTAAGGTTTTCACGGTTGTTTATAGACATAATTAATTAATTTTCGGACCGGGAAACTTCCCGGTGACCACGCTCAATGTAATTTGATGCGAAACGTTCGGGGTGAGTACAAAATCGCACTCTTATTTTAAATAACGCGGCTAATCCGAAAATTAATTAATTATGTACATAGACCTACTTTTGTACAAAAGTACAAAAGTGAGAAATTTAAATTCTTGCTAAAGAAACGTGCTTGCAAAAAATCATACGAAAATTAGACTACCATGCACGATTTCCATTGTTTTTTTTGCAAGCAGGTGCCTTCAGAATACATATTTATTTCTCACTTTTGTACAAAAGTAGGCCTATGTTGTTAAGGCTATCGTGTAAATTCAACAAAGACTGCTTTCATACAAGGAAACTGAGTTGCGGGTAACTGGGAGTATGTAGGCGAGAAGGGCGTAAGGGAACCTCTTGCCCTTCTCGCCGACAATCTAGATAGTTACTGGCAACTCAGTTTCCTTGTGTGAAAGCGGTCAAAAAGTTGTTCTTTATTACTGATTTAGCTAAACTGCGACTATGCTTATGAGTTATTGCAGAATTATCGCGTAAATTCACCAAAAATTTCAATACTGATTTAGCTTAGCAGTGATTTCGCTTATTAGTGATTTCAGAGTCATCGTGTAAATTCAATAAAAAGTTTTTGTTTATTACTGATTTTGCTTAGCTGCGATTCTGCTAAGTAGCTATTACAGAGTTATTTTGTAAATTCAACAAAAATTTTAAAACTGATTTTGCTTAACAGTGATTTCGCTTATTAGTGATATCAGAGTCTCCGTGTAAATTCAAAAAAAAGTTGTTGTTTATTACTGATTTTGGTTAACTGTGATTTTGCTTATAAGTAATTGCCGAGTAATAAGCAGAATCGCAGTTAAGCTTAATCAGTAATAAGGAACAACTTTTTGTTGAATTTACACGATGACTCTGAAATCACTTATAAGCGAAATCACTGTTAAGCAAAATCAGTATTAAAATTTTTGTTGAATTTTCAAAAAAACTCTGCAATAGCTACTTAGCAGAAGCGCAGCTAAGCGAAATCAGTAATAAACAAAAACTTTTTTTTTGAATTTACAGATGACTCTGAAATCACTTATAATCGAAATCACTGCTAAGCAAAGCCTATATTCAAATTGTTGGTGAATTTACGCGATAACTAATAAGCAGAATCGCAGTTGAGGTTAGACCGCACTAGGCGGAATTGCACTGCAGCGAAACTGCGATTCAAAATAATTTATATGAAATTTTATGAAGTTCAGTTGCGGTGATATAGCTCATACAATTTCATACAAATAATGTTTTGCCGCGTCGTGGAGTGTAGTTCCGCTGCAGTTTTGTGCGGTCTAACCTTTAAGCTAAATCAGTAACACACATCTTTTTGTTGAATTTATGTTATGACTCTGAAATCAGTAATAAGCGAAATCACTGTTAAGCCAAATCAGTATTGAAACTTTTGTTGAAATAACGTGAAAACTCTGCAATAACTATTAAGTAAAATAGCAGTTAAGCAATATCAGTAATAAAAAACAACTTTTTGTTAAATTTACACGATGACTCTGAAATCACTTATAATATCCCTTCCACACTACCCCACTGTGTATTAATACATGTCAAATTGAAAGTGGGAAAGAATTCCACGCGACTGCCAAATTTGGGTGAAAGAAATGACTTTTCATATTTTGCTTCCACACTTGTTTGTTTTCATTTCCTTAACCCAAAAAAAAGTGATAGAATGTGGGATAGAATTAGAACCATTCCTAAAATTATTCATGCAGGAACGCATGTCAAATCGTGTGGGATAGAATGTCGGGTTGTGTAGGCTGGGCTTTCATATTTTGTTTCCACACTATTTTACATGATTTGTTCCCACTTTTTTGACCTGTATTAAAACACAGTGGGCTTGTGTGGAATGCCTTTAAGCAAAATCAGTATTGGAACTTTTGTAGAATTTATGCGAAAACTCTACAAACTAGAATTTGTTGTTGACTTAACGTGATGACTCTGAAATAATAAGAAGAATAATTAATACCCCAACTCCACAGGCCATGAACGCTGGACTATGGCACATGTCTAAAAAAAGTCCTATGGAGTCGCAAAAATCCATGTCCAAGCAGTGACATATCCATACAAATCAGATTGTGGATTGGATTGTAGATTAGATTATCGACATGGCCTGTGGAGTCGGGGTGTAAAGGCAAGCAAAATAAGTAATAACCAACAACTGAAATCACTGATAAGCGAAACCACAGTTCAGTAAAATCATAAATTAGATAAAAAAAAAATTTTCTCGATCTTTCAAGTTTCCAGGACAATTTTGATTTCTTAACTGTTGATTCAGTAACAGGTATTTTTAAGAGGTATTGAGAAGTAGCAATAACAGTAAGTAACAGTTACCGATAACTAGCAGTTTGGCCCATCCCTACAAGACAAACTCCGACAAATCAAACAAGGAACATTATCATTGAGCGAATATCACGATAAAATAAACCAAGCATTGAATCTTATAATATCAAAAATCTCAATGAGTGGAGATTCGAAATTGATTACAGAAAGATTATCAGAAAATGCTAGAGTGAGGATTTTTATTGATGGAACAAGTGATGGCTTCACAAGGGGGGCTTTATATACTGCCAAAATTGCTGATCTAGAACATGCGTTTTCAATTACATTAAAAATTGAACACGACAATGCTCACAGAAAACTTCAATTGCAAGACAAACCCCGAATACACACCAACCCAAGGGAATTTAAACTGAACGCCGACCAAATTATGACAACAAAACAGGTGGTCAGCATAACAACAATCAACAATACGGGTATCTATTAAGGGACCAAGGTCTAAGATCAATGGAAGTCAACAATAGACAAATAACGACCGCACCACGTAATTTCAACAATAATTACAATCAACAAGGACATCGGCCAAACTTCAATGAATACCAAGGGAGATCGCGAAAACAGCGGGAACTTCCATCAACAGAAACAACAAAGGATAAACAATTCACAACACCAACCGTATGATGACCAGGCGAGCACATATGCAGAAGATGGAGATATGGTAAATAATAATTTACGTTTAGATCATTTAAACTAGTAGATGGGTTGCCTTGTTTAACTTTAAAAAGTGAATTTACAAAAAAACAATATAAAATTTTGATTGACACAGGAGCAACCCATAATTACATTTCAAAAAATTGCGATTCTAGTATAAGTATTAAAATTAAACCAGTAAGAATTAGAACGATGCATGGCTTCTCCATTATCGATTCAAAAAAACAAATAAATATAATTCATAAAAGATTAACTTTCTACGAATTAAAATATAACGAAGGTTTTGACATGATATTAGGTTTGGAAGGTTTAATGGAATTAGGAGCAGAGATTAACCTGAATAGTATGACATTAATCACCATATGTATTGAGAGTCTAAACAATCAGGACCATAACTGCAACTATGTAGTAGGAGAAAATATAGAAAGAAAATATAGGTAAAAAGAAGAAAAAATGAATTTAATAAAGGTTAATATTGGCATAGGACCGCTTTCTTTCACGAATACAATTGAATGTACAATTCGTACAAAGACAGAAGAGCCTGTCTATGTAAAACAATATCCTTATCCGATAGCAGATAACGATTTTGTAAATAAGGAAATACAAAAATTATTGAATGAGGGAATTATTAAAAGAAGTAATTCACCTTATAATTCACCCATTTGGACAGTTCCAAAAAAAGGCTTTGACGAAAACGGTCGTCCAAAAAGACGAATGGTTGTCGACTTTTAAAAGTTAAATGCATTCACTATTGCAGACAAATATCCGATTCCTGACGTCAATATGACGATTCAGAATCTAGGAAGAGCAAATTTCTTCACCACTTTAGATTTAGAATCTGGCTTCCATCAAATTTTAATAAAAGAAAAAGATCGCGAAAAAACTGCATTCGCTATCAACGGGGCAAAATATGAATTTATTCGTATGCCTTTCGGGCGGAAAAATGCACCGAGCATATTTCAGAGATGTGTCGATGACATTCTCAGAGAATTCATAGGGAAATTTCTTCATGTTTACATAGACGACGTTCTCATATACTCTTCATCAGCAGAAAAACATATGCAGCACATAAGTATAGTATTTGATGCTTTGAATAAGGCAACTTTAAAGATTTCGGAGGAAAAATCAAAATTCTTTCAACAAGAAGTTGAGTATTTAGGACATATAATTAAAAACAATCGGATTACTAAGAATCCTGAGAAAATAAAGGCAATAGATGAATTTCCTATACCTAAGAATGTTAAAGAATTAAGAGGATTCCTGGGATTAACAGGATATTATAGGAAATTCGTCAAAGGATACGCAGATGTCGCGAAACCTTTAACCACTCATTTAAGAGGAGAAAATGTTGGAATATCTAAAAACCAAATTGCCATAGAAGCAAAAAATAAACTTAAGAACGCATTAAAAGAACAAGTAGAGCTATACCAACCGGATTTTAATAAACCTTTTGAACTTACAACTGACGCAACATAGCTATCGGAGCCGTTTTGAGTCAAAATAAAAATCCAATATTTTTCTTAAGTCGCACACTGAGCGAGAACGAAGAAAAATTTTCTACAAATGAGAAAGAATTATTAGCAATAATTTGGGCTTTACAAAAATTAAGGAACTATATATACGGCATAGCTGATTTAACGATCTATACTGATCATCAGAGTTTAGTTTATGGTATATCAGATAAAAATCCGAATACAAAATTAAAACGATGGACAAATATCATTGAAGATTATGGGGCAAAATTAAAATATATGTCAGGAAAAGAAAATGTAGTTGCTGACGCGTTATCGCGCCACATTATAAACACAAGTACAAAAACTGTTGAAACAATAAGTACAGTCGCCACAGTCCATTCAAGTGATTTTTCTGGACAAGAAGTCATAAAAACGGTAAACCAACCATTCAACACATATGCGTTTCAAGTTGAGTTGATTCCAGATAAAGAAAACGGAAAACAGTCAGGTATGATTTTTGAAAACAAAAAACGCCACACGATAAAATTTAAAACTAGGGACGACCTCATATCTCAAATGAAAGAGATAATAAATCTTGCAAGGATCGTAGCTATACATACCACACCCGAACTTATTTACCAGATGGGAAAAACCATAAAGGAAACATTTGTTAAAGTTAGATTTATATATACTCCAAAGAAACTGGAAGATGTAACAGACAAAAACATACAAAACCTAAAAATAAGCGAAATACATAATCGTGCCCTTAGAAGTTATAGAAATAACATACAAGAACTCATGGAAAGTTTTTACGGGCCAGAGTTAAGGAAAAACGCAAAGGCATATAATAAAAAATGCGTAGCATGTCTTTTCGGGCGATATGATCGTAATCCTCCAAAAGAACCTCTAACCATATCACATATCCCAACACATGTAGGAACACACATCCACATGGGTATTTATTTTAATGACCCAGTAGGAAATTTCAAAAAATTCATGTCGGAATCACCAGCTTTTTCATCGGTGAGTGGAAGCTACAACCCATGACTTTTGGCATGAAAACAGCGGTGAATTTAACATGGGGCTGTCATAGGCCGGTCACCTAGTGATTTTGTAGGTGAATATTTACCAGTGAAATCACGAAGTAGGGGTAACTAGTTTATTCATAAGCAATTATATGTGATGAAAAATAGCATGAACTTTAAGCTGTGAAATCACTCGATAGCTTAGAGTTGCTTATTCACCGAGTGCAAAATGACATGAATGCTCACCCATTAATTCACTTTGTAAATGTAACTCGTTATTTCATATATGAGTTAAATATGCTGAAAAATACCATGAACGTTCAATTATGAGATCACTAGGTAAGCAAGAGTTGCTTATTCAGAGGGTGAAAAATACCATGAATCAAAAATGTCATTCACAAATGAATTATATTGGATGAAGAATATAATGGAAAGAAACTGGGTTATACATCACTGCATGATTTATAATGAATAATATGTGAAAGTTTATTATATAATAAAATCATAACCATCAGTAATGTATGTATGTATATATCTTCTCCCTTTGAACAAAATAAAAAAAACTGCTCTCGTGTAACAAGTTATATGTATGTAGATAACTTAATAAAACATTTATTATGAAAAAAAAAATGAAAAACGATCCTTCAGGAAAAACATGTCTAATAAAATACATTAAGATAATTTAAACAAAGAAAACAAAAATAATATAAAAAAAAAATAAATAAACGCATAGATGTTTACATTAAGATATGTAATAAAAAAAAATTCAAAATGCTGAAGTCTGCATGAATAGGTCCTCGATTTCCTTTTCTTTTGTTGATACTGTCGCTACTTCTTTCTTTTGTTGGCATATCTTTTTATAATGCAGGTTCTTAATCCTTTTCAGGCCTTGCTGGACAGCTTTTCTGTAAAGCTGAACTGATGGCATATAAACTTATTTGTTTACTTTTTTCACTCAATACGTATTTAATTACACTTTCTTTCACTTAAGACAATGAACTTGAAATGACAACAAATTTCTAGAACAAAAGGGTTATTATTTAATGATCGCTAAAAAAAACGGGAATTTCTGGTTTATATGTTTTTTCTCTCTTTCTCTAAAAAAAAAACGCCAACTCTTGTCATAAGTATGACTCTGTACATTCCCATCCACTCCTGAAATCCTTGCATTTCTCGGGGTAGGTACAAAAAAGAAAATGAACTTGAAATGACACACAATTTCTAGAACAAAAGGCTATTTAATGATCGCGAAAAAAAACTGGAAATTCTGGTTTAATTTTTTTTTCTCTTTCTCTAAAAAAAACCCACGCACTCTTGTCATAAGCATGTGCATGACTCTGTACATTACCATCCACCCCTGAAATGTTCGCATTTCTCGGGTTAGGTACAAAATAGGCAATGGGTATGTTTTTTTTTATTTAAGAAAAAAAAAACCACAACAATGCATAGAACCCAATTTCGATTATCACTCAGGAACTAATTATCATATTAACGTACCTACTTCGAATAGGTAGAGAAAAGGCAGTAATTATTTGTTTTATTAATTACTATTATTTTATTAGGAAACATTATGTTAAGAAGAATATTTCTCTATTTGGTTCAAAAACTCGTGTATATTTTTTCCCATCTTTGAAATCGTCATGGCAAGTAGAGAAAAGGCTTTTTGTTTGTATTTTTTCTTTCTCGGCAAGAAGACAGAACAACCAAAGCAGAGAACCAAACATCATTTACGAAGTCATGATCCTATGCATTACTCTTCATCAGTGGAATCACCGTTTATGATTTTGTAACTGAAATTTTAGTGAGTTGTAAGCATTCAATTCATTTGAATTTAGTTAACTGATGAAAAAATGCATAACCTTTTTTTTTTTATGAAATCATTACATACCGTTCCGCGATGGAAACAGTCGGTGAATCCATTCATGAATTCACCAAAAAATTTCATCGACGTCGAGATTTCCTACTGGGGATAAGCATACCTTCCTTACGGCGGAAGATAGATATAGTAAGTATATGGTGATCAGGTATATAGAAAACCGACTTGAACTCTATAATGAAATCGAAGAAGTATTGGTTAATATATTTCCACAATGCAAAAGACTCATGACGGATAATGAGAATTGTTTCAATGCAACTTTGGTTAAGAAAATATGTGAAAAATATGGAATTCAAAAAATCACAATACCAGTATACAGATCTACCTCAAACGGACAGGTAGAACGTTCGCATAACACGGTATCCGAATTGACAAGAATATTAATGATTTAAAACTGCACAAATGTTATTGATGAAATATTCTATTCGGTAAAAGAAATTAATAATTCATTCCATACAGTCACGGGACTTAGACCTTGTGAAATATTTTTCAACCAAGCTAAATACAATAATAATCGGAACATTTTTGAAAAACTTGAATGTGCATCAAGTAAAGTTTTGGTGAGACTAAATAAAGGAACTATCCATAAGGAATATAGTAAAGGAGAAAAAATTATGGTAAGAATATTAGGTCTCAGAAAAAAGTATAATGCTAGACATATATAGTTTATGTGGTAGAAAAAGATTGTGGTGACACAGTAATAACCACAAAGGGTATAGTTGTCCATAAAAATAATATAAAGTCGTATTCTTTTCCTACAGATGAACCAATCGATATTCCTAATATTAATAGGGAGTGCAACGTTGCATATTCAAGGGCAGGTAAAAATAAGAAACGTGGATGACCATAAATACATTTTAACAAAAACAGATGATGTCTTCATATATGAGAATACAGAATTATTATATAATATAAGTAATTTGACTAATTTAATTAAAACATTTCAAGATTTAAAGTTAAAAAATAATTATAAATTTAGTGAAGAAGAAAAGATATGGGTAGGAAAAATCGAATAGACTAATTAGATCAACATAGAAGTAGGAGAGCTATAAACTTTTTAGGAACCATTATTAAGTATATATATGGAAACAATAACGATTTAGTCCAAAAAGAAACCGAACTAAACAATATTATTTCAAATAATAATAAACAGAAAGCTATCAACGCAAATTTTGATAAAATAATTAGGGAACTTGAACCTACAAATATTAAAACACATAGGGGCGTATTCATAATCATCTTAGACCTGGGTCTAAGTTAAACATAGGTTTTGTTGAATTTTCGGACGTTGATTCTATTTGTTTAAGTTTATAAATTCAAAATATTTTAAGCTATTTGTGTAGAATACCAATTTAATTATCTTATAAAAATATAAAACCAACAATTTGTAACTAAAATCTGTCTGTATTCATTGAGCCAAAATTGTCTTAAACTGTAGTTTAGTTAAACCTGGGTCTATCTGCGACTATGAATATGCCCCATATACTATTAGCACATATATATGAAGAGCTATCAATTACACTAAGAACTATTAAACTAACCAAGTAAATGAATACGTAGCTGAGAATTTAAATATGCGGGACATTCAAGAAATAATGTCATTAGAAAAAACTAAATTGCCAATCATAAATATTTTAGAATATTCAAA
Source organism: Melangyna quadrimaculata (assembly GCA_949320155.1). NCBI lineage: Eukaryota > Metazoa > Arthropoda > Insecta > Diptera > Syrphidae > Melangyna > Melangyna quadrimaculata. Next base: position 221,947,038 of record OX439483.1, on the reverse strand, counting down.
TATTACAGTCTTGAGAACCGAAAATTTAATTGTAACCATTTACAAATATCCAATATTAACGAAACAATGTGAAACTTATAAAATCACACCTATTTCATATAAACATGGTAAAGTTATTCTAGATGAAAAAATTGCTAAATGCAAAAATAATTATACAAGAATTTATAAATGTCAAAACTATTTAAACAAATATATATCTAAGCTAAATAAGAAAATGATGATTGTAACATACCTATATTAAACAATAAACAAACGAATTGTAATATTATTCAAGAATATAATTATCCACTTAAAGAAATTGATGCAGGAATCATCTTGCTAGATGGAGATCATGTAATGAATAATAAAAAAATTAAAGGTATCAACCTTATTGAATTTAGTTAAACAATTAATATTGATGATAAACAATTTATAAATTTTAAACAACAATTAAAAGAAATAATTTTACAAAGGCATAATGAAACTTTTTTAATAAATCAGATATTAGAATCAAAAACTTTATATGCATTTGATAGTATTGATTCATTAAACAAATTTGTAATTCCATTTGAGGAAAACCCTATTATGTCTGGTATAAAAGCAATAATAAGTACTGTAATAATAATATTATGTATAATTCTCCTTATTAAAATAATAAATTTATGTATTAACTATAGAAAGACAAAAGCAGAGAAACGCTTTCAAAAAATTTATGAGCTGGAACTCGAAAAGCAGAAATTAAAATTAATAAATGTAGATGTTTAAAAATACGGGACGTATTTATTTGAGGAGGGGAAGAGTAGGGTGTGTTAACTCTTCCTCTCTTATAGGTATATCCTAGTATACACAAATACAATCAGCTACGTCCTATGTAAACCCACACAATTATGTCTTTATCCTTAATGATTATGTATTAGAAATACTTTCCCGTAAATAAGATAAGGAAGGTTTATATATTGGTGGGTAAACACTGTTGAGTCACTTAAGTGCAGATATTCAAACCCGATGGACATAAGTATCCAGGAGCATTAGTAACTTTAAGTCAGTAAAATAAGTAAAATAAGATATTTAGATTAAATAAAGCAATTAAAGGATTTAGATCCCATAAATAAATATATTTTATTTAAATAATACAAAGTGTATTATTAATTCGCGCAGATTCTGCAGAAATACACGGGAAATATGGTTTGCACTGACTACACAACTCCCCGTTTAGAATTTAACAAGCCATTCACGACCGCCTTTTCTAGTAGAGAGGATTTGCAAATCAGCCAGCCATCAACCTGCGAATCGATGATAGCAATACATACCGACGGTTCCAAGATGGATACTGGTGTTGGAGCAGGGTTCTTTTCAGATACCCTTGGACCAGCCAGCTAATTCAGACTTCCTAATTACAGCAGTTTCTTCCAAGCTCAGGTCCTGTCAGTGACAAAAGCTGCTAGACAGGTCTCAATGATGGCAATAGCACAAGCGGATTTCACCTTTTTCATTGACAGCCAAGCGGCAATAAAAGCTATTTCTGCCATTGAAATAAAATCGAAGCTTGTAGCATGTTGTCGCGAAGAGCTAAGGGTTCTTGGTACACAGCACAACATAAGGCTCTGTTGGGTTCCTGGCCACAGTGGTGTCCCAGGAAATGAAAGTGCTGACGAACTGGCAAGAATAGGATCAACTCTCGATCTTAATCAAGCGGACTCAACAGTTCAGATCTCACCCTGTAATCTAAAGCGGGTAATCGAGAGCAAAGTTCTAGCTACAACTAACAAGAGATGGAGCTCACTCGACACCTGTGTTATAACTAGAAAATTATGGCCTAACTTCAACAAGCAAAAGACCGACAAGATTATCCAACTGAGAACAAATTCTTTATCTCTTCTCGTGAGCATTACCACTGGACACAACCAACTGGGTTACCACAAGAAAAAGATGAAGCTCAGTATGGATGACTTATGTAAAGAATGTGGCGACGAGGAGACACATGAGGATACTCCTCACTACCTGTGTCACTGTCATCTTAGAAGCAAGCTCCTCGGGAGACACTTCTTTAATGACTTAGAGGAACTATCTGACATTACAAGCAGCAACATGTTAAAATTTACTAAGCTTAAAAATGGCTTGACAATTCTTAAATCTGCCTACAAAGCAGTCACATGCACCAACCACTGATATATCAAACTCACCCGCCAGACGTTGCATGGAGCCACTGTTCCTACGGGCCTGGTCGAGGAATGATTTAGCCAGTTGGGGTAAAGGGGGGATCGCGCCCTCAAATGACAATGGTGCGCTGGTTCCTTCTTCAGCCCGGTAATTGTGCCAACGAATACTTCTTCAGCAATCCTGAATGCTAATATAAACTGAACGGTGCAGTCACATGCACCACCCACTGATCTATCAAGCTCGACCGCCAGACGTTGAATGGAGCCACTGCTCCTACGGGCCTGGTGGAGGGATGATTTACCTAGTGTGGGTAAAGGTGGGGATCGCGCCCTTAACAAACAATGGTGCGCTAACCTCTCCTTGACCCGGCGAGAATGTGCCGTCAGACAATTTCTACAACATCGTGAAAACAGGACTTACTTAACAACACAGTCACATGCACCAACCACCGATCAACCAAACTCACCCACCAGACGTTGCATGGAGCCACTGCTCCTACGGGCCTGGTGGAGGGATGATTTAACCGATGGGGGTAAGGGGGGACCATGCCCTTAAAATGACAGCGGTGCATTTGCCCTTCCCAAACCCGGTGATTGTGCCGACGTACAGAACATGTAGGTAAACCTGACTGAGCAGGGAAGGCGCAGGCACCAACCACTAGTCTATCAAACTCCCCCACCAGACTTTGCATGGAGCCACTGCTCCTACGGGCCTAGTGGAGAGATGATCTACTCGGTGGGGGTAAGGAAAGGGATCACGCCCTTAAACGACAATGGTGCGTTAACCGTTTCTCAACCCGGTGATTATGCGCTGACAGATACTTCTCCTACACTTCTCCTACAGCTGGACCGACTAAACGAAGCAGCCACATACACCAACCACGGATCTATCAAACTTGCCCACCAGTAGTTGAATGGAGCCACTGCTCCTACGGGCCTAGTGGAGGAATGATCTACCCGGTGGGGGTGGAGAAAAGGCTCACGCCCTAAAAACACTACGGCGGGCTGGCCTTTTCTCTACCCGGTGATTGGGCCGACTGACAGTCCTTCAATCACATGTAGGCCAATCTAACAGAACTGAACAATCGCTTGCACCAACCACTGATCTATCTAACCCACCCACCAGACGTTGCATGGAGCCACTGCTCCTACGATGTCTCGTGCGGGGATGATCAATCCAGTGGGGGTAGAGGAAAGGAACACGCCCTCAAAATGCGTCAACCGGTCCTCAACCCTGTGTTTATATGGCGACAGACACTCCTTCAATTAATTTGGAACGAGACTTTTCAGGCTATAGCTTGTTATAATTTCATCGACGCCCTTTACGGGCTATGTCATAAGAATTTATCATAGGTTTAAAATTTTTATATGAGGACTAAAAATCCTTGGGTACCACAATGGATCTACACTGATCTAAGTGTAACGGTAACAAGACCAACTGTCAGCCCATTAACCTAACCTAACCTAATCTAACTATAACTCACCCTGTCTTGGAAAGTTTGTCAATTTGCGTCTTTTCAATGACAAGTGGAAACCTAGCATTAGACTTCCAAAAATTGGAACAAATGAAAAAAGATTTCTGTCCTGCAAGCACTAAGCGAAAAAAAACAAGAGCAGTATAAGGACCCGTGGTTCGATGAAGAGTGTAGAAGAGCGAGACAAGTTTATTTTTCGTGGCTCCAGCTGTTTCGAAAATCAAGTGAAGAGTGTCACAAAAATAGTTACATTACAGCGAATTGTGCGTACAATGCACTCTGCGAAGCAAAAAAGATTCTATATTATGAAGAGGAAGCTAAGAAAATGTCTAAGTGTAGCTATGCAGCAGACTTTTGGAAACTGGATTGGAAAATTAATGGCAGAAAATATACTATAAGTATGAATATGTCTCCCAGCTATCTTGGTGAACATTTTGAGAATTTGCTAAAACCAGCCGTTATATTAGTGACCCCTTTATATGCCGCGCCAGGATTCGTTAATAGATCTTTAGATGCTGTTTTTTCTGTTGAAGAGATTTCTAATGCTCTCAGGAGTCTCAAGGATGGTAAGGCTGCAGGGTCTGATAGAATCCCAGTAGACTTTTACAAATATGGAACTACCGACCTTGTTATGAATCTATCAAGCTTATTTAATGCGATTATGGAAAGCGAAGTTATTCGAGACAAATTTAGCGAGGGCTTAATTTTCCCCATTCATAAAAAGGGTGCCAGGACTGATCCTGAAAACTACCGAGGTATATCATTTCTCAACAGCTCGTATAAAATTTTCACAGCAGTCCTGCAAGAGCGAATCATCTCATGGGTAGAGGAGAATAAATTGCTCAAGGAGTTTCAAGCAGGTTTTCGAAGAGGCTATTTAACGGTCGACCACATCTTTGTGTTGACAAGCGTTGTAGAAACATTTCAGATGCAGGGCAGGAAACTTTATGCGCTGTTCGTCGATTTTAAGGCTGCATTTGATACCGTATGTCGATAAAGTTTGGCCGAACCATCGAAAACCTTTATAGGGATACTAAGGCAGCAGTGTGGAATGGTGAAGAGCAGTCACATTGGTTTTGTACCAAATCTGGAGTGCGACAAGGATGCACACTTAGCCCAGTACTTTTTGCACTTTTCATAGAGGACATAGTGGACATTCTCCTAGGTGGTATTGACTTTGCAGGAGTTCTTATCAAGGCTCTTCTCTTTGCGGACGATATAGTTATGCTAGCTAGCGCCCCCGCGTCTCTTCAAAAAAAATAAATAAATCGGGTGGCAGAACGGCTCATGAAGAACCAGGGCCGAATGACTAACAACTCGCAACCATTCCTGTGTGCGCCTTTCGACAGGAATGGAAGGGACCTACAATTTTATGCCGAATCTGAACGGCTAGACGAGAAGCACTTATTCGTGACAAGTGATACTCTTGGAGGATTTGTCAATTCCTCGCAAGAGGCAGTAGCCCTGAAAAAAAACTTTTTAGTTTTTAGGTGGACGAGGCTGACAGTCGAACGCACTAACCATTACGCTACGGGCTACTACCCGCGTCTCTTCAACTCATGATAAATAGGTTAAACGAGAATGGTAAGCTGTGGAACCTAATAGTTAATCTGGACAAAACAAAAGTACTTATATTCAATAGAGGAAGAGGACAGAATGCAGCCAACGAAAAGTGGAAATGGGATGGGGAAAATATTGAGACTGTTAAACAGTAAAAGTAACTTGGTGTGTATTTTACCAGCAATCTTAACATGGAAATGCATCTGAAGGAAAAACTCACCAAAGCTAAAGCTGCGATAAATTCCACGTGGAGGACTTGTTTTGTGAACAAACATGTGGCACATAGTTCGAAATTTAAAGTATTTGAAGCAGTTGCTGGATCCATTTTATTTTACAGTCGAAAAACTATTCCGATTTTTCATCAAAAGGATGTTTAGATTGCCACAAACAACTCCTAACTACTTTATTATGCTTGAAACAGGATTATCGCCTCTGTTCAGCAAGACTTTAAAAAATCAAAGAAGATTATATTGTGCGATTGTTGAGCCTATAATGAGCGTCCATCTTAAAAAGCTGCGCTCAGTGAGTGGTTGGATCTTGCAAATAGCTGTGGATTGTACAATTACAATAATGTAGATCAGCTGAATGTAATGGAGGTGAAAAGAAGTTTATACCAACTACTAGACAAAATAGATGAAAAATGCAGAAGTAATTTTCAAGCAGAAGCGGCCATTCTATACAGGGAAATATACAGTCGACTGGATCATAACTTAGGGCCAAAAAATTATTTTGCAGATGAAAACAAGATTGAAGAAATATCCATGGTAGCAAAACTACGCGGTGAACTGCTAAATTTGAACTTTATCCCACACAGAGATGATCTACCCATACTGTGCGATATATATAATATGAAAGAAAGAGAAGACACATTTCATTTTGTGGATAAGTGCCCATCACTAAGAGAAATAAGGAGACATGTTTTAGCAAGTGTATTCCTGTCGGAAGAGAATGCCATTAGCTTATTAAATGATGCTAACATCTCAACTTTGTTCCGGTATTGCCAGATATCCTTAGCCTTCAGAGAAAAAATAATAAACGAAAGTTTTTAAGTAACGAAACAGATTAAGTGAATTCTTTCTTGTTAAAAAAAAATTTCTATTCTATAATAACGCTAATTTTGTAATATAATATAAATAAGATAATTTAGGTGTTAAAAAAATTATTGTCAATCCAGCAGACGGCACAGCCATGCTTTCATTATTTTTTGTTTGTGTTAATGAAGAAACAAAAAAATTGTATTTTAACTTTGATGTACACAATAAAAATCAATCTATCTATCTATCTATCTATCTATCTACCTATCTTTCTACTGGCTCATACCCCACATTTTGACCTTATTTTAGGTACTTATAGTGTGGAATTTAAAGCTAGCTGCTCAATGAGTCGCTTTTTTCGGATTGTTGCGCTGAGCTGTGTGTCCTTTTCGTTTTGTTTTCCACAGTTTTTAGTGTCTGCTAGATAGTTGTTGACAATGGTCTAACTTCTGTTCGGTCTCGTAGCTATTTCTCGGCCGGAAAATCCCAGTTCCTTAAAAGCATCTATTGATCCGCTTTCTGCTACTGTCGACGTGTTTCCAGAGCCCATTTCAACTTATAATTTAATATAAAATATAGTTTTCTATCCTTTTTTAAATATTGAAAATTTTTGATTCAAAAAAATCGGCGATGTTAACTTTTGCCAAGCAATTTTTGGAATGGAACAAACTAAACCAATCGAACGAATATCTGTTGCATGACCTACGACAACAAGTTCGACGTGTTCGTACATATTTCTGTTGGCGACGCTCCCCTACCCTAAACTTAGGGTGCAGCTAAATATGTTTGGGGGGAGGGATAAAGGGGGGTAAAATGCACTTTTTTTCAAAATTACTCGAAAATAATAGTTTTTTTTTTTTGAAAAAAGTTGTAGGTACACATTGTAGCTCATGAAATTCTACACGAAAAAAATTATAAAACTTTTTTTTTTGTACAATTGAAAGATTTGGAGGAAACAGGTCGAAAACATTTGGATGCAGTACATTTTCTTCAAACAAATGTAATATTGGAGAATATTAATTATAAATTGTTAAATAAATACATTTTTGGTTGGGGAATTTAGTAGTCGTTTTCAATGTATGTTAATATTAAGGAGATCTTATATTGAAACTTTGTTTAATATTTGGCAGTCCGGTGCTTCGTAGATCAAATAATTTTGCATTTAAATTGTCAAGATTAATTAAGCTTTTAGTTTGTATTTTATCTATTTTTTATTAATCAAACAAATTAAAAATACAATATATTTTTGTAGTATTTTTGATTTTTTCACACTTTCTTGTTTATAATAACTTTATTTAAACTACAAGAACAAGAGCGTATGATCCAGTATTGCATTATATTTGTTATCGCTTAGCACTTATTTATTATATCTTATAACCAGCCGCGAACGCAGGGGGGGTGGGGTTTGGGGGTTCAAACCCCCCGAAATGTATGAATTTAATTTCCTCGCCATACAATTTCACTCTTTCACTCTTAATTTTTGAGTTTTCAGTTTAAACCCCCCCCCCCACGAAATTTTTTTGTATTTCTCCGTAAAGTGACCAACGTTATTTTGTGTAAAATTTTATTGAAACTGGTGTACAAAAGATATTCCTTGTCCTTTTGAAACAATATCCCAACAAATTAACAATAAATACACAAACAAATATTTATCTATGGTTATATTGATTTATATTAAAATTATGTAGGTCAGATTTCAACACAAACATTGCAAAAATAAGCACCCCATAAAATCAATCTACATAAATGATGTTGTGTGTAAGTCAAAGTGACATTTCGATACTAAAAAGCCTTTATGTAGCCTTTATGTATAAATGAAATGTAAACACAAATATAAAACCATATCTATAAGGATATTTTTTTCTCAAATAATAATGTGTATCTACTTTACTTATGTATAATAAAATATGAATCAAAATCCTGAATCGTTGAATTGAAGGTACCCATATGTTTAGTAGCTACTTAATTCAAACAAAAGTTCACATTTCTTCCCCACCAGAAGGTTAAACAAAGGGAAGGGCTACGAGTTTGTCTTGCATGTTTTTGCAATGCTTCAATCAAGTAGTTACCTATAGTCACAACTCATTTGAAATGATCCGGCTTTGCTCGGGGAGCAAGTACATAGGTATACTCCTTTTGGTATATGTGCACCGTTCTTTACAACTTTTGATTCAGTCGCCATTGTAACTTCATCTGTGACATTTATCTTTAAGATACTTACGCCTGGCCTGTTGATCTTTTGTATAACCAAGTTATTCAAAAAAAAATTGTTTGTCTTACATTGTACCAATGTGTTAATTGCTTCAAACAATCTATGCTGGGATTAAAATTGTAAATTGTGGTCTATGAAAATTTAGTTATTATACCAACAAGTGAACAGTGAACTCACATACTTTGTTGTTTGCCAATTGATTACCATTGCACATTTGGTAAGTTAAGAAATAAACAAGTAGAATTTAATTTATTTAAATGAAAACTTTATTGAAGCAAAATTGATTCAATCAATTATCTTTTAAGATTCTTATCAATATGTTTTATACATTTTTGTTTTAATAATATATTTTTGTTGTTTAACATACGCGAATCGAAGATTATCCGTTAAGGAATGAGAAGTGGTAGTTTGACCAAAAAAGATCCATACATTCATTTAAAAATACATTTACAATTCTTAAGGTATGCACTTCTAATTCGACCCATAACCTTACCAATTACATAATCCAGTTTAAACAATGAAATTTCATCACAATAGTTGTACTTAAAATTTTAAAGTCACAAAAGTATCGTTTTCTAAAAATACTAACATAGGTTCTCCGAGATTTACCTATATTAGCCTAAGACATTTAATATTATTGTTATACCTATTCATAAATATAATGTCTATTCGAAGTTAATTTTTGTGGGGAAGTACAAATTAACATCTATTATAATTGTAAAATTTGCTGTTCCCATGACCAAACTTAAAAGGCATAAATACTTAGTAAGTAAACGTTATACACGCAGGTTTTAACTTACAACAGTATTTATACTCAATAACTCATGCTACTATATTAAATAAAGTTATTCTTATTAGATTGCTTATTGTCTATTTGTTTTCTTTTACTTTTAGTAGATAAATGAAAATTAAAGTTTGCATTAAAAATGGAAACAAATTAAATTATAACACCGCAGAGAAAATAATATAAACATAAAAAAACCTTAAATTATCCATGTTCATATTTTTCAACATAATAAGGAATTGTTTAGGATAAGAATGAACTTACTTTTTGCACAATTAGGTCATAAATTCGGAAAAATAAAAAACAACTAGCGCAACTTCTATACCAACTATAACCTTTATTTTGTAAAAATAAAAACAATTTTTGTTTTTTTTTTTTGCTTTATAAACAGACACAAATAATTTGATATCACTACTCAATTACTAAGAAAATAACGGATATTTTTAATCTAAAGTTTTTTATACTTTTTGTTTTTAATTTAAGAATAATTTATTAATTGATTAATACAAATTAATAGCGCAAAATTATAGTCACCTCTAGGTCACCACTAGGTAAAACCATTTTAATTTTAAAAGCAGGTCCTAATTTTGTATCAAATTATAAACATTTTTCAACCAACCTACAACTAGTATACCCCTTTAGTCCTACCCCCAGTTAATTTTTGTCGAACAGACCCAAAAATGAACAGTTTGGGAAAGCAAATACAGTTTGAGGAGCATATTTTTTTAAAAGCAAACGAAAGAAGACAGCAGAACACCTAAACAAAAAACAATCGGGAAAACTTTAATTATTGTCAAAAAAAATTAATGATAAAAATGTATCCAATAAACCACAAACATACATATTTAGGTACATACATACACACATGAGTTATTTATAAGTTTGTTGTATTTTTGTGATTGAAGGTAAAGTGAGGTAGTATGTAGAGGGTAGGGACGAAAGTGAGCAAACCAGACAGAGTGATCTTTTAAAATCAGCATCGAGAGTAAAATTCGTGTTTTATACATTTCTGGATTTCAGAAAATCACTTCAAGACATTTTAGAATGTCGTGCGACTAACAGATAGGTACTTTGGTTCAACTGAACCCCACTTTAAAAGATAAAAGGTACTTTCCTCGGTATTAAATTTATCACAAGCCGCTAACGAAAAAGTGGGCTTTATTACGACTATAATTTTCAAAATACTAATTTTGAATTTAGTATCTACTATGATCATTTTAAAGTGTACTTTATGTGACTACAATTTTGCGCCAATAACTTTAAAACATTGAAACGTGTTAAATTTAAAATCTTAAACTACATTTTTCATGTCTTGACTCAACATACACGACCTACTAGCTTTAATTTCTCTGAAGATCAACAGAATAGGTACACGGCTTTTCAAATTCCATTTTTTCCAAGCTGGTGAGCGAAACTATAATTTTGTTGTTAGTAATCGATTGATTGCAATTTAGCCCAGTGAATTAAGAAAAATAATTCAATAATCTTGAGTCTAAAACTATAATTGGCTCTCACAGTGTAAGTGTTTAACATAGAAAAAAGTAATTTTTTTGTTCAAGTGAATAGTTACATTTAACAAACCTTTTTATACAAAAAATATTTTATTTACAAATTGTTCATAAGTACCTCAAATTTCGCTTTGGCATCGAATCGTAAAGATGCTTTAAATAATCTACCGAAATTTTTCTTCTTGAATATGCGTGTCGTATTGATGGGAGCGTCGTCTTGTTGAAAAGTCCATTTTATGGAGCCGAAAATATAGGTAAATTTTTCTCCAGTATTCCTTTGTATGTATTTGCCGTCATTCTTCGATGATGGGAACTCGAGATCAACAGTTCCATATAAGCTTATCGCTCCCCATACCCTAACACCACCTTTTTGGCTATGATGCCTTGCCCAAAAACTCTCATCCTTTCTTACATCATGAAAGTATTAATTTTACTCATCTGGACCATTTAAATTAAATTTCTTTTTATCGGAAAACACCACGTATCGCAATTTTTCCTTCCAACTCATATGAAGTTTTGAAAATTCTAGGCGCATACACTTCCGTTGGTGGTTTAATGGTTTTTAAGTTTGAGGGGTTTAAAGTTATTTTATCTTTTTATTACTCTTCGAACTATTTCATAGCTTGCACTTGCACCGGATAATTGCTTAATTTTTGCCAAAGTATGGGAAGAATTCGATGCACATCTTAAAATTGATCTAAGATCAGCTTCTGTAGTAGCAGTTTTCTTGCTCCCTTTCATATTCTTTCCATATGAACTTTTATTCCTGATGTAAGAACAAACCAAATTCGTACTTCTACTAATTTTTGTTTCTTTGGCACGCCCAGTAAGAACATCGATTTTTGCTTTTTAAATTGTTTAAATCGATTGCACGGCCCACTGTTTTTTGAATTTTAGAAAAAAGCAGAACACACTAAAGTCTATTGGTCAAGAATGTGTTTACCTCAGAATACCCACTATTATACCTAATAAAAAAAGCTGTGTTCTAGGGTGGTTCTTATTTGTTCTCTTTTCGGAAAATTGAGTGCGACGCCCCCTAAATCATGTCTAAAAAATGATTAAGAAATCCTCTATTTTTTCAGATTCTTATCTCTAACCCTTCCTGGCCCTATTTTGATAATAATTTTTTATTTTTGGATTTACACTACACACTGTACCAGGTGTCATTTTTGAACTAATCAATAAAAAGACTTCGAATTAGGCTCAAATGAAGCGTCTCTGAAAACTCTACAGCCGCGTGCATGTTTAAAAAAATTTCGATTTATTGTTAATAAACAAAAAGGCAGATTTTTTGATTCGTTCAATACGCGAAAAGTAAGTAACATTTTGACATAAATAATTTTTTTTTTTATGATCTCTCCATCGATTTTATTAACCTGAATTAAATGAGATTTTTCCTAATATATTCGACACTATCAACGTTTCGATGTGTTATGTTAATATGATAATAAAATCATTGTACTGAAAACGGCTATAGCGGCTATAAAATTAAACAATAACATAGTCAATACAATTCAATGTAGTCGGAGGAAAGGATATTATTTTCCCAAAAAAATTCCAATAAAAAACAAATGACAAAAAATTAAAAAAAAAAAAAAAATGCTAATGAAATAGGGTCAGGAAGGGTTAGGAATAAAAATCTGAAAAAATTAGGGAATTTTTTTTTCATGAATTCGAACCAATCTAGGGGGCGTCGTCAATTTTTGTCTCCTAAGAACCACCCTACTGTGTACCTATGGCGTTGAAAACAAAATCAAACGTAATTTTGTTCAAAGAATGCTTTGCAATGAAATTAGTGGACAAATCTCATAAGTTAAAATTCTGATCATACGGTTACCATTAAAAAAAAAATTGAACTCGCTCACCATACTTGGTAAAAAATCGTATTTTGCATTTGAAAAACAGTGAACCTATTCTGCTGAAAATGAGTGAATTAATTTAGAAAACATAAAGGGGCATATTCATAGTCGAAGACAGACCCAGGTTTAACTAAACTGCAGTTTGAGACAATTTTGGCTCAATGAATACAGACCGATTTTAATTACAAATTGTTGGTTTTATATTTTTATAAGATAATTAATACTACACAAATAGCTTCAAATATTTTGAAATGATAAACTTAAAAAAATAGAATCAGCGTCCGAAAATTCAACTAAACCTATTGTAATATCTTACTACGGGTTCGCAAATAAAACTTATTTCCTTTATTCAAACTGAAACTGAAATTACTTCACAAAATAAAACGCTTTTATTTCAAATACTTTTACTTCTAATACTTTTATTATAACCAAGCACAAGTATGCAACTCTTTATTCACACTGACATTTATTCGATCTCTTTCAAAATCAAACTGCCGCTTTCGGACTGGTGGCCCTGTATTTATATCCGAAATAAAGGGCTCTAGAATTTTCTAGGGTCTGCTAGATGGTGCTTTCCAAAAAGGTTTCGTCAATTATTCCAGTACGAACGAGGCTGGACACCAACCGTGATGGATTTAATTATTTATTTCATTCATAGATGGCGCGCAAAGTTGTACTTATGTGTCGTTGTTTACATAACTGGGCATATTCACCACATTGCCCCCCTCTTAGGATTGATCGTCCCGATTTAATCCATTATTCCCACCGTTATAACGATGTAAACGGTCGCAGTGTACTACTTTAAGCTTACCCCTTACTCCTCTCTGAATGCAGTAAACCACATCATTGATTCGCTTCACAACGGTATATGGGCCATCCCAGTTTTGTTGTAGTTTTGGTGACAGTTCCTTTTGTCGGTGAGGATTGTAAAACCACACCAGGTCTCCTTCTTGGAATCCCATCGTTGTTGCACAGGCGTCGTACCGTGTTTTCATCCTATTACTAGCGGTTTTTATGTTTTTCCTCGTCCGTTGATGAATGTCAATTAGTCTTTCTTTGAGGTTATCCACATATTCATCTGACCTTTCCGGTTCCATGGTATGGCATCCAAATTTGACTTCACTGGGCAGCCGTATTGTTGTGCCAAACAGGATCTCCGATGGTGTATGTCCTGTTGAACTATGAACCGCACTTTGATAGGCCATCAAGAACAATGGAATATGGCGGTCCCAGTCTCGTTGGTAGTCACCTATAACCTTCGACAGATGTTTTTTAAGAGTCCTGTTGAATCGTTCACCATCCCATCCCATCCCATTGTGGATGAAGCGGTGGATGAAGCGGTGTTGTCCTCATCTTCTTGATACCAAGGAAAGAGCAAACCTCCTGAAAGATGTTAGATTCGAAGTTCCTTCCTTGTTCAGAATGCAGTTCCAAAGGTACGCCGAACCTGCTCACTCAATTGAAGATAATCTGATCAACAAATGTTTTAGCTTCTTGATTTGGGATGGCAAATGCCTCAGGCCACTTGCTGAAGTAATCCATGACTACAAGGATGTATCGGTTTCCGCTGTTGGTCTCCGGAAACGGACCTGCGACATCTACTGCTATCCTTTCGAAAGGCGTCCCCACATTGTTCTGTTGCATTTTACTTTGAAGCTTTCTACCTGGTCCCTTGGTAGCAGCACAAGTATCACAATTTCGGCACCACCGAAACCGTTGTTGTATCTTCTCCAGCATTTTATTGACTCCCAAATGACCTCCCGATGCTCCATCATGCATCTCTCGAAGAACGTCATTAACCTTTGACCTAGGCACTATCAACTGTATCAGATAAGACTTGCCATCTGCAGATTCCCATTTGCGCCTTAGTACTCCTTCTGGCACATGAAGTGAGTCACACTGTGCCCAATATGCTTTGAGAGCTGGACTTCTATCGCAGATGTCACCCCATTCTGGTTTTTCTTCGTGTTCCTTCCATGCAAGAATGGGTTCTATATCCGAGTCTTCTTGTTGGGAAGTCCTCAGTTCTTCATTGCTCCAACCGTAAATGGGATCGGCTCTTATTCGTGTGATGGCAACCGCTTCCTTTTCTTCTTGATGCGTGTAATGCTTAAACTCCTGTTTACACGGTCGTCGAGACAATGCATCTGCGTTTGAGTGCAGCTTTCCTCTTCGATGTTGAATTTCGTAGTCGTATATCTGCAGTCGCTCGATCCATCTTGCTACTTGACATTCTGGATCATGATCTGTTCGAAGGAGGAACTTCTGCCCATAGATGTACTTATGACAGTGCTTAGGCGCCAAAATCAATGCTAGAAGTTCCCTTCTGGTCACGCAATAATTCCGCTCTGTCCTCGAGAGTACCTTGCTGTATTAGGCGACGAATTTTTCTTCTCCGTCATGGACTTGCGACAGAACAGCTCCAATTCCAACGTTACTGGCATCGGCGTCGATGATAAAAGGTTTTACAGGAGTCGGATAGGTCAGCACAGGAGCATTACACAAACGTAGCTTGAGTTCCTGAAAACTTTTCTCGCACTCACCTGACCATTTGAACGGCTTCCCCTTTTCAGTAAGTTGATGCAAGCTCTTAGCGATTCCAGCAAAGTCCTTCACAAAGCGCCGATAATATGTCGCTAGACCAAGAAAGCTACGGAGATGATGTTTATCCTGTGGTGTTGGCCAATTTTTCACAGTGTCAACTTTCTCAGGATCAGTCTTTACTCCTGGGGATGAGATGATATGTCCCAGGTATTTAACTTCGGTCTTGAAAAGCGCACATTTATCTGGATTTAATTTTAAGTGTGCTTCTCAAAGCCTCTGAAATACACCCTTAAGGTTTTCAAAATGCTCGTCAAAAGTTTTTCCATAAAAGATGATCGTCCAAATATGCAAGGCATGATTTCGAAGTAAGGCCTTGAAGAACACACTCCATCAGACGCTCAAATATTGCCGGAGCGTTGCACAGTCCGAATGGCATCACTTTAAACTGCCACAGACCATTTCCGGTTGAGAAAGCTGTCTTCTCTCGATCTTCTGGACGGATTTCTACCCACCAGAAGCCACTCATCATGTCTAACGTCGAGAACCATTGAGCTTCTTCCATTGCATCCAATTTATCGCTGATTCTGGGCAGAGGGTAGCTGTCTTTCTTTGTCACATTGTTCAGCCTACGATAGTCCACACAAAATCGGGTGTTTCCATCTTTCTTTTTGACAAGAACCACTGGTGATGCCCAAGGGTTTTTGGAATTTTCGATTAGCCCATATTTATTCATTGTCGATATCATTTCTTCAACTTCGGCTTGTTTAGCTAATGGGAGACGTCTTGCTGGTTGTCGAATCGGTCTCGCATCACCTGTGTCGATTCGATTCTGTGCGTTCGACCACTCGGTGAAGAAAATATATCACCGTACTCATGAAGAAGGCTTCCAGCAACACTCAGCTGATGTTGACTTAGATTAGATGGCTCGAGAATTTAAGCTTTCATGGAGCTGAATTTTCCGGGGTCCATAGGTTCTTCTGCGTTCATTTCTGTGATTGCGGTTATAGATTCGAATTTTCCAATTACTTCTCCTTTCTTGAGCTTGACCTTGTATGGTTTGATGTTCAGAATCCGTAAGGGTACCATGTTGTTCTTTGGTTCCACAAGAGTCTTCCCTAAGATGATGTTTTGGGAAGATAGCTCAGACTCTGGTTCCACCATATGGTATCGATGGCAACCTAGATCGCCCTCTTTTTTCGTCCAAACAAACACTTCTGAAGAAGCAGGCAAGCATATGTCTTCTTTAATGACAGGTTTTAGAGTTGATGAGTTTTTGTTGCCATAAACCATAGGAATCTCTACATTTTGGTACTTCAACACTTGCTTAGCGATTTCCAGAATCACTCCGTGCTCTTTCATAAAGTTGATTCCAATTATGCACTCATCACATATATCTGCTATTAAAAATAGATGCGAAAACTCTAGTTCTGCCAAACAGATCTTCAGACGAACTTCTACATATACTCTTGCCGCCTCACGTGTCGCAGTTTTAAGGCGGTAGCTATTGGTGTTATGTAGCCATGTCATCTTGACCAAGTCTTTTCTTACAATGGAGGCTGTGGTACCGGTGTCAATTGTAGCCACGTGTTTCTTGCCATTTAATGTTGCGTCCACTGTCAGACTTTTATTGTTTCGTTTAGTCTGCGAGACTTGGATTGTGGTTCTGGGCCCATCGATACCAGAGCGAGCAGGAACGATAATGTTATTGCTTTCGCGGGTATTATTCCTGTTTCCACAACGTTGACAGGCGACTCTTCTTGGTGGCTATTTGCACTGGCGCTGGAGATATCCGGTTTTGTTGCAATTCTAGCACCGAGCAGGTCCTTTTCGCTAACTTCTACGGAATTCAGCTCTCTGGCAAGAACATTCCTAAACTTCAAGTTCTCTTAGCCGATGAACTCCTAAGGAAGCCTGTTCTGAAGCTTCCATAGTCAGAGCGAACGCTAATGCTTCAGAAAGCGTGCATTTTCCAGCAGTTCGAATTACTCGCTGGAGGTTGATGTCGGAAACTGCACGGACAAAAGCCTTCGTTGCTAGCTCGTTGGTAATTTCATCTCCTGCAGTCGGGTATGCTAGGTGTGCCAACCGTTCGATGTCTGCTTGGAGTTGTTGCAGACTTTTACCTCTTTTCTAGACTCTGGTATTGAGCTGGACGTGGAAGACTTCTTGCATATGGCTATTGCCGAAGCGTTTGTCAATGGCCTGAACAAGAGCACTGAAGTTGCCGTTCTGGTCTGCTGGTATGGTTTGCAAAAGTTCAGCAGCAGCAGAACCTCTAAGGGCAAGTGTCAGGGCAATAAATTTGTCTTCGTCATCCCAGCCATTTGTTGTTGCGGCTGCCTCAAACTGCTTTGCTTCTTGTGATTGACCAAGAAGTTTGTCCATCAAAGGTTTGTGGATGCATTTCTTTCTTCTTAGGAAAATCGCAACTGCCCTCTCTTACCTTCATTTTCCTAACCTTATTTAATTCATTGGCAAAGTTCTGCATTTTGTCTTCAAATTTATCGAACTGTTTTTCGACGTTTTCAACGCGTTCATCAATACTCATGAATTTATTTTCAAATGAATTTAGCTTACTTTCGATAAGGTTTTTCTGGTCGTCTAGAAGGTTCTTTTGCTCGTTGCGTTGTTCTTCCAATCGTCCAAGCAGATTCTTTTGGTCATTTCGCTGTTCTTCTAGAAGATTCTTTTGCTCCTTTAGTTGGTCTTCAAACTGGGCGAGCAGCTGAGCCATCATATTGGTAATGTCTTAGCTTGTACTTACTTGCTCTTCTTGCATCTCAATCTCAAAAAGAAACGTCTCTGGATTTTCATCGTGTTGCCTTAAATCTTCCTGCAGACGGATAATGAGGTCATTTTTCGTTCCAGCAGTAGGAAGACCTCGTCTGTTTCGTTCTGCTTTAAGTTTAACACAATTCAATGCATTCACAATTTTACCCATTTTGTTTCTATTTTGTTCTTATATTTTTTTTTTGCGTGTCACTTTTCACAAACACCTTTCTTATTTGTTCACTAATCCACACACTTTTTCAATTTTTCATTATCAATAATTATCTGCATTCACAGATTAAACAAGTTTTATTCCAATTTTTCTGACACCAATGTAATATTTTACTACGGGTTCGCAAATAAAACTAATTTCCTTTATTCAAACTGAAACTGCTTTTATTTCAAATACTTTTACTTCTCATACTTTTATTATAACCAAGCACAAGTATGCAACTCTTTATTCACACTGACATTTATTTGTTCTCTTTCAAAATCAAACTGCCGCTTTCGGACTGGTGGCCCTGTATTTATATCCAAAATAAAGGGCTCTAGAATTTTCTAGGGTCTGCTAGATGGTGCTTTCCAAAACGGTTTCGTCAATTATTCCAGTACGAACGAGGCTGGACACCAACCGTGATGGATTTAATTATTTATTTCATTCATAGATGGCGCGCAAAGTTGTATTTATGTGTCGTTGTTTACATAACTGGGCATGTTCACCACACTATGTATGTTTAACTTAGACACAGCTCTAAAACGACTATGAATACTCCCCAAGGATTAAAGTAACAAGGTTTTTTGCATTCTTTATATAATTTAAAGGTCAAATATGAGCATGTATGTACATATGTATGTATTGTACATACATACCACAAATGTCTTTAAATGCATTTAAATGAAGCAATAATTAATAATGAAGTTCACTACTAGGTCCCGAACAATGTTTTCGTTTAAGCTAGGTTTAGCAGGAATACAAATTCATTCCTTTTGATAGTTTTGCCTCGATGCACTTTATGCAATTTTGTTAGTAACAGTATGTATATATATTTTGGGAACATTTTGATCGAAAGTAGGTCATTGATGGTGGATAAATCAATTGCACAACAACGTTAAACGAAAGAGAGTACACTGACAACAAATACTTAAAATTGCAAACCAACTATGTACTTTGGATATATGCATAAGAGAAGCACCAGTAAAAACGAAAGTTGGAACCACAAGGTGGCCCACCTGTTTTGAACAGGCTTATATGAGAAGTTAGGTGTTACGAAATGATGGATAAAGGAAGAACTATAAGAGCTCAAAGGGACCACTTAATTAGTAGTACGAAAACAAGAAAATACAATGAAATCATACAATGATGCAAGATGCATCCATATCCTATAATTGCAGATATGTATAGGTACATTTTTTCTAGTTTCGTATACTTTTGCTTTTGTGAGGTGAATATTATTTCCAAACATATGTACACGTTATTTTGATTTTATAGTTATCTAAAGGCAAATTATTTTACAAAAAAAGTGTTATTTGCTTTTGCATTATTTTACCTCAAAAAATTCTCATTAGCTGGACTTTCAATTTTATTATTCCTCAAAATCTAAAGATTACCAACAAAATGTTTGTTTTTCTCCTCCTAGATCCCCAGATCTACGAACAGGTTCGGTCATAGGGTCCTTTTTATTTTTACAATTTGAGAACTTGCTATCAATGCTGACCTTAACAAAAAAAAGACGATACGAATAGTTGGAGTTAGTTATCAAATTTAAGTGGACTTATTGAAACTTTCTTGCCTGAACCTCCTCGTGCCTCGTGTCGTATAGCCTTGGAGTAAGAAACATAAAATTGAATAGGATTTGTATGGCACAAGTATGTTAAGCCTTAACTATATAGAAATACTTTTGTACAAAAGTATACAAAAGTGAGAAATTAAAATGCTCACTAAAGAAACATGCTTGCACAAAAACATACGAAAATTGTTCTGATACATAAATTAAACCACCATGCACAATTGATTCAAATTGCTTTTTAACGGACTTTAGTTCTTAAAAATTGATGAAAATGTATCCAATAAACCACAAACATAGGTACATACATACACACATGAGTTATTTATAATTTTGTTGTATTTTTTTATATGAAGGTAAAGTGAGGTAGTATGTAGAGGGTAGGGACGAAAGTGAGCACACCAGACAGAGTGATCTTTTAAAATCAGCATCGAGAGTAAAGTTCGTCTTTTATACATTTCCGGATTTCAGAAAATCACTTGAAAACATTTTAGAATGCCATGCGACTAACAGATAGGTACTTTGGCTCAACTGAACCCCATTTTAAAAGATAAAAGGTACTTTCCTCGGTATTAAATTTATCACAAGCCGCTAACGATAAAGTGGGCTTTATTACGACTTTAATTGTCAAAATACTAATTTTGATTTTAGTATCTACTAAAATCATTTTAAAGTGTACTTTATGTGACTACAATTTTGCGCCAATAACTTTAAAACATTGAAACGTGTTAAATTTAAAATCTTAAACTATATTTTTCATGTCTTGACTCAACATACACGACCTACTAGCTTTAATTTCTCGGAAGATCAACAGAATAAGTACACGCCTTTTCAAATTCCATTTTTTCCATGCTGGTGAGCGAAACTATAATTTTGTTGTTAGTAATCGATTGATTGCAATTAAGCCTAGTGAATTTAGAAAAATAATTCAATAATCTTGAGTCTAAAACTATAATTGGCTCTCACAGTGTAAGTGTTTAACATAGAAAAAAGTAATTTTTTTGTTCAAGTGAATGGGTACATTTACATTTTACAAACCTTTTCGTACAAAAAATATTTTATTTACAAATTTTTCATAAGTACCTCACTATTTCGCTTTGGCATCGAATCATAAAGATGCTTTAAATAATCTAGCGAAATTTTTTTTCTTGAATATGCGTGTCATATTGATGCGAGCGTTGTCTTGTTGAAAAGTCCAGTTTATGGAGCCGAAAATATCGGTAAATTTTTCTCCAATATTCCTTTGTATGTATTTGCCGTCATTCTTGGATGATGGGAACTCGAGATCAACAGTTCCATACTAGCTTATCGCTCCCCATACCCTAACACCACCTTTTCGGCTATGATGCCTTGCTCAAAAACGCTCATCCTTTCTTACATCATAAAAGTAATAATTATACTCATCTGGACCATCTAAATTAAATTTCTTTTTATCGGGAAACACCACGTATCGCAATTGTTCCTTCCAACTCATATGAAGTTTTGAAAATTCTAGGCCCATACACTTCCGTTGGTGGTTTAATGGTTTTTAAGTTTGAGGGGTTTAAAGTTATATAAAGTCACTAAAGAAACATGCTTGCACAAAAACATACGAAAATTGTTCTGATACATAAATTAAACCACCATGCACAATTGATTCAAAATAAGCTTTTTAACGGCCTTTAGTCCTTAAAAATTGGCGTTTCGTCCCGGCGTTCTCACTTGGACTCTTCAGTTGACTGTGAGGGCATTGTCAAGACGGAGTTTTTATTAAGTTCAGTCCAACTTACATCAATTTTACAACGAAAATCAATTGTGAACTATATCCAACCCAATTAGAATTTCTAATCAAGAATTGTTGGAAATTTTGTTACCCGTGGCCTGGCATTGTTTACATATGAGTGTTTTTTTATAATACAAATTCTATATACTAATACTACTGAAATAAATCAGCCAAGTAGAAGACTAAGCATTATTTAATTGGACTTGTTGAATTATTTATTCAAAAGAGCTTTTTAACGGTGAGAACGCCGGGACGAAACGCCAATTTTTAAGGACTAAAGGCCGTTAAGAAGCTATTTTGAATCAATAAATCAACAACTCCAATTAAATAATGCTAAGTCTTCTACTTGGCTGATTTAGTTCAGTAGTATTAGTATATAGAATTTGTATTATAAAAAAAAACACTCATATGTAAACAATGCCAGGCCACGGGTAACAAAATTTCCAACAATTCTTGATTAGAAATTCTAATTGGGTTGGATATAGTTCACAATTGATTTTCGCTGTAAAATTGATGTAAGTTGGACTGAACTTAATAAAATTGCGTCTTGACAAGGCCCTCACAGTCAACTGAAGAGTCCAATTGATAACGCCGGGACGAAATGCCAATTTTTAAGGACTAAAGGCCGTTAAAAAGCTAATTTGAATCAATAATTCAACAAGTCAAATTAAATAATGCTAAGGGTTCTACTTGGCAGATTTATTTCAGTAGTATTAGTATATAAAATTTGTATTATAACAAAAAAAAACACTCATATGCACCATGCACAATTTTACATTGTTTGTTAGCAAGAAGGTGTCTTCAGAATAGATATTTATTTCTCACTTTTGTACTTTTGTACAAAAGTAGCCCTATGTAGTTAAGCCTTTACGATAGTAGAAAGTAGGTGTATGAAATCAGAAATAGGTTCTAGCTCAAAGAGGTAGCTTTCCGCTTTAAAAGTAATTTAAAAGACTTTTATTTTTCGGGAGCTTAATCCCCTAAATTGTTTCAAGATCTAAAATTATTAAAAAAGCTGTTTTAGGAATAAGGAAGGCTTAACAGGTATAACATGTTACAACAAACAAAATATGATTCCGGCTAACACTAATTTTTCGAAACTGTTGCATATAATGTTCAATATATTTGAACAAATGTATCTACTAAAAATCATTTATACAGGTACGTTTTTCAATTTTTGCAGGTTAATTAAGGTTCTCCACCATGTGTATAAACAACGAACAACAGCATACATCTAACATATCAAAATGGTATGCTAGCAAAAACATTTTCATCACTGGATCCACGGGATTTATGGGTAAGGTTTTGGTAGAAAAACTTCTTCGTAACTGCCAGGATCTAAAATGCATGTATCTGCTCGTCAGAGAGAAAAAAGGAGAAAGTGTAATGGAGAGAAAAGAAAAATACTTCAAATGTGTTGTAAGTATGTGTATTTATTTTTTGCAGAGATTTTATTCTTTTTGTTTTAAGATCCAGTCTGTTTTCTTAGCTATTTCATAGCTAATCACAATAATTTGGTATGATTTATGATGTTGTGAATCTGAAAAGAAAACGATATGTTCTCTCACAGTACACATAACAAAGGGTTTGTGCATGTTTTCCAAAATCAGTAAATCTTATAAATTTCAGTGACCCTTTTCAAAGGCAAAAGAAAAGCTGCTTTAAATTCTCTAAATTTCAGTGACCCTTTCCAAAAGCAAAAGAAAAGCAGCTTTAAGAGAGTTTAAGAATCTTGTAGACCTTTTTCAACACCAAATATGCAAGTAGATACATTTTATTGCTCCGAACGGTCTCTTAAAGGATGCACAAAACGCGCGAAGATAAAACTTGGAAGGCACTAACTGTGTATTTTCGTATTATTTCAAAGCTTTAAATTGGTTTTAAGAGAGGAAAACTATACGAAAAGTCCATGTCACGATGAAAATTATGTCTCGTCTTCTCATAGCAGCATTGTTAACTTTTCAGACATTCATCCATTTTCGAGTGCATCGAAATCTGTTATTAATTCGAAGGCAAAAGTAATACCAAAGTAAAGTAAAGCGTATAGTTTAGATTTGCACCTTACATGTATAGACCGAGAGCTCACAGCAATTTTTGGGTGTGAGCGATAGGAAAAATTCCTCCTCTTTTAAGATAGGTCCACATTATTCCTATACAAATATGAAAGTCTTGCATGTTATGTAGGGGGGTTGGGACCTTTGATATGAATATGAGGTTCAATGCCTTTTCTGTGGGGCCAAATGTCTGCAAGAGGCACTCTAAGATTGAATCTTTGAGTGCGTCTTGCAGCCATTTGTCTAATCGGATAAAATCTTTGACCCGATAGAGTTCTTTTTTTAAATATGATTTTGAAGTTCCTAAACTGCATTTTCAATGAACTGAATTTTAAATACAATATTGCATCCAAAAGCCCCAACCCCAAAATGCAAGACATTGGCCAAGTTCGGGTGGTAGTGAGATATGGTATATGAGATACGTTGGTATCTGATATGTTTTCGAACGACCAAAACCGGATTCGTAACAATCTGTGAAAAAACAACTGACAAAAAAAAATAAAAAAAAAAAACAAATTTACTCATCGATGAAATGATTTGCCTGCCAGATCCGAAAAATTTTGGGATAGCTTTAGATTCCTTTTTGACATTATAGCTGTTTGGTTCGTCAGCTGGCTTTTCCTTAGGCATAACAACAACACGAAAAAAATCCAGATACCTTTGGCGACGCAGCCATTCATATTTACATATAAAAAGTATGGACCTACAGTCAGTCACGAAAATCTACATACATATGTACATATAAAACTAAAAAGTGCTAAATTTGCGTTCATAGTTAAAATGCAATAATTGTTGTATTAAAAAAGATATAAGTATTTATTTATTAGATAATAATTGAAAAGCAAAATAATAAATTTTCTTGTTATCTATCAAGAACATTAAATATAATTGTTGGCCATAAGCATTGATATAACATTGGACTAAAGGTCGCTTAAAAACTTTTCATTGAATTTCATTCAATAAAGTCCGCTAAAATAAAAAACAAAAACAATATAACTTCTATTATTTAGGTTTCATTACTGACCGTATCTTTAAATAGCAGGAGTTTTTGCTATCGCTCACACCCAAAATTGCTGCGGGGTCTTAATCTAATTATATGTAGGTACTCTGTCTAAGCAATTTGTTGGTTATGATTGCTTCAATATCTTAACAAACATACACAATAGTATAATAAGAGTGGCGCATGGTCAAAAGTCCACAGGTCAAAAGGTTATAATGGGACTTTTGCCCTACTAGATGTGTCAAAAATCCTCAAATGCATTGTGAAGACCTAACCCACCCAAGTGGGGTCAAAAGTCTACAATAAAATGGGTCAATATTCCATAATTTTAGAAAGACAATAAGTCATAAGTCCACAACTATTTTTGAAATGTTCATGGGACTATCTTTGAAAACAAAATTTTGATTATTCAAAATAGCTTTTTGAACATTGATTCATGAACTTTTGAGTTTTGACCTTGTGCCAAAAAGAGCTAAAACAAAAGTAGATACCTACCTATTTATAATTACTTTTTTGTTTTTGTAAGTATCGTTTCCTCATCCAAACACGGCTTAATATGAATATGAAGTATTTGATTAATTTCATTCAATATCGCCCACTTAGGGCCAGTTTGTTCACAGCTGATGGATTTCACTAATCAGCCAAAAAAAAACACATTGCATTTCGTACTGAATTTGGGCTTCTGGGAGTAAGAAGAAAAGAGATGCATCAATGTTTGTTTTTTTTTTCGTTTATTTTTGAAGGTATTTGGCAGGCAGATAGAAAAAAAGGGTTGCGGTTGCGAGAGAAGAATTGCTTATTGCTTGTGTTTTGTTGTTGTTTTTGAGAGGTTTGGAATTATTTTCTTGGTTCAGCACTCTTGTGTCTGGTTTTTTTCTTGATCGTGGCAAGTGCAAAAAAAAGGAATTCAAATGTAGGTAGGTAGGTATCTGCATAGATTTAATTTTATTTTGTTGGGTAGGTTAGAATAGAATCAAAACAAAAACAAACTAAATCACTTCAATTTATTTTTTTATTTTAATTTATTTTATTTTATAAATTATCGATATAAAAAAATATAGATACATAGTTATCATGATAACAAAAGGTAGGTAGGCATGTGGGTACCTTAGTTTATGGGTACGTGGGTTCGTGCGTTGATCTTCTATAGGTAAGTACATGGAGCTAGATCACAAAGGTAAGTACTTCCTCAATATATAGTACGGGTGGGTACACCGCCGTTTTTCAACTCTATTTAGGTACATTTTTTTCATATTGGGACTTTTAACTGAGAAGAAGAAAATATTTTATGTAAACTAAATAATTTTTTTAATTAAATAATTTTTAAATTACAAAGAAGATCTTACAGCTTAGGTTTGAAAAAGTATCTACGTAGGTACTTCTACATTATGTATGTATATAATAATAACAATGGTTAGTAGGTAGGAAATAAGGTACCCACCTTCTTCTTTTTCACTTTCGAATTTCATATTATTATATTAAAGTAGGTTCCTAGGTTTAAGACGAAAGTTTATTTGATAGAGGGATTTGAACAAACATTTAGGGCAGTTGGCTGAATCAATATTTGAAGAAAATGAAAATGTTTGCTTTCTTCTAACAAAGCGGTTAAATCAAGGCATTATTGCAATTTTATTTTCACAAATACAAGCAAAAGGTGCTTACACAAAAAATCCTTCCTTTTTCACGAAAAAAAAAATACATACTTTACAAGAGAGCAAGATGCAAAATGAGAACGAGACGTGAGAGCATATATTTCAATTAAATTTCTTGGCGCTGCTGCATTTATTTGTTAAAATACAAACTGAAAGCAAATTGCAAGACGTTCACTCTTGTTTTTGATGTCTTATGTGGAAGGTCGTGTTTTTATGTTTAGAAAATGTCCGTTAGATGCAACAAGAAATCTTTGAATGGAAAGAGGTACTGTATTAAGCAATGTGGGGTATCATATAGGGAAAATCGGCTGACTAAGCTCTTTAAATTCACTACTAACTCCGGTTTGGAGGGTATTTGAAGAGGAAAATGTGGAATTGCTCTAAATGATTCTATTAAAAATCCTTATGTTTGCAGTTCGCATTTTTCTGCAGATTGTTTAGGCAAAAAATATTTAAAGAAAAACTCTATACCTACATTGCTTTTACCAGCAAAAGAATTGATTGGCTCAACGGATGTTGGAGAGGTGGATGACAATTTCAATACGAATGATTTAGTTCTTTTAAGAACTGAACCTCAGCAATCTGAAAAGGTGGATGATGATTTCAACATGAATGACTTAGTTCTTTTAAGAACTCCACCTATTCAAATTGAAGGGGTTGATGATGATTTTAATTTGAATGACTTGGTTCTTTTAAGAACCCCACCTCATCAGCATCAAAGATCGGTTGAAATAGTAGGTTTGTGCAGTTCATGTTTGAAAAACATTAAAAAAATATAACTTTTATATGAAACAAAGTGCAAGCTATTCAAAAAAAAATTATTTTTTTGAAAAGAAAACTATATTCTGCTAAAGCAGAATTTAAAGCTTTAAAAATGTACAAAAAACGAGTCTTTTTTCGTTCTAAAAAAACCACCAGCCGAAAAGAAAAAGACAATTATTATTATAAGCACAAAATATATTTTATAGGTCCCAATCGGCATATTTTTGAGAGATGGTCTTAACCTTAATCTACCACACGTATCAAGTTTACATATATGGTCACCTGTTAAAAACATGCAACCAGGTTTTACCAATACGGCTCATCAGGAGTTATTAAACAAATTTAATGGTATGGACAGTCGAACCTGAATTTGTTATATAGTTTTCGATGAGATTGCTATTAGGAAGGATGTAGCCTACAACTGTGCAGTTGATTTAATTGATGGGTTGGAAGATAATGGTTTCGTTCGGTCTAATAACATAGGCAAACAGGTTTGCGTTTTCATGTTACGAGGCCTGATATCAAATTGGAAATGTGTGCTAAACTGTTTTACTAGCGAGACATTGGATTGGATTTTATTGGAAAATCCGAAAATATCCTCTGATTTAGGTTTAATTGTAAAAGCAGTAATTTGTGACCAAGGGCCCAATAATAGGAAATGCTTGTCAAATTTGGGCGTCACAACAAAAGAACCTTATTTTTTTCAAATGAAAGGAATTTTTTTTCTTTCTACGACATCCCCCATTTAATAAAAAGTTTAAGAAATACCCTATTAAATTCTGATTTAAATACACCAGATGGATTAGTAAGTTTTGGTCCTATAAAAATATTGAAAAAAATTAAACCACAAAGATGTGTCCAAAACTTACACAAAAACACATTGATCCATCTTCGTTCGATAAAATGCGAGTAATTTATGCAGCTCAAGTTCTCAGCAGGACTTGTGCAGCCGCTTTAGTGACAGCAACAGACACAGGTAATTTCATTGAAAAAGACGTGGGTACAGTCAGATCAACTGCGAAATTCATTCAAAGAATTGATAAAATTTTCGATTGTATGAATAGCGGCAGTCTATATGATAAAAATGTTTATAAATCAGCATTAAAAATGAATAATCAAATTTATAATTTCATTAAAGAATTTATTAATTATGTAGAACATATTAAAGTAGTTAAAAAGACGAAAGTTTATTGGATAGAGGGATTTGAACAAACAGTAAAGGCAACTTTACTGTTGGCTGAATCAATATTTGAAGAAAATGACAATGTTGGCTTTCTTCTAACAAAGCGGTTAAATCAAGACATTATTGAAAATTTATTTTCACAAATACGAGCAAAAGGTGGTAACACAAAAAATCCTTCTGTTCACGAGTTTAATTTTCTTGTGTCTAAAATAATGCCGACAAATTTGTTCCATTTTACAAAACACGGTAATTGTGCTGAAGATGAAGATCTGATACTAACTGTAAAATCATTAAACAATTGCAATAATTTAGAGCGGTCTAATACTAAGTTTGAGGGAGAAAATACTGCAACGGAAGCTCATATCAATGTACGTTCTAGTGAAATCAGTGAAGTTTCCCACTACTTTGAGGAATTAGTTGACGAACAAATGCAGGAAGAAATAATTTCAGATTCTGAAATTCCAACAGAAATAACTGCTATGAGGTATTTTGTGGGATATGTTGCTCTAAAGACAATAACAAAACTAAATTGCACAGAGTGCGAAGAAAAATGTAGAAAAAAAGATGAGGTATTAACATGCGGGAGTGAAACTTTCATTTTCGCTAAAAACTATTCCCAAAACTCTGATTTTGGAAATCTATTCGCTCCATCCGATGAATTTTTCGATGTTTGCAGGACTCATATACGTATTTTCAGAGAAGTGTTTGGAAATAGAAAAAAAAATAATTAATATAAAACAAGTTATGGTTACGATGTGTATAGAAGAAAAGAGCTTACAAAATATTTCTTGGTTTGATCAAGAAAATTCCTGTTACTCTCACAGAGGAAAAGCGCTTGATTTTTTAATTTTAGTTTTACTAAGGAAACACTGCGCGTGGACAACGACAAAGTTTAAAAAAATCGGAAAGGAAAAAATAAAAATTTTGAAAACTTAATTCCACTGTTATTTCCCAAATTAAAACTTTTTCTATCTTGTTTTCTAAGATTAACTAAAATTGAAAAAAAATCTATCGTTTTATGGTAAGCGCTCATAAACTAAGTTCAACAGCAATAGGCATTTACCTGGTCAGCCAAGGAATTATTAATTGTATGGCTCTTTTTCTTCTTTCGCTTTTATATCATAACTTTTTAATTTTTTGTTCTGTTGCAAAGACTTGTAGAAAAATATTATTTTAGGCTCTGTACACATCAAAAGATTCATCCTATATGGACCACATATGTACCAGTACCTACATATACATTTTGAAATCAGAGTGCTGGCAATTTTGACTTAGCAAAATGTAAAAATATCGCTCCTGATGTATTTTTCTTCACTTTTTGTTAAATGAGGTTTCTTATCACCTCAAACGCATATTAATAAATACCTTAAATGAACTTATAAACTTTGAAGTATGAGTAGGTATCTATCTGGCTTTTTTTTCATGCGACGAAATAGTCAACAGATTTGTTTATTTAATGATAAATTTGAGTGATTCCAACATTTTTAATATATTGAATAAATTCTTTATAACAAACTGAAGATTATGGGGCGTATTCATTGTTGCCGATAAGCCCAGGTTTTACTAAACTGCAGCTTATGACAATTTTGGCTAAGTGAATACAGAATGTTTTTACTTATAAATTGTTGGTCTTATATTTTTATAAGATGACTAACTTTGTATACAAAACAAATAGCTTAAAATATTTTGAAATGATAAACTTAAAATAAAATAAAAAAAAAAATAGAATCAATGTCAGAAAAATTAAACTACACCTAGGTTTTACTTAGACACAACTTAAAAATTACAACGCCCCTATGTTTACTTATTTTCAGTAACAAAATATAAACTTCTTTTGTTAGAGCTAGTCACTATGGAGTTTTATTTATAAAATAGAATGCTCATGGACAACAAGAATAAAAAAAAGTGAATAAATAAAATTAAATTCTAATACTAAAAATGTTCAAAGGGAACAAAATATAGAATTTTATTGAAAGTAATAAACTACTATAACTACTTTTGAACAACTGCATTCAAAGTCACGACACAATATAAAAAAAAGATCACAAACATGGCTTTCTATCATGCTGCCAGAAGTTGGATACTTTTTGACAAGACCCCCAAAATAAGTTTATTTATTCACAATAAATCGAATAAACAACCTTGCTCCTCTATACCATTTGAGTTAATACCTACCTACATTTATTGTTTATCTACAACTTTTTATGCAAAAAAAATAATAAATTAAGAAAACTGTTATGAGGCAAAAAATTCGTTCCATTAACTCATAAAAACCTTTCCTACCTAGGTAGGCACCTATGAACCTACACACAGATATTTTTAAACCTTAGATATATTTAAATCTACGCTGTAAAATCGTCTTTATTATTTAAAAATTACTTAATTAAAATATTTGCATAGGTATTCTTCTCAGTAAAATACCTATACATTATGAAATGTACCTAAATAGAGTTGAAAAACGACGGTGTACCCACCCGTACTATATATTGAGGAAGTACTTAACTTTGTGATCTAGCTTCATGTACTTACCTATAGAATATCAACGCACGAACCACATACCCATAAACTAAGGTACCTACATGCCTACCTACCTTTTTTTATCATGATAACTATGTATCTATATTTTTTTATATCGATAATTTATAAAATTAAATAAATTAAAATAAAAAAATAAATTGAAGTGATTTAGTTTGTTTTTGATTTGATTCTATTTTAACCTACCTAGACCCAAAAAAATAAAATTAAATCTATGCAGATACCTACCTACCTACATTTGAATACCTTTTTTTGCACTTGCCACGATCAAGAAATAAAAACCAGACACAAGAGTGCTGAACCAAGAAAATAATTCCAAACCTCTAAAAAACAACAACAAAACACAAGCAATAAGCAATTCTTCTCTCGCAATCGCAACCCTTTTTTCTATCTGCCTGCCATATACCTTCAAAAATAAACGAAAAAAAAAAACAAACATTGATGCATCTCTTTTCTTCTTACTGCCAGAAGCCCAAATTCAGTACGAAATGCAATGTGTTTTTTTTCTAGGTCCATGATCCAGCAACAAGAAAAGAGTACGAGAATGACAAGAGACAGGGTAAGAAAACAAATATCAGCAACTTTCGCATGTTGCTCAGCATTTCCTTGCTTAGATACATGTTGGTGGACCCACGGTCCAAGAAATTTTCTGGCACACAATTTTGTTCTACGTGCGACATCTTTACTTGTTATATTATCTTTGCTTTAATGTTACAGTAAACTAAACGGTTACGACTAGCCCTAGCCTTTTAAATGAGTAACTAGGTATGTTCTTCAACTGCGTCAACTATACATATTAAGTTAATGTCCAAGTAAAACACATAACCCAAAGAACACTCATCTTAGTGAAGATTGAGTTATCGTAAACAATAAATAATAACGGAAATCAATTTATAAACAAAACGACATATTGTCACGTATTGGACATAACAGTTCAATCATAGATGAAATTGATACTCCTGGGTACGAGTGTTCCAGATTCTAATAAAGATGACATCATCCTCTCCCACTATAACGCATCATCAGTGAAAGAATTAAGTTAGCTTTTAAGAAAGATATTTCATGTGAATGAGTGTTTTAGATACGTGTTTAAGCAGATACGTTTTGAAGTAGATACATTTTGAGTAAGATACCTTAGAGATAAGTTTTATAAGGCGATCGGAGTGATCGGTAAAATAAAATATATATTTTTTTAAATTCGAATAGTTTTATTTAAATATTAATTGGTGACCGTGAGAGGACATCCAATCTAAAAAATCAGAAAATACAAATTATGATTTGATTGTGATGAAAAAACAGGACATCCAATCTAAAAAAATCAGAAAGTACAAATTATGATTTGATTGTGATTGTGAAACTCTAGTGCTGAAGAAAAGTTAAATATGAATTAAGAAATATCCTTAAAAAGAGAAAAGTTAATTGTGAAATAAAAAATAATTTTTATTATTTATATGTAATATCACAAAGAAAAAGAAAAAAAGTGAACAATAATTTCGTAGTGTCTTTAACAATAAAATAATCAGAAACAAATAAAAAACAACTGTTGTTAAAAATTTTTTAATGAATAAAAATATAAGTGGTAGATATTCAGAAGAAGAAAGATTAAAACAATTAATCGAAAGAAGAAAATTTGTGCGTGAAAATGAACAAAAAAATAAAAATTAATTTTAATATTCAAAGTGAAGAAATCGAACAAATATTTAAAGAAGCTAGAGAGGACATTAAAAATAATAATCTATCTGAAAACACCGAATTAAAAAAATAATCAACAGTATCAACACCAGCAACACAACTTTAATAAAATTAAAATCATAATTTGAACGAGCTGCAGATTTAAGAAGTAATTATAATAAGTTATTTGTCATTATATATTTCGTTGATTTTCGGTAAAAATATAAATATAAAAAAGAACCGAATCACCAATAAAAATAAAATAAAAATTGAATTACAAAATTGCATATAAAATAGAATAAGATATTTTAAAATTCTTGAATTTTTATAAAAAAATATACAATTTTGATAAGAAAAAAAAAACAGTTTAATATTATAATCAAATTCTAAAAAAAGAACCATCAGAACTGAGAATAAACATACTGGACGAATTACTTGAAACATTTTATAAACTTAACCTTCAAACGAATAAACTAGAAATCAAAATGCCTATGGATCCAGAAATGGAAAATTTAATCGCAAGACTTGTAGCAGCTAGTACAGCTTCATTAGTGTCAGAAATTACTACTCTGAGAAATACTTTAGAATCAGTTACAAATAGTGATATAGTTACCGAATACGAAAAACAAACGATATCAGACAAAGTAACATGCAATGAATCATTAGAAGTAATAAAATCAATACCAGAATTTTCAGGGAATAATACTAATTCATACGTTAGCTGGCGTGAGGCAGCCAATAATTCAATTTCTTTGTATACAAAAGGTAGTCGAAAATACTTCGCAGCTCTCACAATTTTCAGAAACAAAATTACCCATTCCGCAAATGACATACTTACAAATCATGGAACAGTTTTAAATTTTGACGCTATAATTTCGCGTCTAGATTTTGCTTATGCAGATAAGCGACCCGCTCACATAATTGAGCAAGAGTTAAGCGTATTACTACAAGGTAATACCAATTAAATTGATTACTATAATTTAGTAAATACAAAATTAACACTTTTAATAAACAAAACAATCATGTCCCATGGCACTGATTCAGCATTAACTAAGGAGCTAAATGATACTCATCGGAAAAATGCTCTCCGAGTATTTATTACAGGACTCAATGCTCCCTTATCACACATTTTGTTCTCTCTATCCCCCGAAAATTTACCTTGTGCTTTGGCGAAAGCACAAGAATTAGAATCCAATAAACTTAGAGCTAATTTCGCTCTACAATTTAATCGTACTTCACGCGAAAATAATACTTTCCAAAAACAATTTAAGATTTCCTCAACGGAATTCTAATAGTCAACCAGTACGATACACGAATCCAGAACCTATGGTGCTAGGAAGTTCGGCACATCGGCCAATTACTTGGCATGAACAACAAAAATTTAATAAAGAAAGAGAAAAATACAACCCCTTTAGACAAAACCCACAGAACAACTTTTATCGATCTAATAATTTCCAGAAAAATTATAGACCACAGTTTCAAAGACAACAATATCACCCAGAAAAGCGAGTGCATCAAAGCACACAAAATAGTGCACAACCCGCAGCAAAAATTGAAAGAGTAAATAACCTCAACGAAAACGAGGATTTTTTAGGAGAAAAGTGGGATTACCCCACTTACGAAGGATAATAGGGAACAAAAAAATTAAAATACTTATAGATACCGGTGACAGTAGCAATTACTGCCAACCAGGTATATTGAGTGACCCTATCACTCTACCTATACTAAAACGCGCCCGAACCATAAACGGGAACTAATAATTGATAAGTGTTATGAAGCACTTATATTTAATGTTAAAACAAGATTTTATGTAATAAAAAATCTCGAATACGAAGCTTTAATAGGAGCTAATTTATTAAGTCTGGTCAATGCTAGAATTGACTTTAATGATAACACTTTAAAATATAACGGTAAATCTGAAAAAATATAATTCGAAGACAAAGATTTTAAAACGATTAATCATATTCAGGGAAGTGATATTTCTAACCAAGTGAATGAGATGATGAAGAAAATTAAAAGTATTCATTCAAACATCGATACCACATTACCTTTTAGGACTGATGTTACAGCGAAAATCCGTACAAGTTCAGACCGTCCTATTTGGACTAAACAATATCCGTATCCCCTGAGTGCAAACAAGTTTGTGAATAACGAAATTCACGATTTATTAAAAAAAATATATAATAAGGCCTTCAAAAAGTCCTTATAATTCGCCAGTATGGGTTGTTCCCAAGAAAGGAACAAACGAGGATGGCACACCCAAAAATCGTTTAGTAATTGACTATAAGAAGTTAAACGAACAGACAATTTCGGATAAATATCCAATACCAGACGCTAACGTCATTTTATCTAATTTAGGAAAAGCTAAGTACTTTTCAACATTAGATCTAGAAAGTGGATTCCACCAGATAAGAATGAAGGAATCCGACATAGAGAAAACGAGCTTCAGTATAAACAATGGTAAATATGAATACATCCGACTACCCTTTGGATTTAAAAATGCTCCTTCAATATTTCAGAGAGCTATGGATGACATATTAAGGCCATATATAGGTAAATTCTGCCATGTTTATATAGATGATATAATCATATATTCAAATTCACTAGAAGAACATACAGGTCACCTAAATACAATAATAAATCCTTTAAAAGAAGCGAACATGAAAATTTCAATCGAGAAATCTACCCTATATGAAGACAAAGTAGATTTTCTAGGTTATGTCATCGGACATAATGTTATTAAAACAAACCCTAATATAATACAAACTATAAAAGATTATCCTCAACCAAAAACCTTGAGACAACTCAGATCATTCTTGGGAATGATAGGTTATTACAGGAAATTTATCTGTAACTATGCACAAATAGCTAAACCGCTTACAAAATTTCTACAAAGCGAAAATGGACAAGTTTCCACACATGTCGCAGAAAAAACAGAAATAAAGTTGGATAATGAAGGAATAAAAGTTTTCCAAACCCTTAAAGATCATTTAACTGTTGAAATCGAATTAAACCAACCCGATTACTCTAAACCATTTATTTTAACTACTGATGCGTCAGATGATGCAATCGGAGCTGTCCTATCACAGGATAGGAAACCTTAAACTTTTATATCAAAAACGCTCGGAAAAACCGAAAGGCATTACGTGGCTAACGAAAAAGAACTGTACGCTATCGTTTACGCTCTGAAAAATTTACGTAACTACCTATACGGTGTTACAAATCTTGAAATCCATACGGATCACCAACCCCTCACATTTGCGGTATCACCCCGGAAACGTTGGCATGCGCTTATTGAAGAATACGCCCCGAAGATGGTTTACAAACCAGGAAACACAAATGTAGTAGCTGACGCCCTTTCCAGGCAAAATTTAAATATGATTACGGACAGTTCATCCACAGATGCTACTCAGCACTCTGCAGAAAGTAGTGATCATGACGAAATAAAAGAAACAATAAAACCTTTAAATCATTTTAAACAACAAATTCTACTAAGTAAAAATACGTTTACAATACATGAACAAATTAATAATTTCAGAAAAGCTAGGCATATTATAGAATATGATAATTAAGAAAACCTTGTCACTATCCTCAAAGAATACCTCCAACCAGGAGTAGTAGCAATACATTGTACACTAGAAGATCTATATGAAGTTAAAAAAACATTAACAGAAACATTTAGTAACAATTTCTTATACACAAAAATATTTCCGATAGATATAATAAATAAAGACGACCAGGCTACAATTGTAGAACAAATACATACGAGAGCACATAGGAATTATACGGAAAAAATATAAAACATATTTATAACCAATATTATTGGCCAGAGATGAGAAAACAATTTAAAGAATATGCTAGAAATTGCGAATTATGCAATAAATTTAAATATGATAGACATCCTAAGTTGATACCAATTGGAGAGGCTCCAATTCCTGAAAAAGAGGGGGAATTCCTCCATATCGATATCTTTTTAGCACAAAAAATAAAATACTTAACGTGTATCGACGCATATTCAAAATTTCTAACAGTAAAGCTCTTAGAGAATAAAATTAATCTAGAAAATAAAGTATTGGAAATTTTACAAATTTATCCCAATTGTAAAAAAATTACACTAGATAATGAAAGAGTTTTTCAATCCAAAGTCTTCAAGAACTTAATGAGTAGATTGAACATAGAACTTTTCTTCTGCGATCCAGGTCACAGTTCGACAAATGGACAAGTTGAAAAAATACATTCAACACTAGCAGAAATAACTAAATGTATAAAAGATACAACTGAAGCTTTACTAAGAGCAGTACAGCATTATAACCAAACAATTCATTCTGTTACGAATATGAAACCATATGAAATATTTTTT
The DNA here is from genome assembly GCA_949320155.1 of Melangyna quadrimaculata. NCBI lineage: Eukaryota > Metazoa > Arthropoda > Insecta > Diptera > Syrphidae > Melangyna > Melangyna quadrimaculata. Next base: position 221,910,392 of record OX439483.1, on the reverse strand, counting down.
AATAAATCAAACCATAGTAGTATCTCAGAAAAAATTAAAAGAAGCCCAAAATAAAATGCTTAAATATAATAACAAGAAAAGGGAAATGAGAAATTTTAAACCTAAAGTTTATATAAAAATATTACAGTTTAACAATAAAATAAAATGATGAATAGCTATAGGAAACAAATAGTGAAAGAGGATTTAGGGAATAAAATAAAAACAAATAAGAGATTAATACATAAAGATATTATTAAAAGTTAAATATTTTTATTCTATGAAAATAGCATTGGAAACATTGTTAATTGGAATATTAACTCTAACATACGTAGAAGCTGATATAGTTGACTATACTTGACAAAACTATCTTTTATTAGAAAATGGTAATACAGCACTGTATAACGATTACGGAACTATTTTCCATATAACACACCTTAAATATTTTGAAAAAGTATTAGACGAAACAGAAGCGGAAATAAATATGAATTATTAGAAAAATACATTAAATAAAAAAGATGACGATTTACTGGATCCTAGTAGAGATTCTGATATAACTCTTATTAAAACAATTTTAGGACAACTTAGATCAACAGGAAGATATAGAAGAGGAATTAACGAAATAGGAACCATTTGGAAATGGATTTCAGGATCACCTGACCATGACGATTTAATTTTGATAAATAATAAGCTATCTGAGCTTACAATAAATAATAATAAACAATTTGTCACAAATTCAGAAATTTTTGACGCAATAAAGAAATTATCAGAATCAATCCACAAAATAGAAAATGATGGACAGTTGAGATTGGCTAGGGAAAGAAAAAAACTAATGTTGATAGAACTACAAAATATAATCCAGACAATAGCTTTAGCAAAAACAGGAACTTTAAACCCAACTATTTTAAATTTACATGACATAAAAGACATAACACAACACGAACATGGTAGCATGACAATTACTGACCTAATGGATGTTTCACAATTTAAAATTATATAAAATGAAGATGTTGTTGTTATTTTTATCAAATACCCAATTGTTAATACAAATTGTAAGCTTTACGAAGCAAGAGCCATAAGCCAAACAGATGGAAAACTTGTTATTGATAAGGAAATTGCTAAATGTAATAACGAAAACATCAATGTTAAGAATTGTAAAATAGAGTTAATATTTAATTTTTGTAAATTAGTATTTAATGAAACATGTTTATCAAATTTATTAAATAATAAGAGAGCAAATTGTAACAAGATAAAAGAAAAAACTGAAAATTTAGAAGTTATAAAAGATGGTGCAATTTTTATATCTGGAGAACATTTAGTCGAAAACAGAACTATAAACAGAGTTTTTTTAATAACATTTTAAAATAACACAACCATAGATGGAATAACATACGACAGCCCAACAGCTTTAATACAAAATAACATAAAAACATATACCAGATAAATACGAAATCGATAATTATTTTGAGTCATTAAATGAAGAGCTGAAATTTGAAAACATAAATTTATTGGAATTTATACAAGACGAAGCAGTAAATAATCCAATGTTTACGTCAATAACATTAATGATCGTTATAGCAGCCGCAGCATAATGCATCATTTATTATTTCAAGATTAAATCCACACAAAGAACCAACCCAATAGATTTGGAAGAAATCCGATTCAGCAAAATACTTAAACGTGTGGAAGAACTCACAGAAGAAGCGGGACGTTCTTCTTAAAGAAAGAGGGGAGTTAATGTCCAAGTATAACTTTGCACATAACCCAAAAAACACTCATCTAAGTGAAGATTGAGTTATCGTAAACAATAAATAATAACGGAAATCAATTTATAAACAAAACGACATATTGTCACGTATTGGACATAACAGTTCAATCATAGATGAAATTGATACTCCTGGGTACGAGTGTTCCAGATTCTAATAAAGATGACATCATCCTCCCCCACTTTAACGCATCATCAGTGAAAGAATTAAATTAGCTTTTAAGAAAGATATTTCATGTGAATCAGTGATTAAGTAGATACGTGTTTAAGTAGATACGTTTTGAAGTAGATACGTTTTAAGTAAGATACCTTAGAGATAAGTTTTATACGGCGATCGGAGTGATCGGTAAAATAAAATATATATTTTTTTAAATTCGAATGGTTTTATTAAAATATTAATTTATTATGTACATATAAGTACTATTCATTCATAAATATTCAAAGTGATGAACCGCAAACGATTGTGTATAGCAAAATAGTAGCACCCTTTAGTTTTTGTTAATCACGATTTCATTGCAGTAATTACAATTATTTTTATATCAAATTCCATCATAATAATAATCTTAGTCAACATTTGCATTCTCAAATATGTTTTTCTCAGATCGACATTTATGATTGGCATCTTTAGATTAATGATGATCTATTAAGATTGAACAACCATTTTTACTTTGTTTCCACTTTTTTTGAAATCATATATTTTATCAAATGTGTGACCACAATTATTATACACTACACAAAGACGGATAGAATAATAAACATATGCCATCATTCATTAACAAATTTATACCGAATCAACACAACTGCCAACTAATTAAATCAGTCTTAGAAATGATAACCTCTACAAATGGTCTGCTTTTAGTACTTGCATATACAATACTTTTACTTTCAAGTTTCAACTCTCTTTGAGAGTATACATAAATATATCTAGGTATAATGATGGATGTAGACATTTTGCAATTCCTGGCACCAACTACCAATGTACATAAATGTACGTTGAAAACGGCGTAACGCCAACAAGGTCATTAGCAGTCTTTCTATAAAAGTTGCGATAGTTGTAAATAGTAGATTTCATAATCTTATGACTTAATTTTATTTCAGATTTTTGATAGAATTTTAAAAAGAGACCCAGATGTTATAAATAAAATCAGAGTGATCAAAGGCGATGTTCTAGAGAAAGGTCTTGGTATATGCGATAGTGACTTGCAAGAACTTATATCAGAAGTTGATGTAGTTTTCCATTGTGCTGCCAATGTTCGATTTGATCAGCCACTGAGACCGATGATTGAAATGAATGTAGGTGGCACGCAGAAGGTGTTGCAGTTGGCTGATAAACTATCTAACCTTAAGGTTGTAGTACACGTATCGACATCTTACTGCCAATGCAACTTAAGTGTATTAGAAGAGAGGGCGTATGAACCACCAAATGATCCTTGTGAAATTCTTGAGATGGTGCGTTCTTTGGATGATAAGGCTTTAGAAGAACTTACCCCTGGGTAGTTAAAGTATATATTGATTGAAATACTCTTTAAAAATTAAATTGTCTTTAATTTATTTTAGATTGCTAAGTGGACTTCCAAATACATACGCTTACAGTAAAGCGCTTACAGAGGGATTAGTTCATTCGTTTAAAAGTAAATTCCCTATTGTTGTGTGTAGACCCTCTATAGGTAAGTTCAAATGTAATATCTCATTAAATAATGTGTAATGTAACTAACAAAACGAAATAAAGTCAAGCCTGGGTGAAACGAAAAAAAAAACTTTAATTATAATTTCAATTAAGCGTGTACCTATTTCAATTAATGGAACATTGGATGACTGAACAAAAGTTTCAGTTAAGCTGATCTCGGATAACTGAAACAAAATCTAAGAAAGATAGATCTCGGATCCCTAATCTGCATCTGATTTGTGCAAAATGATTGAAGGAAATGGCATAATAAAGATAATGAAAACGAACATATTCATCTCCATGACAGTTGTCATTTAAACGGCTACATGAATTTTGCCCCCAATGAAAAATGGCCCAAACAAAAAATGAAAAATTGTCCCAAAAATATATAAAAAAAACAACAAAAACAGAATCGTCCAACAAATCTTTCGATTTTTGTGTACGATTATTTCAATCAGATTTACAAAATATTAGTTCTGGTTCAGTGATTAAGTCGGACTGTCACGCTGGAGGTCTGGGTTCACTTCCCAGCCTCGTCCACCTAAAAACCAAAAAGTTTTTTTCAGGGATACTGCCTCTTGCGAGGAATTGACAAATTCTCCAAGAGTATCACTTGTCATGAATAAGTGCTTCTCGTCTAGCCGTTCGGATTGGACATAAAATTGTAGGTCCCTTCCATTTCTGTCAATATTCACACACAGAAATGGTTGCAAGTTGTTAGTCACTAGGCCCTTGTTCTTCACGAGCCGTTGCGCCACTCCATGTATTTATTTACTGTGATTAAATAATCGTACAAGCAAATCACGCGATTTTTCTATACGGTTATCTAATCACTAGGCGTGTACCACCAACTGAGCGCTCAGTGAGTGCTTAATGTCAGATTGAGGGTTAGGTTAGGTTAGGTTAGTGGGCTGACAGTTGATCTTGTTACCGTCACACTTAGATCAGTGTACATCCATTGTGATACCCTGGGGATTAATCCCCATAAAAGAAACCTATGATAAATCCAATGACATAGCCCGTAGAGGGCGTCAATACAGTTATTACAAGCTGAAGCTTGGAAAAGTCGTCTAAGAATTGATTGAAGGAGTGTCAGTCGCTGTGTAAATACCGGGTTTAGGATAGGTTGACGCACCATTGTCTTTTAAGGGCGTGTCCCTTTCCTTTACCCTCACTGGATTGATCAACCCCACACCAGACCCGTAGGAGTAGTGGCTCCATGCAACGTCTGGCGCTGGGTTCGATAAATCAGTGGTTGGTGCCAGCGACTGCCCAGTTAGGTCAGATAAGGAGAGTCCGTCGACACAATCACCGGGCAAAGGAGAGGCCAGCTCAACATAGTGTTTTTAGAGCGTGAGCCTCTCCCTTACCCCCAACAGGTAAATCATTCCTCCGCCAGGCCCGTAGGAGCATGCAACGTCTGGCGGGTAAGTTTGATAAATCAGTGGTTGGTGTATGTAGTAGCTCTGTTAAGTTGGTCCCATTAAGGTGTTGGAGAAGTGTTTGTTTGGGCATAATCACCGGGTTGTGGAGAGGTTAACGCACCGTTGTCTTTTAAGGGCGTGATCTCTACCTCTACCCCCTCTGAAGATCATAGACTCACCAGGCCCGTAGGAGCAGTGGCTCCATAAAACGTCTGGTGACTGAGTTTGATAGATTAGTGGTTGGTGTCTGCGTCTACCCCGTTCTGTCATGTAAACCTACGTCGTCGGCACAATCACCGGGCTTAGGAGAGACCAACGTATCACTTTCCTTTAAGGGCGTGATCTCCCCTACCCCCACTGGTTAAATCATCCCCCCTCCATGTTGGTTATAGCCAGAATTTTACTCTCGATTACCCTCTTAAGATTACAGGGCGGGATTTGAACAGTTGAATCTGCTTGATTAAGATCAAGTGCTGATCCCATTCTTGTCAGTTCGTCAGCACTTTCATTACCTAGGACACCACTGTGGCCAGGAACCCAGCAGAGTCGTATGTTGTGCTGTGTACCAAGAACCCTTAGCTCTTCGCGACAGCATGTCACAAGCTTCGATTTTATTTCAATGGCAGAAATTGCTTTTATTGCCGCTTGGCTGTCAATGAAAAAGGTGATATCCGCTTGTGGTATAGCCATCATTGAGACCTGTCTAGCAGCTTTCGTCACTGCCAGGACTTCAGCTTGGAAGACACTGCTGTAATTAGGAAGTCTGAATGAGCTGGCTAGTCCAAGAGTTTCCGAAAAGAAGCCTGCACCAACACCAGTATCCATCTTGGAACCGTCGGTATATATTGCTATCATCGATTCGCAGGTTGATGGTTCTTTGGTTTGCCAATCCTCTCTACTAGGAAAGGCGATCGTGAACGGCTTTTGAAAGTCTAAACGGGGTGTAATGTAGTCAGTGCATACCATACTTCCCGTGTATTTCTGCAGAATCTGCGCGTGTCCTATGGCGCTGCGCTTCCAGCTACTAGTTTGGCTTAGCCGAAGTGCGCTCTTGGCTGCCGATTCTTGTACAAATAAATAAAGGGGTGTTAAGTTGAGTATAGCTTCCAAGCCCGCTGTGGGGGTGGACCTCATAGCCCCAGTGATTCCAATACATGCCATTCTTTGTACCTTGGTCATGAGTTTTACAGGTCTAACTATCGCCGTGTACATCCACCTGGTAATTTTTGGGCTAGGTCCCCAGGTTTTACCAAAAATCCTATTGCAAGAGTAGAATGCAAACATGGCTTTGTAAGTTCTTTCTTTAACGTTGCGACTCCAATTCAATTTCTTGTCCAAGATTACACCAAGGTATTTTGCATGATCGGAGATTTTGAGTTGGGTCCCTTCAATGAAAGGAATCTTAAAAGTCGGTTTTTTTCCGTTTGTTCGTAAAAAGGACTAGTTCGGTTTTTTGCGGATTAACCGCAAGTCCACATATCCTAGTCCATGTATTCACTATTGATAGGGCATTTTCTATTTGTTCAATAAATTTGCCTGTCGCTAGTAATGCTAGATCATCTGCATATGCAATTACTTTGACTCCACTGTATCTTAGTCTCACAAGAACCGTGTTCATCACGAGTGTCCAGAGAAGGGGAGGAAGCACCCCACCTTGTGGGGTTCCTCTAGAAGTAGATACTTTGATTTGCACTCCCCCTAGCTCTGAGTTGATATCTCTGTTTTTCAACTTGAACATTATCCATCTGATGATAGCGTTATTCGCATTAAGATTCACGAGCGCTCCACCAACCACCTCGTTCCGAACATTGTTGAAGGCTCCTTCAATGTCTAGAAAGGCAGCAAGGGTGTATTCTTTGTCCTTGAGCGTTTTTTCAATTGTGCTGACGGCACTGTGTAGTGCTGTCTAAGCATGCTCTGCTGGAGATATGACTTCCGGGCTCAGTGCGTTGTGTTTATATATATCAATCAATCTTTCTAATGTCTTTAAGAGAAAAGACGTGAGACTAATGGGTCTGAAATCTATACCGGTCGTGTGGCTTGGCTTTCGAGCTTTCGGAATGAATACCACTTTGACCTCTCGACACGCCTTCGGCACATATCCTAATTTAAGGCTACTTAGGAATATGTTTTTTAAGTGTGGGATTACATGGTCTTCACATTTTTGTAGCATCATGGGGAAGACACCATCCAAACCTGGTGATTTATACGGTGAAAAGGAGTAAATAGCCCATTTTATCCTTTCTTCCGTAATCAGCTCCGTTGGTGTTGTGTTTTCTATGTTGAGTTCTTCTTGTGAGTTGTTATTCCCTTTAGAGGTGCAACCAGGAAAGTGAGCGTTTACCAGGAGTTCCAGTGTTTCGCTACACGATTCCGTCCAATGTCCATTGGGTTCCTTAAGAGATCCTAGAACAATTAGTCCCTTAGCAAGTATTTTTCTGAGTCTAGCTGATTCGTTGGTACTCTCAATTTGACTGCATAAGTTTCTCCATGAGCTCCGTTTGGCTCTTTGAGTTTCCATCTTGAATTTCTTTTGACTAGATTTGTAAGTTTCCCAGTCAGTATCTGCTCTTGTGCGCTTGGCAACATTAAAAAGTCTTCTTGTTTCCTTCCTGATGTTGCCAAGTTCAGTTGTCCACCAGGGTGGTTTCTTTTTACCCTGTCCCCCTGGTTTTAATGGACATCCTTTTTCGAATGCTTTACCGAGAATTTCAGTGAAGCTATCAGTAGCTTTCTCTATAATCTCGGGTTCTTGTAACGCATCAGTATTTAGCTTTTGTAATTCTGTTTCTACCTCCCTATTAAAAATTTCCCAGTTTGTTCGTCTGAGATTTCTAAAAGGTTTGTGAGGATCTTGGGTGTCAGGTATTAAGAATTCTATGAGTTTATGGTCAGAGAATGATTCCTCTTTTAATACCTTCCACTAATCTATGAATATGGTATCTGAGTTATTTAATAAAGTTACATCAAGTACCTCTTTACGAGTTTTGGTGACAAAAGTGGGCTCATTCCCTCTGTTCGCTACCAAATGTTATTTTCAATAATAAATTCAAATAGTAACTCACCCCTTTCGTTGATATCAGTGCTTCCCCACTGCAAATGGTGCGCGTTGGCATCACAGCCCACAACAGCGTCCCATTTCTCCAGTGCAGCACGCGCAATGAGTTGCTTTGTCATCTCAGCCGGTGGTCCTTCAATTCCATCACCCGGCATATAGCATGATGCTATAACTAGTGGTGGGAGCCCGGCTCGATCAAGTTTGACCGTCGTTTGGTCTAAACAACTGTATGTAGATAGAAGAGATTAATATGTTTTCTAGCTACGATACAAGCTCTAATACTACTGTTAATACCTACGTTTGTGGTCTTATACAGCTACAGCGTTAGTTCTTTTGAGTGAAGGCCCTTAATTCTGCCACCTGTAATCCAGCGTTCTTGAATAAGGGCAATGTCTATTTGTCTACCCTCCATGAGGTAGACTAGGTTGGCACTGGCGGCTTTACTGTGTTGGAGATTAATTTGTATTATTTTCATATATATATATATATATATATATATATATATATATACATATAGTTATATACCTTTCTCCCCCCTATTTACCTTCAGATTGAGGGAGTCAGAATCCTTTTGTAGGACAAAAATCTTCGTTCAAACATAAGCTGTCAAAAATATATGGCTGTCAATAGTAGTTTTTTGTGTGCATTTTTGGTTTGTTCTATATTCTTAATTTTGTTTGTTTATTTTTGGAAACCTATTAAAATGTATAGCAAGTAGTGTACCCCCCGTCGACCTCAATAATCGGCTCAACTTTTTTTAGTTAATTTATGTTTAAATCTAATTAATTTGCTTACAAATACAATTTAATATTCGCAACACAACTAATAATTTAAAACGACGCGCTGTGCCAAACAAATTTCAAATGACCAGCTTTTTTGAGTGAGAAGGCATATTGAGAAATGAATCCACAAAATTTTTATCACAGAAATCCGAATTTTGCCTCGCAAAAATTCTCAGTTGAGATTGTTTGCCCCATTTAATAAATCTTTGTTCGGAGTGCTCGGTACACCACCTACTGTCACGGAATGCATCCCTATTAAAATTTGGGAAATCTGATTAAATAATCGTACACAAATGTTTCACGTCGGTTTGGGAGAGCCTCATGAAGAACAACTAATACAAGAGGTCCACAGTACCCTACAAAATTCAATTCACAATTATACACATAGTGCACTAGGGCGTATGCGTTCTATTCTTTATTTTATTAGATTTTAACAGTTACCCAATTTTTATTTAATAACTATCTTTTTGCACTATGTGTTCATAGAATAATAATAATTAAAAATAGGTAGCAAAAAATTAACTACCTACTCGTATTTTAGAATACAAAATCATATGTTTAAGGTTTAAGCTAATCAATTTGTATTATTATTTCAGTAACAGCATCACGAAAAGAACCAATACCTGGATGGATTGAAGGTGTTAACGGACCAACAGGGTTAATGATAGCAGCTGCCAGAGGTGTTCTTCGTTCATTGCACTGCAACCCTGAATTTCCAGCCACCATTGTTCCGGTTGATACAGCCATAAACGCGCTTATTGCTGCCGCCTGGGATTGTGGAAGCAGACCCGAGAATGATGTGAATTACATCAATATTTGTGTTTCTACAAAGTTACTTATGACATGGGGCGAAAGCATTGAATCGGGAAAACGTTTTTTCTATGAGAATCCACTAAGTTTGTCACTATGGTATCCGAATGGTTCCATAAAGAAAAACTACTACAAACATTTATTCTGTGTAATCTTCTTTCATTATCTGCCAGCTTATTTCATTGACTTTTTCTTGTTTATATTTGGAAAAAAACCTTTGTAAGTTTAAAATATCAATTTTTTATAAAGTTAATCCAAAACGAACGTATGTACGTACAAATCTTTTCAGCTTAGTGAATGTGCAAAAGAAAATTTCCGCTGGTCTAAGTCTCCTCCAATACTATACAACAAAAACTTGGGAGTTCAAAAACGATCGATTTTGTCAGTTAAACAACAAACTTAGTGCTATTGACCGAGAGATATTTGACATTTGTCAGGAGCAAATTAATTGGGAGCAATATATTCGCACATACATTTATGGCATGCGAACTTTTATGTTAAAAGAAACTGAAGCTTCACTTCCAAACGCGAAAAAACTTTTGAGACGATTATATTTTCTCGATCGAATTGCGAAGTTTTCATTTTTCGTTATTATATTCAGTTTCCTTTGGATAAACGTCGATACCATGATAGCACGAGGAGATGCAGTTATCAAAAATTCTTTAAATATGTTTATTAAAAATGATAATAATTCTCTTGTTTTAAATAAATGAAGGTTTAATTTTCTTTGATTTCAATACAATAAATGTGCATTATTTATATTTAATAACCACTAACAATTAATTAGGTGTACGCATACCTACCTACATACCTATTTAAACCTCCATATTTTAAATCTTTTGTATGGCTTTTGTTTTAGTTCATGCACAAATTATATATTATTTTGGTATCAAAAAATTATTTATTGACTAATTTGGAATGAATAATGGTGATTGGAAGTGATTAAAAATAATCTTTCCGTCGGTTTTTTTTTTGGTCACTGTAGTTATAAAATTTAAAAATTTGAAGTTTTCACTTCTTCGGCTTTTTTGGTCATTATAGTTAATTAATGAAAGATGTTCATTAGATTTCCCAACGTTTCGACTGAGTTTTCAGTCTTCTTCAGGGGCACTTTATTAAACAATGAAATTAAAAATAAAATAAAACATTTGTATGTATACATTTGGTTATTATGGTTTTACACTTACAGGTATTATCAACAAAATTATTTTTAATTTTTACATTTAAATAAAAAATTTAAAAAAATTTAAAAATTGAAAAAACAAAATTGTTTAAGTAGGTACGATATAATAATATAATAAAGCCCACAGTTTTCTGTTTCGTTGCCTAGACAATCGATCTTATAAACGACGTCTGTGGATTGATCCTTTTCACTTTTTTTGGTCAGTTTTGTGAACAGAGTGTTGAGTGTTTGGTTGGATTTAAAAGCAATGTTGACATCTTTAGCTTTATCACCGATGGTTTTCTTAAAACTTTCAGCAAGCTTCGGCACGTAAACCAAACTTTTAAAGAAGCCTGTTCTCTCGTTTTTATTGTTTTGTTGGTGATAAGTATGGTGTTGTTCAAAGAATTCTCGGATCATATTTGGTGGATATCCATTATCCATCAGAATCTTGGTGACTTTATCTTTATTGGCGGGATGGAATTTTTTGTCACTGATTGTGAAAACTTTATTGACAAGGTTAGAAGCCGTAATAAAATAGTGCCCAAACTTCTAGTAATTATACCATGCCAAATTCTGATATTCGTCAACAAATGCCATTTCCACCCTTCCAATCTTATTCAGATAACCTTGGAGGATACAACCCAAGTCCTTCGAATCCATATGATGATTGGGCCCCTTATTTAGGTAGATTTCATCGTGACTTAATAAAATTAGATAGAATGGGCCCAAAGTTTGATGTTAAGCCGGAAAATGTAATGAATTTCATACTCAGGTAAGAAACTCTCCAAGACCAAAATAATTGGCCCTGTCAGAGATTCTAAAGCAGTTCCACCTAATGCTCTCAGGACCGGCAGAAGACTGGTACTCGGAGTTTCAGAAGTCGCACCACCGCGCCGGCCCGACTGGCCAATGTTGCGTGAAGCCTTGCTGCTTCATTTCCGAAATACAAAATCCGATTTTGAGATCATGCGTGATCTCTCGGATCGCAAACAAGGTCCATCTGAATCTTGCGATATTTATTTCTCGGCCATATCCAAGATAAAATCGCAACTTAAAACTTAAATTGAGCTCATAAAAATGATCAAAAGAAATTTGAATGACAGAATTGGCAAACTCGTCTATCCGATGGCAATTTTCTCGATGGATCAACTGACATTCGCTTGCAAAGAAGCTGAGAATGCCTTCCCACTCAGAGAACTTCATTTCCCCAATAGGTATCAAAGACCACCTAAAAAGTTGTTAGACAACGAACTGCATTATTATGAAGAAGATCAAAATCCATATGAAGATAATGTAGCTGCCATGCAATACATTAATAACAATAGGCCAAAACCCGCCAATAAAGTCCTAACTCGCTGGAACTGTAAGAAAAGTGGACATTTATATTGGGATTGCCCTTCACCTCAACAAAATATCTTTTGTTTTAAATGCGTTGAAGAAAATTTTATAGTTGCTAACTGTCCCAAGTGCAAATCGAAAAACGGTCAGAAGAGCGCGATTATTACGGGGGAGTCGCGTTCGAAGCAACTCCCCGAAACAACGAAAACACAAATTGCTTAGAAACACTATTACCGTGGGAGGGTGATGAAAAACGGAAAACAAAACAGAAATAATAATAAATTTAGTAGTAGAACACCTTTACATATAAGAATTAATGATTTTAATAAAGCTAGAGAGAGAATATTTAAAGTTAGTACGGTTAGTAACAAAATACTTAAGGCTAGACATTAGACAAAGATACAAATTAAGGAAACAATTAAAATGAAACATTGTATCCACTATTATCGATGCATCTGGAGACCCCAGACCGTATGCTAAAGTAAAGATAGCTGACAAAGAAATTTTAGGCTTGCTAGATAGCGGTGCAAGCGTCAGTATACTTGGCAAAGGATGTGAAAGTTTCATAAGCGAACTGAACGTTCAAATCTCTCCTTTTACATCCAATGTTAAAACGGCTGATGGAAAAAAAACAGTCAATCATTGGTAGAATTGAACTTGACAACCGGGACGGAACACACCGAGAACCATAAAGTCAGCCGATTTTTAGATTTAATTTTTTGACATGTATTTTATATTTTATAATCCTTTAAATTTAAGACAAAGTATAAGATTAGGCCCCCTATGTGCCAATAAATGTATAATATCATCGTATCTAACTAGTTATAAGTCAAATTGTAAATATTATTTTGTTCAATAAACATATATATATATATATACTAGCGGAAACACCCGGCGTTGCCCGGGTCCCTTTTGATAAAGGATAGTTTGTTAACAACTCTTGAAAAAAAAATTTCCCGTGGAAAATAGTTTTCCTTGAAAATATTTCTGCTGTCGTGAATATCTCTGAAATAAATTCGATGAATTGACCGCCCGATTCCCCAGGAAAACTTATTCCTGACATCAATAAATTTTCAACATCATTCATGTTCTCAATTTTCAAAGGATAGAAATATTGTGCAAGTGTTAATTATTATAAATATAAAAGCTTTTTCACGTACTTCTAAATATCTATGCTAAAGACACCTACTTGTAAGAAAATATTTGAAAAATTTGTATGGTTTGCTATCTCGCCCCCAACTATCAACTGTCAATGCAAAAGGTGTGATTTTTTGGATTTTTGACATTTCACCATCATCACTGTCAACTGTCAAGTGCGATATTTTTGATTTCCACTGGACTTAGAGTGCAAAATCCACCTCCTTAATCGATTGGAGCTCTCAGATCTTATGACATTTCGACACCTTTCAAATTGAAAAGTGAAAATTCTTATTTTCTGTTGGTGCTAAAGTGCTGGCCGAGACATTAGGTAATAAAACCCTCCTTAATCGATTGGTGCCCTTAGATTTTGACATTTCAACACACGACCTGCAACGCACAGATGAGAGGAGCTGTAACACGGCAGTTTTTGCTCTTATAGCATTGCTGTTACCATTTTTGTTATATATGTGAATGATTTACTCTACGGAGCGAATGTTTCTCACTGATTTGGGAGATTGTGAAAGTATTCGCCGTGTTGATTTCAGCATAACTAAATTTTCACCGACCATGTAAATCAAACATGATTGGTTAAGGTTTTACCTTCCACCACAATCCAATCAACAACCAGCGCATTTTTACTTACTTGAGAATTATATCATGCCATTCAATAGCCTTTCATCACTACTTATTATATTTTCCAACATTCTTACATTCACTTACACATTCAACAAAAACCAGGCAAAAAACTCATACGCACTTGAAACGTCAAATCTCATAGCTAAGCTTTGTACAACGCTCATGTCTTGTTCAAAAAGTTATATTTTTCGCCATGTCGGTCGCTGCATTTGGATATAGATTTTTCGGACTCCATTGGATTTTTTCTGGACATGTTCATAATCCTGCGATCTGTTTAATCGAATCAGTCTTTAAAATTGTATGGTTTTCTATAAATATTTTGTATGTATTTAAATAGGGAGACAACGACCAAAGACATCTAAATTTTGTGATTCGAATAAGTACTTTCCGATTTATATCCATTTTATGCAGATAAATTGCCAATTTTGAATTTTTTTCTGGATTTTATCTGTAAAAAATACAAAAATTGAATTGATTTATCACTAAATCACATTTTTAGTATGAATTTTTTTAAGATTTTGCAATAATTTTAACACTGGAATTTAAATTATAAATTTTTACCGTAAATTCATGTATCATTTGTTATGAACTATTAAGTATAACTCAAGTTTTAAACCTCTTAATTTGGCTAAATGGAGCTTTTTTGTGATTTATTTTATTAAATTGCCCCTACTTTTTTCCCGTTAGATTTACAAATACAAAATTATCACATATTTGTATAAGAAAGCTACACCTATAAATGTGCATCCTTTGTTTTTTTCAAATATATAAATTTTTGATTAACTTTTGAATTTAATTTACGAAAAAATAAGTTGATTTTTCATTAAAACGCATTTTTAGTACACATTTTTTAATATTTTGCAATAATTTTTAAACACAAATTTAAGTTATAAATTTCTATTTAAATTTCATGTATCATTTATTATGAACTATTAAGGTTTGCTCAATTTTGAAACCTCTAAAGTTGTCTAAATGTAGCTTTTTTTGTGATTTATTTATTAAATTACCCGTACTTTTTTCCCGTTAGATTTAGAAATACAAAATTATTGACATATTTATAGAAGAAGGTTACACCTATAAACGTACCTTTTTGAAATAAAAAAAATTTAATCAAGTTTTGAATTTAATATATGTAATAATTATAAATTTGACGGGTCATTTACACACCCTTTTAGTATGAAATTGTTCACCCCCCTCAATAATTTTTATACACAAATTTAGCCATATCTCATAGCTAAATTCTGAGATCAAAACTTTAATAATCGTCTTAGTAGAAATGAAGTTATGATTTTGTATATTAAAAGAACTCCAATTAGAAATTCAATTGAGATAACGGTGCTCTCCACTGGTAGACGATTGTTGACAATGAACAAAGCGGAGCATTTCTATGGATTTTATTCGATTTTTTATGAATTTTAAAAAATCAATTAAGAAGTGACGCTAATATAGGAGGTAGATTAAAAAGTGAGGTATCAAATTAATGGCTATACTATTGAGATTAAATATAAGAAAAAATTAAATCAATCCTTGTACACACCCACATGTTATTAAGTAATATGTGTGAACAATATTATATTGCGAATTTCTCAGTTCAACGGTACAATAGGAATATAATTTTTTTTAAACAAGTTCCTAGGACATATAGCTATTATTTATTAGTGAATGTTTGAATTTTCAACAACCACTTGAGTGGGCTACCACTATTGTATTTGGCTGGAATTATTGCAATTTCATGGCTGCCACACCAATCATCAGATTCCTTTCAGTGGTGCTTAGTCTTTATGTTAAATTTTAATTTATAAATTAGTGCCGTCAATTGGAATCGAACCTAGACCAGCTACCTCTGAGGCCTATGCACTACGCATTGCGCCACCGAGGTCACCTGATCATGCCCATCCAATGTAAGGTTTTGTCTTTATAAATTGCATATTGAGACAACTAGCATTTTTACTAGCCGCACACAAGTTGGTTGTTGATCATTCGGGTTCTTGTAGTTCTTGGGAGATTGTATGAAAGATTTGACACTGGTCAAGAATTGATTTAATTAAATTGGGCTTTTTGTGTGATAACACACTTGCAGTTAGGCTGCATAGCTTTCGCTCCGTAATTTATATTATTGAATGTTTGAATTTTCAACAACCACTTGAGTGGGCTACCACCATTGTGTTT
The DNA here is from genome assembly GCA_949320155.1 of Melangyna quadrimaculata. Taxonomy (NCBI): domain Eukaryota; kingdom Metazoa; phylum Arthropoda; class Insecta; order Diptera; family Syrphidae; genus Melangyna; species Melangyna quadrimaculata. Next base: position 221,894,463 of record OX439483.1, on the reverse strand, counting down.
GGCTGGAATTATTGCAATTTCATGGCTGCCACATTGAACATAAAGACTAAGCCCACTGAAAGGAATCTGATGATTGGTGTGGCAGCCATGAAATTGCAATAATTCCACCCAAATACAATGGTGGTAGCCCACTCAAGTGGTTGTTGGAAATTCAAACATTCAATAATATAAATTACGGAGCGAAAGCTATGCAGCCTAACTGCAAGTGTGTTATCACACAAAAAGCCCAATTTAATATAATTTATTAGTACATTGCAAACCTCTACGACTGTTAATTAAAAAGATATTAATAAAAAACCAAAGAAAAAAAATTTCATATAGGCAACATTTTTATATTATTGTTAAAGATTTCTAAAAAAATTTAAGTTTATTCTTTTTAGAAGCTATCTATCGGATAGCAGGGTGATAGACATTGTTGATGCCATAAAAAAAGTTAGTATTTTGATTGTTTTGTTGTTAGTTTGGACACCCGTACAGCCAAACTGACAAAAAAAACAAAAAAAGACTTTTATATATTAGTTAAGATATATATATATGGTAGAATTGAATTGGACGTTCATTATAAAAACACGATAGGATCAGGAAATGTATCTCAGTGCCGATTTCTGGAGATCATTCAACCTTGCGCATGGAATAGTCAGCGAAATTGTAATAACGGACGTCAAGGACCCTTCAAATACTTACCAATTGTCTCCAGAGCAACAAAAGAGATTGGACGCAGTCAGTCAAAGGTTCCGGTGTTATACTAAATACGACCTCGGAAAAACGACACTTGTCGAGCATGTCATCGAGACCGGAGAGGCGGCTCCTATAAAGCAGCATCAATACCATAGAGAAAATATTACCTAGAGAACCGACTTAAGGTGTCCATGCTCTTTCACCCTACAAGCTGAATTGAGAGGATTTATGCCCTATTCAGTAAGGATGTGTGCAGTTGCAATGCATTTTAAATGGGACAAAACGAGCTTTGTATGTATGCATTAGGGCATTTGCTCAAACGTGGTCATGTGCTCAATTGGTGAATCGGATATTCAAAAAAGGGAATCCGTTAAATTCAAAAACTGAAAAATAAAATATTTTGTCCATAAAATTGATGTTTCTAAACGTTTATGAAGAAAAACTTTATTTGTTATAGCCTTTTATTGTTTCTGGCATATAAATCCAGTAATATTTATGACTATTTATGTTGAAAACAAAGAAAATGTAATCAAAAAGTAGAACCAAACCCTTGCAATTTAATGCGTACCTACCTTTAACTTCCACTTCCACCACTGCAGCTGCTGAGCAAAACTGAGAACCGAGTGGTGGATTTTGTTGACATTTGTTGTTGTTGCGATTTCTTCGACAACAAAATAATTTAATAATTTTAAGTTTCGTTTCGGTATTTTTAACTTTTGTTTGATAAAACTTGCGCGCAAATATTTCTGGAATAAATACCCCCAGCCCGTACGAACATTGGAAAAAGATCCGGTATTTGTGCCTAAAGTCGAAGCCACAGGTAATACAGAAGCAACAATAACTATCGGTTGGGCACCCCCACCACCAGAGCTTCTCGACTACATTCATTATTATGAGTTGATTGTGTCCGAGCCGGGAGATGAACCTCAAATTGTGGAGGCAGCTATATATCACCAAAAAAGTCGTAATCTCCCTTACATGTTTGACAATTTGAAGACGGCTACTAATTACGAATTCAAAGTTAGAGCATGCAGCGAGTTAACTAAGCAATGCGGTCCATGGTCAGAAGTTGCCAATGGAACCACTATGGACGGAGTGGCAAGTGAGCCAACGGACTTAAATGTTGTGTGTAATAGTTTTCCATATAGATCAGTAAGTCTGGAATCGAATGTACCGAAGATTCCAAACGGGAAAGTTATATCTTATTCCATCAAAATGATGGGTATAGCTACCTACAAGTCAGATGGTCGCCTGCTGAATGCAACTTGGGGTCCAAAAGAACGCCGTGTCGATGAGCCGAATCATAAGACAATTTATGAAGGTGTAAATCCTAATACCAATTATTCGGTCACTGTTTCAGCTTTGACACGGCGCAAGAAAACCGGTGACCCAGCCACGGCATACTGTACCATGCCCGTGGCACTGCCGGATTCCATTGGAAGGATTATTTGAACTAAAATTAAGACATCCGACGAGAAGTGCGTGCTTAAACTTTTTATGCCGAGAGTTAGAGAACGTAACGGACCAATTTGCTGCTATCGAATTTATTTAGTTCGCATACAGGACAATATTGATCTTGCCGGGCCTAAAACTCTGAATGTGTCAACTAACCACGAAATTCATAATCCCAATAACACGCGTGGCGGAGCATATATTGCAGAAATGTTCCCCGGCGAGGCATTCCGTTCGGAGATATTCCTCGGTGATGGTAGACGAATGTATCAGGATGAAGCTAGCCAAAATATTGCTGATGATCAATGCCGAAAGTGCCTAGAAGGGGTGCCTTTTCGACGTGTTTTTCATGCTCCAGTGGTAAAAACAACAACTACTAGCACTCCACGGCCTGAAGGTATAATTCAGTAGATTATTTTTGTTCTGTAATTTTATTGACTAAATCTATTTCTTGTAGAACATCAAATTCCAATCATACCCGAACTAACTCAACGCGAGCAGCTGAACAGAGCTGGAAATCTTACCCAAGCTGCTTCTAAAATACTAGACAATAAACGGCGTCGTCGACGAAATCCAAAACATGCTGTAAGTCAGAATATTCAAAATTTGGGAGATGCAATTGAAACAACCACAACTGGGTTGCCAACGGTAACCCTTCCACAAGTCATTGACGGCGAAATAGACATGAATAGCAATTATACTGGATTTTTGGAAGTGATTGGTAAATTTATTTTTTTTATAGATAACAGTTTTTAAAGTAAATAAATATAATTTAATTTGTTTAGTAAGAGAACAAGATGGACAATCACCAGGAAATGAACCTTTGCTGGCAAATAGTAATTATTTTGAAACGATCAATCCCAAAACAGTGAATGAATATTCTGATAATGGAGATGAATTATTGCTTGTGTTGACTATTGTCGTGCAAATATTTATTGTTTTAATTGGATTGGTGATTTTGCTGTTGATTGCATTGTGTGTTATGTATCGTTATTATACAAAGAACACCGGACAGGGGGATGAGGTAAAAAATTGCATAATTGTAATAATAACTTGGCAACACCTTGAAATTATATAAACTAATAATACAGCTAATGTTTGGTAGCAGCAATTAGAAAATATGTAATTAATAATTTTATTTAATTATTTAGTCGCGCTTTGTGTGGGGGCTGCACCAGTAACCATCGTCATCTCATCGGCTCCGCTCTGGCCAAACCCGCTGATATAGGACCCATTTCAAAAATGGACTTACCTCAGGCCTACAGAAATCGTCACAAAGACATAGATTATGGCTTCCTACGTGAATTCGAAATGCTTCCGAATCGCTTCAACGATCGCACAACCAAAAATTCTGACATAAAAGAAAATGCCCACAAAAATCGTTATCCTGACATAAAGACTTATGATCAAACTCGAGTTAAACTCTCCCAACTGAATGGAATGCAAGGATCTGATGACATCAATTCGAACTTTGTAATTAGCTACAAGGAACGAAAGAAGTTCATTTGCGCTCAAGGTCCAATGGAGAGCACTATAAGTGACTTCTGGCGCATGATATGGGAACAACATTTGGAAATAATTGTCATGCTTACTAATTTAGAGGAGTACAAAAAGGCTAAATTTATATTATTGAATGTTTGAATTTTCAACAACCACTTGAGTGGGCTACCACCATTGTGTTTGGCTGGAATTATTGCAATTTCATGGCTGCCACATTGAACATAATGACTAAGCCCACTGAAAGGAATCTGATGATTGGTGTGGCAGCCATGAAATTGCAATAATTCCACCCAAATACAATGGTGGTAGCCCACTCAAGTGGTTGTTGGAAATTCAAACATTCAATAATATAAATTACGGAGCGAAAGCTATGCAGCCTAACTGCAAGTGTGTTATCACACAAAAAGCCCAATTTAATATAATTTATTAGTACATTGCAAACCTCTACGACTGTTAATTAAAAAGATATTAATAAAAAACCAAAGAAAAAAAATTTCATATAGGCAACATTTTTATATTATTGTTAAAGATTTCTAAAAAAATTTAAGTTTATTCTTTTTAGGAGCTATCTATCGGATAGCAGGGTGATAGACATTGTTGATGCCATAAAAAAAGTTAGTATTTTGATTGTTTTGTTGTTAGTTTGGACACCCGTACAGCCAAACTGACAAAAAAAACAAAAAAAGACTTTTATATATTAGTTAAGATATATATATATATGGTAGAATTGAATTGGACGTTCATTATAAAAACACGATAGGATCAGGAAATGTATCTCAGTGCCGATTTCTGGAGATCATTCAACCTTGCGCATGGAATAGTCAGCGAAATTGTAATAACGGACGTCAAGGACCCTTCAAATACTTACCAATTGTCTCCAGAGCAACAAAAGAGATTGGACGCAGTCAGTCAAAGGTTCCGGTGTTATACTAAATACGACCTCGGAAAAACGACACTTGTCGAGCATGTCATCGAGACCGGAGAGGCGGCTCCTATAAAGCAGCATCAATACCATAGAGAAAATATTACCTAGAGAACCGACTTAAGGTGTCCATGCTCTTTCACCCTACAAGCTGAATTGAGAGGATTTATGCCCTATTCACTATTCAGTAAGGATGTGTGCAGTTGCAATGCATTTTAAATGGGACAAAACGAGCTTTGTATGTATGCATTAGGGCATTTGCTCAAACGTGGTCATGTGCTCAATTGGTGAATCGGATATTCAAAAAAGGGAATCCGTTAAATTCAAAAACTGAAAAATAAAATATTTTGTCCATAAAATTGATGTTTCTAAACGTTTATGAAGAAAAACTTTATTTGTTATAGCCTTTTATTGTTTCTGGCATATAAATCCAGTAATATTTATGACTATTTATGTTGAAAACAAAGAAAATGTAATCAAAAAGTAGAACCAAACCCTTGCAATTTAATGCGTACCTACCTTTAACTTCCACTTCCACCACTGCAGCTGCTGAGCAAAACTGAGAACCGAGTGGTGGATTTTGTTGACATTTGTTGTTGTTGTTGCGATTTCTTCGACAACAAAATAATTTAATAATTTTAAGTTTCGTTTCGGTATTTTTAACTTTTGTTTGATAAAACTTGCGCGCAAATATTTCTGGAATAAATACCCCCAGCCCGTACGAACATTGGAAAAAGATCCGGTATTTGTGCCTAAAGTCGAAGCCACAGGTAATACAGAAGCAACAATAACTATCGGTTGGGCACCCCCACCACCAGAGCTTCTCGACTACATTCATTATTATGAGTTGATTGTGTCCGAGCCGGGAGATGAACCTCAAATTGTGGAGGCAGCTATATATCACCAAAAAAGTCGTAATCTCCCTTACATGTTTGACAATTTGAAGACGGCTACTAATTACGAATTCAAAGTTAGAGCATGCAGCGAGTTAACTAAGCAATGCGGTCCATGGTCAGAAGTTGTCAATGGAACCACTATGGACGGAGTGGCAAGTGAGCCAACGGACTTAAATGTTGTGTGTAATAGTTTTCCATATAGATCAGTAAGTCTGGAATCGAATGTACCGAAGATTCCAAACGGGAAAGTTATATCTTATTCCATCAAAATGATGGGTATAGCTACCTACAAGTCAGATGGTCGCCTGCTGAATGCAACTTGGGGTCCAAAAGAACGCCGTGTCGATGAGCCGAATCATAAGACAATTTATGAAGGTGTAAATCCTAATACCAATTATTCGGTCACTGTTTCAGCTTTGACACGGCGCAAGAAAACCGGTGACCCAGCCACGGCATACTGTACCATGCCCGTGGCACTGCCGGATTCCATTGGAAGGATTATTTGAACTAAAATTAAGACATCCGACGAGAAGTGCGTGCTTAAACTTTTTATGCCGAGAGTTAGAGAACGTAACGGACCAATTTGCTGCTATCGAATTTATTTAGTTCGCATACAGGACAATATTGATCTTGCCGGGCCTAAAACTCTGAATGTGTCAACTAACCACGAAATTCATAATCCCAATAACACGCGTGGCGGAGCATATATTGCAGAAATGTTCCCCGGCGAGGCATTCCGTTCGGAGATATTCCTCGGTGATGGTAGACGAATGTATCAGGATGAAGCTAGCCAAAATATTGCTGATGATCAATGCCGAAAGTGCCTAGAAGGGGTGCCTTTTCGACGTGTTTTTCATGCTCCAGTGGTAAAAACAACAACTACTAGCACTCCACGGCCTGAAGGTATAATTCAGTAGATTATTTTTGTTCTGTAATTTTATTGACTAAATCTATTTCTTGTAGAACATCAAATTCCAATCATACCCGAACTAACTCAACGCGAGCAGCTGAACAGAGCTGGAAATCTTACCCAAGCTGCTTCTAAAATACTAGACAATAAACGGCGTCGTCGACGAAATCCAAAACATGCTGTAAGTCAGAATATTCAAAATTTGGGAGATGCAATTGAAACAACCACAACTGGGTTGCCAACGGTAACCCTTCCACAAGTCATTGACGGCGAAATAGACATGAATAGCAATTATACTGGATTTTTGGAAGTGATTGGTAAATTTATTTTTTTTATAGATAACAGTTTTTAAAGTAAATAAACATAATTTAATTTGTTTAGTAAGAGAACAAGATGGACAATCACCAGGAAATGAACCTTTGCTGGCAAATAGTAATTATTTTGAAACGATCAATCCCAAAACAGTGAATGAATATTCTGATAATGGAGATGAATTATTGCTTGTGTTGACTATTGTCGTGCAAATATTTATTGTTTTAATTGGATTGGTGATTTTGCTGTTGATTGCATTGTGTGTTATGTATCGTTATTATACAAAGAACACCGGACAGGGGGATGAGGTAAAAAATTGCATAATTGTAATAATAACTTGGCAACACCTTGAAATTATATAAACTAATAATACAGCTAATGTTTGGTAGCAGCAATTAGAAAATATGTAATTAATAATTTTATTTAATTATTTAGTCGCGCTTTGTGTGGGGGCTGCACCAGTAACCATCGTCATCTCATCGGCTCCGCTCTGGCCAAACCCGCTGATATAGGACCCATTTCAAAAATGGACTTACCTCAGGCCTACAGAAATCGTCACAAAGACATAGATTATGGCTTCCTACGTGAATTCGAAATGCTTCCGAATCGCTTCAACGATCGCACAACCAAAAATTCTGACATAAAAGAAAATGCCCACAAAAATCGTTATCCTGACATAAAGGCTTATGATCAAACTCGAGTTAAACTCTCCCAACTGAATGGAATGCAAGGATCTGATTACATCAATTCGAACTTTGTAATTAGCTACAAGGAACGAAAGAAGTTCATTTGCGCTCAAGGTCCAATGGAGAGCACTATAAGTGACTTCTGGCGCATGATATGGGAACAACATTTGGAAATAATTGTCATGCTTACTAATTTAGAGGAGTACAAAAAGGCTAAATTTATATTATTGAATGTTTGAATTTTCAACAACCACTTGAGTGGGCTACCACCATTGTGTTTGGCTGGAATTATTGCAATTTCATGGCTGCCACATTGAACATAAAGACTAAGCCCACTGAAAGGAATCTGATGATTGGTGTGGCAGCCATGCAATTGCAATAATTCCACCCAAATACAATGGTGGTAGCCCACTCAAGTGGTTGTTGGAAATTCAAACATTCAATAATATAAATTACGGAGCGAAAGCTATGCAGCCTAACTGCAAGTGTGTTATCACACAAAAAGCCCAATTTAATATAATTTATTAGTACATTGCAAACCTCTACGACTGTTAATTAAAAAGATATTAATAAAAAACCAAAGAAAAAAAATTTCATATAGGCAACATTTTTATATTATTGTTAAAGATTTCTAAAAAAATTTAAGTTTATTCTTTTTAGGAGCTATCTATCGGATAGCAGGGTGATAGACATTGTTGATGCCATAAAAAAAGTTAGTATTTTGATTGTTTTGTTGTTAGTTTGGATACCCGTACAGCCAAACTGACAAAAAAAACAAAAAAAGACTTTTATATATTAGTTAAGATATATATATATGGTAGAATTGAATTGGACGTTCATTATAAAAACACGATAGGATCAGGAAATGTATCTCAGTGCCGATTTCTGGAGATCATTCAACCTTGCGCATGGAATAGTCAGCGAAATTGTAATAACGGACGTCAAGGACCCTTCAAATACTTACCAATTGTCTCCAGAGCAACAAAAGAGATTGGACGCAGTCAGTCAAAGGTTCCGGTGTTATACTAAATACGACCTCGGAAAAACGACACTTGTCGAGCATGTCATCGAGACCGGAGAGGCGGCTCCTATAAAGCAGCATCAATACCATAGAGAAAATATTACCTAGAGAACCGACTTAAGGTGTCCATGCTCTTTCACCCTACAAGCTGAATTGAGAGGATTTATGCCCTATTCAGTAAGGATGTGTGCAGTTGCAATGCATTTTAAATGGGACAAAACGAGCTTTGTATGTATGCATTAGGGCATTTGCTCAAACGTGGTCATGTGCTCAATTGGTGAATCGGATATTCAAAAAAGGGAATCCGTTAAATTCAAAAACTGAAAAATAAAATATTTTGTCCATAAAATTGATGTTTCTAAACGTTTATGAAGAAAAACTTTATTTGTTATAGCCTTTTATTGTTTCTGGCATATAAATCCAGTAATATTTATGACTATTTATGTTGAAAACAAAGAAAATGTAATCAAAAAGTAGAACCAAACCCTTGCAATTTAATGCGTACCTACCTTTAACTTCCACTTCCACCACTGCAGCTGCTGAGCAAAACTGAGAACCGAGTGGTGGATTTTGTTGACATTTGTTGTTGTTGCGATTTCTTCGACAACAAAATAATTTAATAATTTTAAGTTTCGTTTCGGTATTTTTAACTTTTGTTTGATAAAACTTGCGCGCAAATATTTCTGGAATAAATACCCCCAGCCCGTACGAACATTGGAAAAAGATCCGGTATTTGTGCCTAAAGTCGAAGCCACAGGTAATACAGAAGCAACAATAACTATCGGTTGGGCACCCCCACCACCAGAGCTTCTCGACTACATTCATTATTATGAGTTGATTGTGTCCGAGCCGGGAGATGAACCTCAAATTGTGGAGGCAGCTATATATCACCAAAAAAGTCGTAATCTCCCTTACATGTTTGACAATTTGAAGACGGCTACTAATTACGAATTCAAAGTTAGAGCATGCAGCGAGTTAACTAAGCAATGCGGTCCATGGTCAGAAGTTGTCAATGGAACCACTATGGACGGAGTGGCAAGTGAGCCAACGGACTTAAATGTTGTGTGTAATAGTTTTCCATATAGATCAGTAAGTCTGGAATCGAATGTACCGAAGATTCCAAACGGGAAAGTTATATCTTATTCCATCAAAATGATGGGTATAGCTACCTACAAGTCAGATGGTCGCCTGCTGAATGCAACTTGGGGTCCAAAAGAACGCCGTGTCGATGAGCCGAATCATAAGACAATTTATGAAGGTGTAAATCCTAATACCAATTATTCGGTCACTGTTTCAGCTTTGACACGGCGCAAGAAAACCGGTGACCCAGCCACGGCATACTGTACCATGCCCGTGGCACTGCCGGATTCCATTGGAAGGATTATTTGAACTAAAATTAAGACATCCGACGAGAAGTGCGTGCTTAAACTTTTTATGCCGAGAGTTAGAGAACGTAACGGACCAATTTGCTGCTATCGAATTTATTTAGTTCGCATACAGGACAATATTGATCTTGCCGGGCCTAAAACTCTGAATGTGTCAACTAACCACGAAATTCATAATCCCAATAACACGCGTGGCGGAGCATATATTGCAGAAATGTTCCCCGGCGAGGCATTCCGTTCGGAGATATTCCTCGGTGATGGTAGACGAATGTATCAGGATGAAGCTAGCCAAAATATTGCTGATGATCAATGCCGAAAGTGCCTAGAAGGGGTGCCTTTTCGACGTGTTTTTCATGCTCCAGTGGTAAAAACAACAACTACTAGCACTCCACGGCCTGAAGGTATAATTCAGTAGATTATTTTTGTTCTGTAATTTTATTGACTAAATCTATTTCTTGTAGAACATCAAATTCCAATCATACCCGAACTAACTCAACGCGAGCAGCTGAACAGAGCTGGAAATCTTACCCAAGCTGCTTCTAAAATACTAGACAATAAACGGCGTCGTCGACGAAATCCAAAACATGCTGTAAGTCAGAATATTCAAAATTTGGGAGATGCAATTGAAACAACCACAACTGGGTTGCCAACGGTAACCCTTCCACAAGTCATTGACGGCGAAATAGACATGAATAGCAATTATACTGGATTTTTGGAAGTGATTGGTAAATTTATTTTTTTTATAGATAACAGTTTTTAAAGTAAATAAATATAATTTAATTTGTTTAGTAAGAGAACAAGATGGACAATCACCAGGAAATGAACCTTTGCTGGCAAATAGTAATTATTTTGAAACGATCAATCCCAAAACAGTGAATGAATATTCTGATAATGGAGATGAATTATTGCTTGTGTTGACTATTGTCGTGCAAATATTTATTGTTTTAATTGGATTGGTGATTTTGCTGTTGATTGCATTGTGTGTTATGTATCGTTATTATACAAAGAACACCGGACAGGGGGATGAGGTAAAAAATTGCATAATTGTAATAATAACTTGGCAACACCTTGAAATTATATAAACTAATAATACAGCTAATGTTTGGTAGCAGCAATTAGAAAATATGTAATTAATAATTTTATTTAATTATTTAGTCGCGCTTTGTGTGGGGGCTGCACCAGTAACCATCGTCATCTCATCGGCTCCGCTCTGGCCAAACCCGCTGATATAGGACCCATTTCAAAAATGGACTTACCTCAGGCCTACAGAAATCGTCACAAAGACATAGATTATGGCTTCCTACGTGAATTCGAAATGCTTCCGAATCGCTTCAACGATCGCACAACCAAAAATTCTGACATAAAAGAAAATGCCCACAAAAATCGTTATCCTGACTCAAACTCGAGTTAAACTCTCCCAACTGAATGGAATGCAAGGATCTGATTACATCAATTCGAACTTTGTAATTAGCTACAAGGAACGAAAGAAGTTCATTTGCGCTCAAGGTCCAATGGAGAGCACTATAAGTGACTTCTGGCGCATGATATGGGAACAACATTTGGAAATAATTGTCATGCTTACTAATTTAGAGGAGTACAAAAAGGCTAATTGTGCCAAATACTGGCCAGAGAAAGTCTCTGATTCCAAACAATTCGGCGATATAACTGTGACATTTGCATCCGAGCAAAGATTTTCCGATTTCTTAATACGCAATTTGGATGTTTTCAAACGAAGCTCTATCAATGAAGACGAAGAAGAACGACGGCAGATCACTCAGTATCATTATTTGGTATGGAAGGACTTTATGGCTCCCGAACATCCCCATGGCATAATTAAGTGCATTTGTCAAATTAATTCGGTGTACTCAGTACAGCGTGGTCCGATTTTGGTGCATTGCAGTGCTGGCGTTGGTCGAACTGGAAACGAAAAGTACCGTTATGCAAATCTTAAGTGCAACTTATTCCGGTAAGTGTTCACTTTGAAACTGGCCCTTAGTCTAATACTTGAAATTACACTTAAGAGAAAACTTAATTATGTACTTTGCTGTTTTATTCTACGATTACATTTAATATCAATTTATTCCAGGCGCAGTACGAGTTCCTACATCGTGCGATTGCAAAGTACGCCGATTTGCATAAGCTTTCTACAGAATCACCATCTGAATGTTAATATATTTTGTTTTTATTTTATAACAAATCAGTGCTTCATTTAGCTGTTATATTTCAATGTGTATTTTATACTGTGTATGTTTTATAATTTAATTTTGTTGCACAAAGTCTGTTTGTGATAAAGAAACAAAAAAAATAATAATTTGAATCAAACTTTCCCCCCATCAAAAATGTTAACTTTAATGAATAATAAACAAAAATAATCTCATAATTGTAAAAAGAATTCTATTCATACGCTAAACTTCACGTATTCATTTATATTATACCACCATTTCATCATTTAGTAATTATATTTAATTTGCCTACAACACAACAAGACGTCATTAAGTTTATGTTCAAAAAAATTATTATAAAATAGCATAAAGAAGAAATGAAACAAATTAATTAAAAAAAAAATTAACAGAGAATGTCATTGTATTTAGAAAATAAGCTATCAAAGGACTAATACATATAATATAAAATATTATATTTAATTATTATTATCAATGTAAATTTAGAATATAATATAATAAACAAATTAAAACTAACAAAACCCAATTAAAATTGACCACACCATACACACAACTGATAACATAAATCTTTATCTTCTTCTATAAGATATTTATAAAATGTTTTTTTTTGTCTACTAAAGTTTTTTGTTTTTTATAAACTATACAACAAATAAAGAAGCCATATTTATATATATATAAAAAAGAGAATATAAAAAAGAACGAACTTGAATCTATATTGCTACATTAATTTATAATAATTAGTTTTTATTATTTTTATCTATATAAGTTTAATGTAATAATAATTAAATTTAAAACATCTCAAGTATTGTATTTAGCTGTATGAAAGTAAGAGGAAACTGTCGGGGAAGAAGAAGAAGGACAAACTAAAAAGCGCACAAAAATGAATGAGAGCGTAGCAAATCGTCATGTGAGATTTAATCAAATATTTGCAGCATTTTATTTCTTGTTTTTTTTTTTAATTTTCTTTTTATGTTTCGTACAATTTCTCTCTTCTATTATGTTTTAATTTAGCAAAATTATTATATTAAACAATATATATAACAAAACAAATATAAAGAAATTTAATAAAATTAATGTTCAATTTAATTAATTGATTATTATTATTATGTATTATTCTCACATTAAGTACAGGAAATAGATTTTTATACACGAAATCAATTTTTATTATAAACTTTTGTACGTTTACATTGTAATAACATTTTTTTAAATGGTTCCATGAAAATAATAATAAAAAAAAATATTTGTGAAGTGAGACATGAAACAAAATAAAACAAAATCTATTGTGTATGTATAAAAACATAAAAAAAAACAACATATTATACGATATATTATGAAGCTTTTATTATGATTTTTTTAATAGAAATAAATAATCTAGTCTATATACAAATAATATTTATTTTTTTTTATTTTTAAAACAAATTGATATTTTTATTTCAAACTTTTTTTTTTTTGTATTTTATGGTTGTATACATTCTTCATATTGATTTCTGATGAAATCAAATATGAAACTCTTTCCTAAAATTCCTTAATTAAACTAACGAAGATAGAATGGCGTTGTATGAGTGCGAGATTTTTCAACTTTTCCTGTTTCTTTCTAATTTGGAATTGAAAATAAAACATCTTTTCAACTGCGAACGGGGCTTTCATATTATTATGATATATAAAAGGTAACCGAGACAGAATTAACAGATGAGTGAGTATGATAACACACTCGCAGTTAGGCTGCATAAATTTCGCTCCGTCATATATTAATTATGAATGTTTGAACAACCACTTGAGTGGGCACTTGGCTTGAATTATTATCGTGTACGGAAAAAAGAGAAAGACCCCGAATGATCAACAACCAACTTGTGGGCGGCATTTGTCTCAAAATGCAATATATAAAGTCAAAACCCTACATTGGATGGATATGATCAGGTGACCTCGGTGGCATAGTTCATAGGTCTCAGAGGTAGCTGGTCTAGGTTCAATTCCAGTTGACGGCAATAATTTATAAATTAAAATTGAACATAAAGACTAAGCACCACTGAAGGAATCTGATGCTATGTCTCATGCCGAACTTATTAGACCGATTTGAATCCAATTTAGATATTTCATTTTGTAATTCCCTAGAGTACTTGAGTCCACATTAATAGCAGAAATGGACCATTTTTTATCAGTCAGTTAAGCGCTTCAAAACTGCTCTGTTTTTACATCTTTTTTCTGAGTTCAACGCTGTATAGCAACAAAAATATAACACCAGAAAGTTTTGTATAAATGTTATCTTATGGAGAATTTAATAACAGACAAATTTTGTTTTTTTCTTAGATGCATATTTTCAAAGTTATATAGGAATAACAAAAAACAGAGTGAATAATGCAATTTCTTTTCACACTTTTTGAGCGGGAGCTGATCGAAACCACAAAAATTTAAGATGCTAAATGTTACATCCACATATGCTTCAATTGTATCCTTATTTGCCTGGACAATAATAGTTATTGTTATTCTTAGTGTGTTCACTTGTGTTTTTGTTTTTGTATATTAATGTTTATTTGTTCCTTACGAATCATTATGTATATTTTTACAAAATCATTTATTTATTTACGGGTGGAATGCATTTAATTCACCTGGTAAAACAAAAACAATTAGTTGATTGATCTTTTCTTGCTTGATGAATTAAAAATTACTAGGAGAATTCAGAAGCATTGCCGCTCGACAGGAGTAACTAAGTCGTTGCCAGCAGGAATGAGATCGGTTCAAAAGCGCCTCTACCTGCACCAAATCACCATCGTATATAATAACATCAACAAAAAGAGTTATGATAACTCTTCAATCAGCTAGAGAAGTGAACAAGTTGTAGAATCAACAATTGCAAACATTTATTTTCAAACAACTTACAATAAAATTCACAGACAACCGGGAATGGCACCAGCGGACCACTGCCATCAACATCAATGCGTGCATGTTAACTCTCTGCTGGACACTTGACTAAAATGAAATGAAAGTTAAAGAAACACAAGTCAAAGAATGCAAACATAATTATAATATTCTTATATGTGTGACAAACCGCTCCAGCGTATCCGGGCTGACTGCAATCGCAGAAGAATTATATTGAGTTTTGATGCCATGTTGCACTATGGCGAAATGATTTTGGATTGCACCGATCGATTATTTGACCAGCATCGACAACTACCTCGTTATCGCAGCATACTTATTCGCCTTCGATCCAATCTTTGGGTAGTTTTATATTTGTTATAGTCATTGGTCGTTGATCAATGTCTAGAACAAGTTTATTTTTTCCCATTGTCAGAATTAAAGAATGCCTATGGGCGTTTGTTGCTATATATAATATATAATATAATGTATTAATATTATCACCAAGGTTCAAATCGATCTTTACTTTTCCGAATTCCAAGAAAACATTGACAGCCCCCCGAAGCGAATTTATGGTACAGCATTGAATCTCTATCCTCATAGGTACGGAAATAGAAAGTCACATTTAGTTTTCTCATATTTAAGTAGCCCTTGAGACGAGCATAGGACGATCTGGTAAGGAAGGTCACTGGATAAATTTGGAGGCGACCGACAGGCATAGATTTGTGTGACCAGCATATACCTTCTTGGACATTTGGAACTCTACCAAAATAAAGCTGGAAAAGAAAACATACATTATATATTTTTGTAAATAGAACAAACTAAAATAAAATGTAATTTCAACCTACATTCGACTGTATTCTCCTTTAATTCTGCGTTTGACTATAACACGACCAACTAGGAATATGATGTCACGACGATTTCTCCATTAGGCGCCGACGGAGGTGGGTTCTCTTCTTCAGCGTCTGGATCTAATTTGGTCTTTGGAAGGGATCGTCGACTACCATTCAGGCTCGTCCAGCTTCAGAGGCTTCTTAACTGAACTAGTAAGTGGTTTTTCTTTCGGTTCTTGTCGAAATGGGACTTAGATCTTGATTGTATCTAGATTTTCTCGAACATTTTCTTTTGGACGGTCACTGCCGGTTGGTGTGAGTTCTGGCGCTTCTACTTCAGCTTCAACTGCTGCCGTATCTAGAAATGAACACAACAAAATTTTTAATGTCATTAAAAATATGCTTTTATACAAGTTAATAAGCTTTTATTGAAATTAAAATAAAAACTTACACGGTTTCAGTTTTCACAAATTTATTTTAGAACTGTCAGACTTTTGACAAAACGAAAACAATGACAAAAGCTTACCTGTCAGTTTGAGCAAATTTCGCCATTTTGGGTTTTAACCCACCACTCACACGAATTCACGGATAGGAAAAAAAGAGTAGATTAAGAGAGTTTTCTCTTACTCACCTCAAATAAATTTTGCGGGTGTTTAAGGCAAGGGGGGTACGAGTCGGGCCTCTAGGTAGTATACTTACTCTATGATCAATACCCTGTCTCTCCAGCGATACAAGCTCTTATGTATGCAGAGATAGACAGAATGTTGAGCTCTGAAGTGATTGAGGAGAGCGAAATCCCTTGGAGTTCGCCAGTGGTCCTGATCCAGAAACCCGGCAAAAATCCTCTGTGTATAGACTCACGTAAGCTGAACTCCGTCACGAAGAACAACGCCTACCCGCTCCCAAACCTCGAAGGTATCTTCAGTCGTCTTCGTGATACTATTTTTATAAGTAGTATCGATCTTAAAGACGCATTTTGGCAAATACCGTTGGACGAGCAGAGTAGGGAAAAAACTTCCTTTACGATACCGGGACGGCCCTTGTATGATTTTACTGTCATGCCCTTTGGTTTATGTAATGCGGCCCAGAGGTTATGTCAGTTGATGGACAAGGTCATTCCCTCAAGGTTAAGGGACCGTGTCTTCGTATACCTCGACGATCTGCTCGTCATTGCTCCAAATTTTGAGACGCATATCGCTCTGCTGGACTAAGTTGATATATGCCTCAATAAGGCCGGCCTCACCATCAACGTAACGAAGTCCAAATTCTGTTTTAAGGAGTTGAAGTACCTGGGCTTCATTGTTGGTAGTTGAAATATCAAAACCGATCCTGCCAAAGTCGAGGCGATCGAAAACTTCCCGGTTCCAAAAACGACAAAACAGGTTCGCAGGCTGCTTGGTCTAGCAGGGTGGTACCGTAGGTTAATTCGGGAATTTTCGCCTTTGACGGCCCCATTCACGGACATTCTGAAAAAGAGCAATACAAAATTTAAAAAGAAAGAAGAAGCTCTGGAGGCATTTGAGAAGTTAAGGAAGGCCTTGGCGGAGGCTCCTGCGCTAACGCATCCGAATTTCAGCAAAAGTTTTTACATTCAATGTGATGCGTCTGACCGGTGTTGGGGCGTTGCTATTCCAAAAAAACGACGCCGAGGAAGAAACTCCACTCTCATTCTATTCTCAAAAGTTGAACAAATGCCAAAAAAATTATAGTGTTACGGAGAAAGAATGTCTGGCCGCCGTACTAGCTATCCAAAAATTCAGACCTTATGTTGAAGTAATGACATACACTGTTATTACCGACCATTCAAGCCTTAAATAGCTCATGAGTCTCAAAGACTTGAGTGGAGTCTGCAACTCCAAGTTTTTTCATTCGATATCGAACACCGTAAAGGTAGTCTAAATGTTGTCCCTGATGCGTTATTTAGAATTTATATGGAAGTCGAAAGCATCGACTTAGAAAATATTGCACCGATAATTGATCTTCAATCAAAAGAATTTGAATCTGAGGAATATAAAAGTTTGATAAAAACTGTAAAAGAAAATCAAGACCGGCTAACAGATTTGAAAATTGAAGATAACTTTGTGTACAAAAGATCCTTTCCGTCAATTGAAGATACCACTACAGTTGAACACACATGGAGATTATGGGTACCGTCGGGTCTAACTAACGACATAATCGTTCGTGCTCATAATCCACCACAAGTTGCCCACGGTGGAATAGCAAAAGCTCTTCATAGAGTTCGAGAATATTTTTACTGGCCGAACATGACAGTCCAAATCCACGAATATATAGCGAAATGTACCACCGGTATTCAATGTAAACCGTCGAACCAAATTTTACGTCCTCCTATGTCTAGTGCTTATAGTACTGATCGTTCATTCGAAGTTATATGTTGCCTTCTTAGGTCCATATCCGCGCTCTAAATCTGGTAATAGTTTCATCTTTGTTGTTCTTGACCACATGTCCAAGTTTGTCTTTTTGAAATCCTTACGAAATGCTAACTCCTCAAGTATTATTAAATTTCTGCTAGAAAATGTTTTTCACATGTTTGAAGTCCCTCAAGTCATACACTCCGACAATGTAAAGGCATTTTTAAACGGCAAATTTTTCACCTCAATCAAATGCGTCGGAGAGAGTGAATCGCACTCTTCTTGCCGCCATTCGATCATATCTTAAAGATGGCAAGCGAGATTGGGACCTGCATTTGAGCGAAATAGCCTGTGCACTTAGAAGTTCCGTTCACACTTCGACAGGTGTGTCACCATATTTTGCCCTTTTCGGTATAAACATGATGACCCACGGTAATTGTTATGAGCTTGCTCAAAAATTAAACTCTGTTGAATATGGGGAGCTTATGACCCTTTTCCCTCAAACGAGACTACAATGTATGCGAAATAAAATTAAAGCAAGTATAGCGAAAGCTGGTTTGAAAAATGCTCGAAATTATGATACTCGTACTCGCGATATACGATTTGTACCTGGAGAAGAGGTATTTAGAAGGAATTTCGTCCTGAGCGATAGTTCGAAATACCTCAGCGTGAAATTTTGTCCTAAATTTATTAAGTGTAGAATCGTTAAGGCTGTTGGCGAAAACCCTTACGAAATAGAGAATTTATCAGGTAAAATTATCGGTATTTATCATGCTAAAGACATAAAACAATGATACTATCCGTGATGTCTATCTTTCCTTGTTATGGCAACGTCTTATTTAAAGATTTAATGTTTCTATATATTTATGTAAATTATCTTAGTCAACAATATTTATCAATGCAGGTATTCCAATTTAATTCCATTTACTTATTAGTCTAAGAATCTATAGCTCTTAAATTATCATAGTTAGTCATATTTATTTGGGTGTTATTTGTTAACCTGCTGCCATAATGGTTCATGTTACATGTGTTAATTTATTATTTATTAAATCAGTGAAGTCCTTCTGATCTGTGATATCTTTCATTGCTTCAAGTTCTCATTGAAACAATTAAATCATTCCAGCACTGTGATATTTTATTTATTTATTAATATTAGCTTAAGTTTGCAATACTAGTATTTAGTAAGTTTAAGTATAATCAAATTATTTATTTATTAGTTAACCTATTTATTCATTTATTTATTAACTTATTTATATGTTTTTTTTATTTATTTAGTTATGTACATATTTATCTTGCTTTCATTCATTTGTTAAACTATTCATAGTTATTATTTATTTTCTTCATTATTTATTTATCCATTAAGTTATTAATTTAGCTATTAATGTATCTATCTATCTATCAAATTATTTATTTATCTGCTCAATTAATTTTTTTGTTAAAATGTTTACTTATGTGTTAATTTATTCATTTTTTAATTGATTTTGCCATCATTTATTTATTCGTCAATTTTTGTTTTACCTATCTTCTCATTTGATAATTTATTTAGTATGTTTTATTATTCATAAATTCCGTTTCATTATTTATGTACTTCCTTTGATGAAGTACCTTTTTATCTATTTAAGGTCTGATAACGTTTAGTTATGTATTAATTATATCACGTTTGTTCATTTATATACTTCTAATAACTTATCGATTTTTTGTTCTATATATTAATTTATGTTGTACATAATTATTCTTCTGTTCCATTACTCTATTATCAACAAATCTATTTCCATTATTATTACCTGATTTATCAGTTCAATCATTGGGTTAATTTAAATACATTTAAAATGTCGTTAACATGCTAAATTCAAGAAATCTTTCCCTCAGAATATAAAAATAAATAAAAAATCGAAAATTATAAACCGAAATAAACGTTATCTTGGTATCCGGTTTGTAAAATATTTGTTTATTCATATTGTACCGGCTTGGGACTGGTCTTTACCACGTAGAAAACAAAAGTAAATAACAATACAAATTGTACGGCTAGCTCAGTCGGTAGAGCATGAGATTTATCAGGGTGTGGGTTCTTCCCCACGTACCAAAATCAAAAAAAAAAAAAAAAAAAAAAAGAGGAAGCGAAAAGTAACACAAAAATAAAAGGAAAAATATTTAGCTTTCGTTGAAAGGCATATTTTTTTATTATGGCTTATCGTTTTCCATTTTATATCATCTGTGAATCTACATTAAAATCAATCCATACAACTAGTTAATCTATTAAGAAATAAACTCATTAGATAGATGTATGGATTTCTATGTTGCTCCCGCTTTACTATGCAGATTCACTGTCCTTGACCTCGAAGGGTTCTCCTTAATGTACAGTGTTTTTTAGTGGACATCCTTTAATAACAAAAACAAAGTAAACGGATAATAATCATAAATTATTTTTTTTTATTTCCACTGAATACCTTCCCCAAACTGACTCATGATTCGGCCTTTGCCCACCTGTTTGAAATCGATTGCGGGGGCTTCACGTATAAAAAATCCAGAGCTGTACCTCTCCAAAAGGTACACCTCCATGTCATACGCTCACTGGCAATTCTTTGTAAAATCAAAGTCATATCAGTAAGGTCGGGTGTAACAACACACATTCATGCGTGTACAATCGGTTTCTATGTTATAATAGCCTGCTGCCATTTGTTTTTGTATAAAATATAAGAAATTTCTTGGTGGCAATGTTGTGTCTTTTCTATCCAATGGCATAACTAAGCACCTATTCGATGACGTATCGTTGGTGTTTGGGAAATGATTGCCAACATAACTCATTTTAATAATTTCTTGATGGGCATTCAATCGGGCAATAGATATATTGTGGCGTGGAAAGTATGGAATGTCGGACATTCCACGATAGTGAAGGCTTCGCTGAGCTGGTGCATACATTCTAGAGATGGCTACACCACCCAAAATACCAATAAGCATCGCAGCCAACGCCGAAAGGAACAGGAAAACTGTCGCTGAAGCAGAGATGTGACGACGATTGAAAACCATAGATTCGACATCAGATTCTCCAGTCAAAGGTGCCATAGGCGCACTCGGTAAGGCTTGGCCATCACTGGCAACCGTTCCCAATGGCAAGGGAACTTTTTCGGATTTCTTCTCAATCGGTTTTGTTAGAATCGACATTGTGATGTGTTTTCTTTTTTTGTTTAATTAATTGAAAGAATTTTATTTTTAGCACAATAAATATAATATTCAATGATTTTTTGTTCTATATTTTTTTTTTAGTTGTGAATTATTTGCTTAACGAGTTGTTGCAGTGTTGCTTGCGACGAAAACAAGTTCGATATTTAAATTGAATTTTTTGTATGGAATTGCACAGCGACAGATTTTGACATTCCTCTATTTTGTCGTTGTTGTTGGATTTTTTTCGAGACTCGAAGTATGATCATGGCTAAGATAGAAAAAAAAATAAACTTAAGCTCAGAACGAACACTAGAGGGCTCCATGTCGTGAGGTTTACACGAGACATTAATACAAGACGTATAAAATTCCTACTGTAAATTTTTGCTAGGGCTAATTGGCAAAAAGCGCAGAATACTACAACCGTATTATTCTATTCATAAAATCCAGGTGCGGAAATTGACGACAAAACTAAATTATGTAGTGAAACAATTTCCTGAGTGTGGTGAAGTACAGCGATCAAGGACTACCTATACGCTATCGGAGTCCTGATCGCTCCCCCTTTTTCTTACCAGTCGGTGATAATACTCAAGAAAACATCAAGATCTATATCAATAGTAATCAAGAAAATCAAGCACGCTTCAAGACAATCAAACCCGCTTCAAGAAAATTAAGCACGCTTCAAGAAAATCAAGCACGCTTCAAGAAAATTAAGCTTCAAGAAATCCTTTAGTTCCAGCTGGCGCAATAATTTTTTTTGTATGTATTCAAAGTACATCGTTTGTGAATTAGGAGTAATTATCAAAGAAAAAAAGGAAAAGCTAAAAGAAGAAAGAAAAATCGTAAATTTTGTTTTGAAACGTTTATGGGTATTATTCATCTTGAATAAGGTGGTGTTTCCATTTTTTTAGGTGAAGTAAAACAAATAACGCGAGTTGTAAAGGGTCATTGAACCAAAGGATATACCTCTTATTTAGCTCAATAGGTTGTGTTTTGACGTTTTATTTTAAATCCTGTTTTAGCTTAAGATACCGTTAAAGGTGGGAACTGGTAGAACCATTTATTGTTTTAAATTAAAACAAAAGTTCTCATCCTCGTTTGATTACTATTATATTACTGGTCACTAAACATTTTTTTTGGTGAGATATAATCTGGTTTAACCTTTTTTTCGAAATATACACTCGGTCCATATAACTTCTTTATTGTATTGCCTATAATGTTTTATAATTCGTTGTTTATTCAATTACATCATTTACTTTATTTTGTAGCCTTATATTCTTATATTAATAAATGAACATTATTGTAAATTGCGCCAAAATGGTGGAACACTCATCTTTTTTTCAAGCTACTAGCTTGATGATTTGCTAAAGCTTCATTTTTCAGGGGATGCTGAAGGTAACCTAGCGGAGATGGAAGAGAACTGAGCGGAATAATTTAAGGTAAGGTCCAGGTAAAGGGGAAATCATAATTTAGCCACCGATTTCCATGGACGCCCTCTAGTGGTAACGTCCGTCCGTCTCATTCCTTTAAAACATTACTCGATTGTTTTAAAGTAGTTTTTTTAGTGTTTTGGCATGATATGTGTTTTGTGGTAGGCGAGGGTTGAGATGAGTGGACAAGTTCCCACACCCTTCCGGTGAGTTCAAGCCGAGCGAAGCCAGCATGCCAGTCCATAGCTCTCAATCAAATATTCTAAAATTTCCAAATATCAAACCTATTACACAATGAACGAAAATAGTCTCAAATGCCTGATGTAATGGGTATTTTCAAACCTAAAAAATATTCTTGAACCTGAATCTTGGATATTCCAACAAGACAACACCCATATGGATAGCCATACTTCCTGGGTAGCTAGAAGCTGGATTCAGTTGGAAAACGTTGGACTTTTACCATGGCCACCCTATTCACCGGATTCAAACATCATCGAAAATGTTTGGGCCTGGCTATCTCGAAAAGTTTCTGATGCTGGTAGACAATTTGGAGTTAAGGACGTCTTGGTCGAACCTAACTGCGATGCCTGGAGCCATTTCTATAGTTTTTTTTTATAAGATTTTTCAAGTGGCCTCAATCAAGTGACGCATTTTTTTATACCCATTTTTGCAGTCCATTTTTATAATTTGTGAAATTCCTATGGAATTTTCAAGTTACCCCTTTATATTTATTCTTTTTTATTGCAAAATATATTTACCTACTCACAGGTATCAAAAACTTCCAAGAAAACTATTTCCTACAGGTCTTTATCGAGAAAAAACTTTTGTGAAAGAAAAGGCCTTAAACAAGTGACAGAGAGTGTACGTAGACCAGCAAAAAACCGTGCATCTTACAACAACAAAACGAGTATGAGGCAAAAAGGACTAAACCGTTTTTTGGCTTCGTTTTTAACTTTATCTTATTTTCAATGATGAGAACTAATTAAGAACCTCCTTTTTAGGAACTCTTTCCTTAGTTTCATAGGTACAGTAGTTAAGTTAGTTTTATTTTTAACAATAAACAGTGGCGCATAATTTTAAACAAACTATTGTTAAGGGCTTAACTTTTGACTATACTCTGTCCAATGAATATGTGCAGTACAGGCCTTATGGGAGAGCTTTCCTTCTCCAAAGGGTGCCTGGTGCATATAAAAATATCTTAAATCCCCTTAAATAACCACTGACTGTATGTGCATTTTCTCGTATTATCAAGCGTACACTACGACACGCCTTTCGAACGGCTCGAGCCGTACTGATCGGATCGTGTACGTGTATCCTCGTTAACAATCCCCTTTGTGCGTGCCAAAAATAAGCACATCCAATGGTGATGCTTACAAATATTTTTCTTTTGATTTTATAAATTGGTACTGTTTGCTTTTTTTTTTTCTTTCATAGATTTAGTTTTTTCTTGGTAGTTTGGAAGAAAATTAAAAGCCATTAAAAAAGTATTTGGCTAATTGAAATAAGAAAAAAGGGTTTAGGATTTTTGTATGAACTAAAGTTCATTAAACCCTTGACCAGCGTCAAATCTTTCACTACTCTCCCCCCTTGTATGACCAACGAATTGTTGGCACATAAATCGGGTACGGAGAAAAAAAAAGAAACCGAATGTGACAACAGCAAGCTTGTGTGCTCTAATAAAAATGCTAGTCGTTCAAATGCATTTGATAAGCAACAAAACCTGCACTGAGATGGAGCTTGACATGTGGCTTCGGTAGCGCGATGGGTAGGCCGTCGGCTTCCGAATTCCAGTCACAGTTGATGTCTTAAGTTCAATCCCCATGACGGGCAAAGCTTTTCAAATTAAAATGAACATATTAAGACTAAGCACAACACAAAGAAGTCTGATGATCGGGGTGGCACTCGTGAAATAGCTATAAGTTCAGCCAAAATAACTTAATGGTAGAACACTTTAGTTGTTGTTGTTACATTCAAAATTTTCAAAAAAGGGTTTATTTGAGTAGATTTTCGAGCGCGTGAGGTTCACTTATAATCGTGTTTTTTTCTGGTTGTAAAACGAAA
Organism: Melangyna quadrimaculata; assembly: GCA_949320155.1. Classification (NCBI taxonomy): domain Eukaryota; kingdom Metazoa; phylum Arthropoda; class Insecta; order Diptera; family Syrphidae; genus Melangyna; species Melangyna quadrimaculata. Next base: position 221,869,816 of record OX439483.1, on the reverse strand, counting down.
AAAATAAATGCTCAAACTTATTTATTAGTAAGATAAACTGTGTTTTTACTTTAACTTTTGAGCCTATGCACATACATATATGTTGCCATATAAACTGTGAATATTAATGTAAGTTACAAAATTAATGGCTTCAAGTTGTTCAATTATTAAGGATTTAAGCGCCAACAAACAAAAGAAATAGTTGAGGCACCAAATAAATTCTATGCTCATTTAAAAAACAAGGCAGAAGCTGTTAGACAAGTGTGCGACATTTGCCAAATTTTCACATTTAAGATATTGAATTTCGTAATTTTCTTATACGAGATATAATTATTTGTGTTTTAAGATTTTGTGATTTGCATTTTAAGAATTCAATTAATGATTTTTGTAAATGATTTTCTTTGTTATAAACTAAATAATAAAGCTGGATGGCAGCCCTTCTGAGCTTTTTGCATTTTTATAGTATGCGGTACGGAAACCCTTGACAATTATTTCTTTCACACAACTAAATGGGATTCCCTTGCAGTTAGAGTGAGATACAAACGTCCTATCTTCCCTGTACCTACTGCACATATTCATTGGACAGAATATAGTATGCAATTTCCTAAGTATTTAGCAATTTACTATCTATTCCAAAATTGTAAACCTTTTGCTAACTAGTAAACTGCATTTGTAGGGTTTGAATTTGATGAACACAATAATTGTTTTTATACGTTGAAAATTACTTATGTGTTGATGGAAACCCATCATGTGCCTTTAATACGTATTCCATGTGTATATTTTTATCGTTTTAACTTCATTATTTACAAAAAAAAAAGAAAAAAAGTTGGGTACCAGCAGGAATCGAACCTGGAACCTTTGGGTCCTGAAGTAAAATTCACATATGGTTTTAGTACGATACTAAAAAGATAAAAAAGCCAGTTGGTGATTTTAACTTTAGTAAAATGTTAGGGGATATCATACTAAAAATGATTTAACATCGTACTAAATCGTCTAAAATGTTGCGCTATTGAAATAGACGTTTTACTAAAAAAACATCAACTTTTTAAAAAACATCCAACCACACAGATGTTTCTCCGCCGTGCCAAATGGTTCGCGTTTCAATGACTATTCGAACTGGGGAATCGGCAAATGTGTTTGTTTATCAAATTGTTTTCAAAAAATCCACTAATCAGAAAATTTTGGACTGTGAAGGTCACATATTAAATATGGAACATAACAGGTCAATAGCATTTTTGGACGTAAAAATCCATCGTGAAAACAACCGTCTATTGTTTGACTGGCACCAAAAACATACTGCATCGGGAAGATTAGTCAACTTTCGGTCTAACCAAGCGAGGCACATAGTTATGAACACTGCATCCAATCTCGTCAGTAAAGTTTTCGCACTCAGCGACGAACAATTTCACTCTGCCAATGAGAAAAAAATCAAAAAAATCCTGAGTGACAATGGTTTTCCAAATTCTATAATTCGTGGTCTACTTCAGAAACACAATTGCAAAATTCCAAGCGAAGACACTAAAGACCCGAATAATGGTTACTACAAAAGTATGGTTTACATCCCAAGACTGACTGAGAATTTTAAAGAAGTGATAAACCAAAAACTAACAGATGTTCGCCTGGCCTTCAAATCAAATAAAACTCTGAGTCACCTTTTCACTAAACTTAAAACGAAAGCGGATAAGGATAAAGTTACTGATGTCATTTACAAAATAAATTGTAAGGGTAAACCTAATGAACCATGCAACCAGTGTTACATCGGAACTACAAAACAATTTCTTAAACAGCGAATTTCTAATCATAAATCGGATATCAAATCAAACAATCCTGGAAAGACAGCCCTGGCGAGCCACAGTATCGAAAACGGCCACTCTCCAGATTTTGAAGGTGTCAAAGTCCTACAGACAGAGAAACATGTTTCGAAACGATACACCCTAGAAACATTACACATCATCAACAACAACAACAACAACAACAACAACAACATGAACAGAAAACAAGACACCCAAAACATCTCTGCCATCTATTGTTCTCTTGTCTCATCATAACACAGTATTCTTTCAGTTTCTTTACTCCTTGTTTAAATTCCATAGACTAAACTTCGTTTGAAGTGGTTATTTCTTTACTTTTGCAAATAATATTACAATTATTAGATACAATAATTTTAAATGTCAGTTTAAATTTAAACACAGTTTTATTAAAGTGAGTGTATTTTGTATTGTTTCAATTATTGTTATTATAATGTAAACAATATATTTTTTCTTGTTGTCCAAATAAAGTTCCCCTGAAGAAGGCAGCAACCCCTGCCGAAACGTCGGGAAAGCTAATGTAACTTAATTGTTTCATTGCAAAAACTACAGTGACCATAAAAAGCCGACGGAAAGATTATTTTTAATCACTTCCAATCACAATTATTAATTCCAAATTGGTCAATAAATCATTTTTAGTATTTATCGTATTAAATATAACCCACTGTGAACAAACTGGGTTCTAACTCGTTTTCAAAATATTGGGCCCTACCAATAATCAAATTCAGTAACGACTTAAATATTTAAGGCAAATATAGACGATAATGGTATGGACTATACAAAATGAAACATACATGCTATGTTGGGCGCGGCACATGATATATATATATATATATATATATATATGTTTATTGAACAAAATAATATTTACAATTTGACTTATAACTAGTTAGATACGATGATATTATACATTTATTGGCACATAGGGGGCCTAATCTTATACTTTGTCTTAAATTTAAAGGATTATAAAATATAAAATACATGTCAAAAAATTAAATCTAAAAATCGGCTGACTTTATGGTCCTTGGGATGTTCCGTGCCGGTTGTCAAGTTGTGGTTTTCGTGGGGGGATGGGTTGGCATTTAGCCGCGGTGATATGCTGACACTGTGTCAGCGTAGAACGAAACTGCTGGCTCGTTGCACGTGATGATGTTGTCAACCAGGATTTCCATCGTACTGAGGTATCTCGGCTCGGAGTGTCGCTGCTGAGTGGCCATCCCTCTCATCAGTTGATTTGGGTGACTGTAAGTGAGTCCTACAAGCTTCTTTGCTTGAAGCAGTAGGTACCTGTCCAGAGGGATGATGCTCGCCTCTGTGTAAAGACGCTCGTTGCTGTGATGTCTCATTCGCTGTCGATCAAAATGTAGTCCTCTCTCTTTCGAACATTTGAAGTTCCTTTATGGCCGTCTTCGAGATGGAGAACCAAGCTGGGAAGGAAAAGCTGATTACAGGCCGCAGGAGTTGCTTGTACATAAGTATCTTCGTCTTCTGGCTTAGTCCGTTTCTGCGTCCATCAATGGGTGGAGTCGGTGGAAGGCCCAGTTGGCTTTTTTGGGGACGTTTTGTGAGTGTGGGTTGAACCTTAACAACTCGTTGAAGTGGATGCCTAGGTAGTTCACGTTCTTTTTAGCTGCTATTGTAGATCCGTCCGGAAGTTTCAGAACCAGACTTCTGCACTTGGCTGCGCTGCAACTACCTCTACTGGGTCTCCTGAAACACACAAGCTCCGATTTGGAGGTGTTTATCCTGATGCCCCATTTCTTGTAGAAGTCGTAGAGTCTATTGACGTGGTGCTCAACTTTTCTTATCGCTACCAGAGGAGACATCGAGGCGGCATACGTAAGGAGGTCATCAGCATACAGGAGATTTTCGCATCCAGATGGCAATGGTTGGTCAGATGTCATCACGCTGTAGAGGAATGGGCCTAGCTTCGAACCTTGGGCAACTCCGGCTTTGATGTTCTTCACTTGTGATTTGCAGTTGTCTATTTGTACGTAGAATTTTCTGGAAGAAAGAAAAGAAAAAAGAATTTTTATTAGTGACGGGGGTAAATGTAATACGCGAAGCTTATGGATAAGGGCTTCAGTCCATACGCTGTCGAATGCTTTCTCGACATCCAGAAAGCATCCAACGGTGACACGATGGTTGTTGAGCGCTATGGTGATGTCATGCTGGAACTTAGGAGCGGATGCAAAGTGGAGTGCTTTTCCCTATAGCCAAACTGCATGTCCGGGATGATGGCGTTTTCGCTGCAAAACCTCTTTAGTCTGCGAAGTAATACTTCTTCAAGTATTTTACTTATGTTGTTCAGAAGCGAGATTGGCCTGTAATTGGACACACGATTGTTAGTGTCTTTCTTCGGGATGGCCATGATCTTAGCTGTTTTCCACCTTTGGGGGAAGTAGCAGTTATTGATGCAGTTGTTCATGATGATAGTTAAAAGGATCATCACTGCATGTGGCAGCCTCTTCAGGATGTAGTTTGAGACTCCGTCACATGGGTTGGTCAACCCTGACAGTAAATGAAGAAGCTTATATCCAGTTAATCCCTTTCTTAACCCGCATCGTATGATTAAACATAGCTTCTCAATTACTAAAACATTGCTGCTTCGGACTAACTGAAACCGATTGAGTCGCATTCGCTATTGTCACCTTCTAACATCACTTTAATTATTCGTTTTTGTGTCGTTTTCTGTTGGAGGTTCGGAGTTACTCCTTTTTGACTCCACTTACTCCAAAATAATTCGATTGGCTGTTCCAAGTAATGTTTTCGGAGTGCATTTCTGTTCCAAATTTTATAAAGGAGTAGACCCGAAACACACATATACACATATAAAACCTTTCATCGAATTATTTACCAAATTAATTCTACTCGACTGAATGTGCAAAATATACATAAATATCAGACATTTAATAATCTTACACACATAAGCAGCGAAAGGATTTTAATAACTTTGCCTATTTTTTTTTTTTTTTTTGCGTGATCGTAATAAATTATCGACTTTATACAAACACGATTCATGTCCTCCTGATTCAAAATATATGTATTTTGTTTTGCCTTTTTTACCCGTTAGTGCTTTTTTTGGCTTATTTACCCGTTAGTGTATTTTTTGTCAATTTTGACTTGCTTGCTTTTTTTTATCAAAGTTAAACGAAAAAATCTTCAAACAAATTCTACAAATACAAACTGCATGTAGTTTTTCCGTTTCCAGTTGAGATTATTTTACTTTAAAACATGATCCTAACACAATCTAAGGCGTACAGAAAACAAATTTGCTTGCCCTCAACATACAAGAAAAAGAAAAGAGCTAGTTCTAGTAGTTAGAGTTACTATGACCTTTTCTCAATAAAATTTCTTGTCCCTTTTTTTGTATTTTTACTCATAAAAACTAGATCTGTGCATTTCTCTATGAATGATCGTGCATTTCCTTGCACTGCAAATATCAATGAAAATTTGCAAAAATTGAAAGGGTTAATAATTGCAAATGAAGTGTTGAAAAAGTTCACTCCTGTTTTTAATATAAATCGTGGACTTAAAACTGTTAAATGGTGACGTCAACTCCACACTTTCCGAAAACGTTGAAGTGAATGATGTAGAGACCAGAAAGTTTAAAATGGGCTCCACTCGATTCTACTCAAGTAGAAAGGTCCTTTAGCTCATTTAAGACCCTTCTAAGAGACAATCGTAGAAGTCTGTTACCTGAGGAAAAAGCTTTTGGTAGTTCAATGCTATTGTAATTAGACGTGAAGTTATGGTAATATTCTATTTTTGTAATAAATGCCTTTTTTGCCTTTTTAAGAATTTTTGTTTGCCTTTTTTGATTTTTTTAGGTCAGCAAAATCCTTTCCCTGCACATAAGTATTTCGCAAATTAAGCTTGGAACAACAAAATAATTCGATTGGAATCAAAAAGGAGTAGTACTGTTCCGAAATCCAATCGAACACGAATTAATAAACCCAAAATACTTTCCATGTTATATCTTTTAAAATATACTCTGAATTAAAACTCATTATTATTTTTTTTTTTTTTTTTTTTTTTTTTTTTTTTTTTTATATTGAGCGCGTGCAAAAGGGGTTGTGACTACCCTTAAGATGATATACACAGCACGAGCGATTAGGTAGATTGGAGGGGATTTAAAAGGAGATACCGATGCACATTGGTTTTGAACGTCTGTAGATCACAATGGGAGGGGAAAATTGAGCTGGGTAGAGCATTCCACATTCGAGTAGTGCGACTAAAGAAAGAATCTCTGTACTTAACAGTACGTCCGAAATTGGGCTCAAGGGTAAACTGATGGGTATTCCTAGAAGCGTGAGTATTACGGTTGAATTGTTTGAGGGGAGGAATGCAACTGGCTATTTCACTAGAGCATTGTTTATGGAAATAACGGTAAAATAACGAAAGACATGAAACATTTCGACGGTGCTCAAGAGATGAGAATGTTTCCGTTATAGTTCTTTCACCTATCATTTTAAGAGCTCTCTTTTCAATTCTATCCAATAAACTCAAGTGGGTTATTGGAGCACCTGCCCAAATGTGAGAGTTATACTCAAGTTTTGGACGAATAAAGGCTTTGTAGATCACAGCCAGATCAGAAGGGGAGAAAAATTTCTTGCATCGACGGAGAAAACCTAAACACTTAGCAGCATTTTTGGCGATGTCGAATATGTGGTCGTTCCATAAAAGGTGGTCTGTGACACACATACCGAGGACTGAAAGCTTTTCGGTTTCCTCAATGCAAGTGCCACTCATGGATAGTGGCATGGGGGGTGGGTTTTGTTTTAACGACAGTAGACAGCATTGAGTTTTTGAAGCATTAAATTCTACACGATTTTTTATTCCCCATTGGACAATGCTGTCGAGATCAGAATTTTATGAGCTTATCATACGCTGCCGTTCAAGTTCCACATCCGAAGGACATGGATGTGAATCTGTAAACGAATATGAAAAGCTGAGGGTACTGTCGTCAGCGAAACAATTAAATGGATTAGAAGTTTCAGATAAAAGATCGTTTATGAATATAAGGAAGAGAGTCGGAGACAGAACGGAGCCCTGGGGCACACCAGCATTTATTTTGTGAATTTCAGACTTGAAACCATCCAATACAACTTGTATTGAACGGTCCGAAAGGTAATTTCTAATCCAACGAAGAAGAGATTCATCGATACCAAATGCACGCATTTTCGATAAGAGAGCTTGATGCCAAACTCTATCAAATGCTTTAGAAATATCAAGCGCAATAATCTTACTTTCTCCAAAACGATGTAAAGATTTGTGCCACTGTTCGGTGAGATATACCATCAGATCACCAGTGGACCTATTGCTACGAAAGCCGTACTGCCGGTCATTAAGAAGCTTTCGTTCTTCGAGATATTTCTTTAGCTGAAAATTAATCAGCGTTTCCATGACCTTGGAAAGAAGGGACGTAAGCGCAATTGGCCGATAGTTGGAGGGGGAAGAAGACACGCCTTTTTTAGGGACAGGCTGGACAAATGCTGTTTTCCATCCACTCGGAAAGAGACCAGTAGAGTAGGACAGATGGAAAAGCTTACGCAGTGGTTTTGCCAGCGTTGAAGAACACCTCTTCAGAACAGTGGGAGGGATACTATCCGGGCCAGCGGATTTGTGTATATCGAGATCTTTCAGAACTCTGGCAACTGCACGAGTGCGGAAGAAGATTTGTCCCATAGAATCATTTGCGCTCTCAACTACAGGAGGAGTCATAACACTTTCAGGCAGCGACGAATTATCAGCAAACTGTGCTGCAAGCAAATTGGCTTTATCGATTGAGCTGACAAAAGGAGTATCGTTGAAGACGAGCGTTGGAACCGAGGACGAGGTGGTGTTTCGTATGTTTTTTACAAATGACCAAAAAATTTTACTACCTGTGGGACATTGTAGAATTTTTTGCCGTAATTTTTGATCATGTAAAAATTTGGTTCGTCGAATATGAACGTTACAGGTCTTTCTAGCTTGTTGAAACTTTTTCCGGTTTTCCTCAGTAGGGTTGGCTTTATAACTTCGGAAGCTTACTTCTCTAACACTAATAACCTCTTTACAGCTCGAATCCAACCATGAGTTTTCTTTGGGTTTGATAGGTTTCACCCTATTCGGGATAAAATTTCTCATTCCACAAAGAATTAAGTTTGTAATCATATCTGCACTGGAATCTACGTCACTATCGAGGAAGCATAGTGACCAGTTAAAGTTCCTGAAGAAAACATTGAGACCGTCCCAGTTGGCTTTCTCATACTGCCAAACGGTTCTCTTGGGAGTTTTTTCTTTAACTGTGTTTTGGTGGCACGAGAAATTCGCAGATATGACACAATGGTCTGATGTGCCTAGAGGCGATAATACACTTATAGTGTATTTATCAGGGTCAGAGGTAAGAAACAAATCCAGAGTGTTGGCGGATTGACCTGCAACGTCAGGAATCCGAGTAGGCTCGTCGACCAGCTGAGTTAGGTTGTTTATCTCAGCAAAAATCTCGACATACCTTCCTTCGGGTGTTGTCTGACCCGAATAGCGTAGCCACGAAGAATTATGTTCATTGAAATCGCCCGTAACAACGATTTCACTGTGCGGAAAATGGGAAATAATTCTCTGGATGGAGTCGGATAGTGCATCGAATTCGTTGGAAGTCGAATTACTATCCAAACTAGGACTACGATAAATAAAACAAGTATGGATGATGCGCTTATGGATGGTGAATTTAAACCACATGAAATTAAAGTTCGTATTCAAACATGAACCATATTGTGGTTGAAGCTGATAAGCTACATCACTGCGAACATACACGGCGAGACCATGATGTGGAAAAAATAGAGGCACTAAGCTATAACCATGTAGGCTGAATTCCGAGTGATCTGTATTTCCCCCTACCTGGGTTTCACTTAGTGCCAAAACAGCTGGCCTGTTTTTCACAGTATGGACATATGCAGCACAAAAATTCTGCCTCAGTCCCCGAATGTTGCTGTAGTCGACCCTAAATTCACCCACCATTACAATAAACAGACATACAAAACCAAATCAGACAGTTATCTATGCTGATATCAAGTTTGGGCCCCAAATGACTTCACAGTACAATACTACTAGTGTTATGCCTAAAAAAGCAGTGTACTGATCCGCCCCTGGATACACAAAATCAATAACAGCAATTTATCTGATATGCTTTGGCTTAGTCAATTACAAGCATTATATGAGATGATACATACTCTGCATATAATGACGAAGTCAAAGCACTGTGAGTGAAGTGGGAAGGAGAGATAGAAAATTTACCGCTGTGCTTTGGTGATTGTTGCTTGTGCATCATCATCTTCGTACTCGTGTGCACTTTTTTGTTGTTGTTGTTTTTTGCACTGGCACTGGCACTTGCACTATGATGTTGTATGATGATTGTGGCTTATTTTTTTTTTTTTGTATTTCGCGGCGCAATTAGATTTTTATTATTTTTTTTTTTTTTTTATATTTTATTGGTAAAAGATGGTGAGGGTGGGTATTTAATTTTTTTATTTTTATCATAAGGGAAGAGCACTGTGTAATTGAATGCAATTAATTATTATAAGCAATGGGTATTTGGTAAGGTATTTCCACCAATCGCGCACACACGTCCGCTCACAGCGGGATGCAGATCGGTACTTGATTTTATAAGTATTATAAATTCTGGGTTTTATTTCCAACATAATTGGGGCTTAACCGGGATTATATTTTAGAGTCCACACCACGTAATATTAATTACCTACCTAGGTCCACCTAAATATTTAAGTCATACCATGGTTGGTTTACTTTTTAGAGCCCATACAATTATGGTCCATTTTACTTAAATATTCAATTCGTTACTTAATTGGTTTATCGGGCCCATTGAGTTTAAAAAATTGATTTTTTTTAACTTGAAAAGAAGAAGAGTTTTTGTTTAAGAATGTTGGTTGACAATAATGTTAACACTTTGTATAAGCTGCACCATAAAAAAAGTGAAAAATATCAACAGAACCGTATTCGATGAAATCAAAAAAATTAGGTTAAAATTAAAAATATAAACAAAGTCGTTATCGAGAAAATCAATTCGGTCTAAGTTCATTGTACTGTTTTATCATTTTTTCTTTTGTTGTTATATGTACGACCTACAACGGTTAATGTAAACGGTGTATAACTAAATGCAGCCTTAAGCCCATGTCAACGTCAAAAGTTTCATCATGTTTTCCGCTGCACCAATTGGCACTAGGTCGATTCACAGTGCGACGAGAAAACGCGACGAGAGCGTGACGTCATTCGCTGTCATTTTGTTCTAGTTGTTATAAAATCGTTGCCCAATTCACAATGCGATGAGTTTTTTGACAGCTTTAAGTTATTTATTGTTTTATTGTAACGGGTGATTTTTTAGCTGGTTTGTTTTGGCAACACTGGTTTTGACAGCTGACGTGTGTTTAGTACCTTGTGTCATTGTCAAACAGCTTCAGTTTGGTTTGCAATTTAACCATGGATCGTCTTACAAATGAACAACGCTTGCAAATTATTGAATTTTACTATCAAAATTCGTGCTCGGTTCGAAATGTTCATCGCGCGCTGCTTCCATTTTATGGTCGGCATTCTCGACCTTCTGAGCAGTCTATTCGGAAGATTGTGACCAAATTTCGCACCAAATTTACTTTGTTGGACATTAAACCACCAACACGTTTACGTACTGTGCGTAGTGAAGAAAATATTGCGGCCGTATCAGCTAGTGTGACAGAAGACCGCGAAATGTCGATTCGGCGCCGTTCCCAGCAGTTAGGCCATTGTTACAGCACTACGTGGAAAATTTTGCGGAAGGATTTGGGCGTAAAGCCTTTTAAGATACAGCTGGTGCAAGAACTAACGCCAGCCGACCTACCACAACGCCGAATTTTTGGTGAATGGGCTCTTGGAAAGCTGGCCGAGGATCCGCTTTTTTATCGAAAAATTGTGTTCAGCGATGAGGCTCATTTTTGGTTGAATGGGTACGTAAATAAGCAAAATTGCCGCATTTGGAGTGAAGATCAGCCAGAAGCATTGCAACAGCTACCAATGCATCCCGAAAAAGCCACTGTTTGGTGCGGTTTATGGGCCGGCGGCATTATTGGGCCATATTTTTTCAAAGATGATGCGAATCGCAGCGTTACTGTCAATGGTGAACGCTACCGAGCGATGATAACAAACTTTTTTTTGCCCGAAATGGAAGTTCTTGACTTGCATGATATGTGGTTTCAACAAGACGGTGCCACATGCCACACAGCACGCGAAACAATGGCGCAATTGCGAGGCGAGTTTGGTGAACAGTTGATTTCACGTTTCGGGCCGGTCAATTGGCCGCCTAGATCGTGCTATTTGACACCATTAGACTATTTTTTGTGGGGGTATGTCAAGGCTAATGTCTATAGGGACAAGCCCGCTTCGATTGACGCACAGGAAGCCAACATCCATGCATTCATTCGTGAGATACCGGCCGATATGTGTGAAAGAGTATGCCAAAATTGGACTCAGCGGATGGGCTACCTGAGACGCAGCCGCGGTCAACATTTGCATGAAATTATCTTTAAACATTAAATTGCAAGGTTCAAACTATCGATTCAAATAAATATTTCATTCATTTTTTTCGAATTTTTGTGTTTTTTTTTTTAAAAAAAGTTCTAAACCTCTTAAAAAATCACCCATTATTATAATTGTATTTGCCCATAGCTGATTTCGTGTGCTACCCCTATCGTATACTTGCATTGACCCCTTTCACACAAGGAAACTGAGTTGCTGGCGATTTTTAGTTTTTAGGCGAGAAGGGCGTAAGAGGAAGACAACAAATTTCCCCTAACACCCTTCTCGCCTACAAACTAGCCAGTTTCTGGCAACTCAGTTTCCTTGTGTAATAGCCGTCATGGTTTGAAATCGGTTTGACAACCACGGCGAGTTTTCATCACGCTCACATTGCGTTTTCTCGTCACATTGTGAAAGCCAAAACCAAACTCCATCGAGAACAGACGTGTTTTCTTTTCGCTCCGCGTATTGTGCTATCCCTGATATTTATTTATTTTATTAAAAAAAATAAATAAACAATAAAAAGCAAAAAAATACAACTCGTGTGAAAATAGCCCCATAAACAATTTTTTACTCGTGTTCGATTTGCCCCAATAATTGTTTTTTCTCGGTATCATCAATAATCGACCCTCAATTAATTGACCCACATTCCGCAAGTGTTTTTAAATTTAACTGTAATTCGCTAATTTGCATTTTTTTGTTTTGTTTTTTTCTCTTACCCAAAAGTAAATAACTATGGAAAGTTGTCGTTTTGATTCTGCCAATTGTGACCTCGACAATAAAAATGCTGAGAGGGTAGTTTGCAACGGAATATGTGGCAAATCATTCCACCCTCTTCGTATCGGACTTAGTAAAAGGGCTATAACATACTTGAAAGAATATTCAAGTCTTTCCTTTTTCAAATGCAATGAGTGTAAAAAAATTTCTCTTTCGGAAGTTTTGTTCGCGATTAAATGCAACAATGAGAACATTAATTCTGTTGCGAATAAACTTGACTCCCTGGATATTAAAGTGACCGCCTTCAACGAATCTCCGCCCGAAAGCATGTGTATCGGTCTGAGACAGGATCTCAACTCCACTATAAAGCCCATTCTAACTGACAACAAATCTTTTTACAAGAGTGTCATTAGTCAGCTACAAAAAATGGATGACTTTTTAATTAAGGCATTCGATGAATTAAGTAACAATATCGATTGCGTTAATAAAAGATCTGTTTCCAAACTATCCTCCATTGAAAAACAACTTAGTGCTCTAACCTTGTTATGAACGACACTCGCTTAAATCAATTCAATAATCGTTGTGACTTATTAAAAAATGAAATGATAACTCTTTTAAACTCTCATTTTGCCTGTAATTCTGTAGAATCCGTTAACGAAAATTTAGCCCTGCTCCGCTCCGATCTGGATTGTCACCTCCAGAGTACCTCCAACATAATTATACCCGGTCTCCGCCAACCTCTCGCGTTACTCGAAAACGCCGTGGGTACAATAAATTTATTAAGCTCGGAGCTAATGGAAATTAGAATCTGCATTACCCAACTTGCAGATGACATCCAGACGGCATCCTGTAAAATCGATGGAATTCAACTACAACCTTCTACCTCTGTATATAACACTTCCTTACTGGCTGAAATCTTGGACACTGTCCCTTCCACGCCTCTTCCCATCTGTCAACCTTTTTCACTACCTGCTATCGGAGCTGCATCACCACCTTCACCTGATAACGGTGCTGCATTATCACCTTCACCTGCTCGCCAACAACTCTGGGTTTCACCACATTTAACAACACAAGCAGCAACATCTCCTCCAGAAAAGTCTTGTCACAACATCTCAGCCATTACCTACCATCAAACCGATTTGGCACAATTTGGACCCTATCCGAATGGAACAACAGGATTAAAAGACTTTATAGTAATGCTGAAAATGCTATATTCTTTTTAAAAAATGCTCCCGCTCATGCTGATGCTGCTTGGATAACCAGACTTTTTAAAAGAAGATTTTCCATTACTCTTACCGAATGCCAGAAGACCTTGAAACCGCGTTCCAGACACCAAAACAACTCTAAAATTAGCTTCCCATTAAAATACCAATGGCTTTTTTGCCCTAACTCATATAATGTGTTTCGTCTGGTGTGTGGTGATCATCTACTCTCTAAATTAGACTCGTACCATCCCCCTCTTTTCCTTTCTTTTTCTTCAGATTTTTTCCAAAAACCCAATCTGTCTGAAAATCCACTGACATTCAATTTTCGGAAAGCTAACATCCCTAAACTCAACGGCTTGCTTAGATCTATTGACTTTAATAGCATCACACTCAACGCTGACATCGACATCGCCCTCCGCAATTTCTACTCTATTGTTTTTAACTGCCTTACTTCCTCTGTCCCTGTGGTTCAACAAAAAAGCGCAAATTCATCTCCTCCCTGGTACAATAGTGACTTGCGGTCTTTAAGAAATAAAAGAAATAAACTCTGGCGGATTTACCTAACATCTCAATCCGTCATCGATCTCTCAAATTATCAGAACGCCAACTCTCTTTTCTCTGAACTTTGTGATTCTCTTTACCAGAATTACCTGAATCGAATGCAATCTTGTATTATAACAGACCCCACAAGATTCTTTCATTTTATCAATGCTAAAAGAAAATCTGATAGCTACCCGTCTACCTTAACTTATATGAACTCTAGCCCCGATGATCCTAAAATAGTCGCCAATTTATTTGCCCAATTCTTCCGACAATCTTTCTCTGATACCGACCTTCAGCCTGACTAAGAATACTTCTCCTACTTAAAATCTTGTAACCAAACTTCCTTAAACTCCATTACCATTTCATCAGAAGTTGTTGAAAGCGAGATTAATAATCTAAAAGACGATTATTCTGCTGGTCCTGATGGGCTCCCAGCCATAATCTTGAAAAAGTGCTGCTTACACTTAGTTAAACCCTGACTGCTCTTTTTCAACTTTCACTCTCGCTTGGAGTTTTTCCTGCTCTTTGGAAAAACTCTTTTATAATCCCTATCCATAAAAAAGGACCCAAGAAAGAAATTTCCAACTACCGCCCTATTGCTAAGTTATCATGCATCCCTAAGCTTTTTGAAAGTATCGTCTATGATACAATGCTGTTCCACTGCAAGCATATAGTCTCCCCAAACCAACACGGTTTCGTCAAGGGCAGGTCTACTACTACTAACTTGTTAGGATTTGTTTCAGGAAACTTATGCTTCCTTGAAAACGGTAATGAGATCGATGTTATTGCAACCGATCTTAGCAAAGCCTTTGACAAAATTTCCCATTCTTTGATCCTTTTCAAGTTGAATGCCCTAGGATTTCAACCCATCTTCCTTTCATGGAAGCCCTAACTCATATAATGTGTTTCGTCTGGTGTGTGGTGATCATCTACTCTCTAAATTAGACTCGTACCATCCCCCTCTTTTCCTTTCTTTTTCTTCAGATTTTTTCCAAAAACCCAATCTGTCTGAAAATCCACTGACATTCAATTTTCGGAAAGCTAACATCCCTAAACTCAACGGCTTGCTTAGATCTATTGACTTTAATAGCATCACACTCACCGCTGACATCGACATCGCCCTCCGCAATTTCTACTCTATTGTTTTTAACTGCCTTACTTCCTCTGTCCCTGTGGTTCATCAAAAAAGCGCAAATTCATCTCCTCCCTGGTACAATAGTGACTTGCGGTCTTTAAGAAATAAAAGAAATAAACTCTGGCGGATTTACCTAACATCTCAATCCGTCATCGATCTCTCAAATTATCAGAACGCCAACTCTCTTTTCTCTGAACTTTGTGATTCTCTTTACCAGAATTACCTGAATCGAATGCAATCTTGTATTATAACAGACCCCACAAGATTCTTTCATTTTATCAATGCTAAAAGAAAATCTGATAGCTACCCGTCTACCTTAACTTATATGAACTTTAGCCCCGATGATCCTAAAATAGTCGCCAATTTATTTGCCCAATTCTTCCGACAATCTTTCTCTGATACCGACCTTCAGCCTGACTAAGAATACTTCTCCTACTTAAAATCTTGTAACCAAACTTCCTTAAACTCCATTACCATTTCATCAGAAGTTGTTGAAAGCGAGATTAATAATCTAAAAGACGATTATTCTGCTGGTCCTGATGGGCTCCCAGCCATAATCTTGAAAAAGTGCTGCTTACACTTAGTTAAACCCTGACTGCTCTTTTTCAACTTTCACTCTCGCTTGGAGTTTTTCCTGCTCTTTGGAAAAACTCTTTTATAATCCCTATCCATAAAAAAGGACCCAAGAAAGAAATTTCCAACTACCGCCCTATTGCTAAGTTATCATGCATCCCTAAGCTTTTTGAAAGTATCGTCTATGATACAATGCTGTTCCACTGCAAGCATATAGTCTCCCCAAACCAACACGGTTTCGTCAAGGGCAGGTCTACTACTACTAACTTGTTAGGATTTGTTTCAGGAAACTTATGCTTCCTTGAAAACGGTAATGAGATCGATGTTATTGCAACCGATCTTAGCAAAGCCTTTGACAAAATTTCCCATTCTTTGATCCTTTTCAAGTTGAATGCCCTAGGATTTCAACCCATCTTCCTTTCATGGGTTCAGTCATACTTTAAAGATCGGCAGTAAAAAATAATCTTTAGATCCTCTGAATCTGATCCCATCCTTGCAACGTCTGGCGTCCCGCAGGGAAGCCACCTTGGCCCACTGATTTTCATCTTGACTATCAACGACGTCGACTGTATAATAAAACACTCTTTTATATCAGTTTACGCCGATGATAAGAAAATCTTTAGGTGCATAACATCCCCTGCCGACTCTATTCTACTACAAAATGACCTTAACCGATTTTCAACCTGGTGCTTTAAAAACTTTCTTGAGCTCAATGTTAACAAATGTCAAGCTATCACCTTCTCCCGTAAGCGCTTTCCACTCCCTACTAGGACGTATTTTATCGACAATGTGCCAGTCCCCTCGGTTGATGCACTGTGCGATCTAGGAATTATCTGCGATAGAGAATTGAATTTTCGTTCTCACATTGATAAATCCATCAAGAGAGCTAACTCCGCACTGGGCTTTGTGAAACGATGGTCAAAGGAATTCTCCGACCCTTATGTCACTAAATCTCTCTATACCATATTTGTTAGGCCACTCCTCGAATATGCAAGTCAAGTCTGATCACCTTATTACCTTAATCACTCTCAGCGAATTGAAGCTGTTCAACGTAGATTCCTTCGTTTTGCCCTCCGCGGCCTTCCCTGGTCTGATGCACATAACCTGACTCCCTACCAACATCGTCTTAAGTTAATTAATATGGACTGCCTCGAATTTCGCCGCCGAGTGGCTGATATTGTCTTCACCCATCAGCTCTTAGCTGGCAATATCGATTGTCCAGCTCTTCTTTAAAAAATCTCTCTGCAAGCAAATTCCAATAATCTCCGATCCATACCTCTGTTCCAAATCAAGTTTCACCGAACCAATTACGGTAGCAACGCACCGTATGCTACGTACCTCTAACAGCGTGCACAACCTATTCGACTTCCATCTAACCAAAGACAGCCTCAAAACCTCCCTTTACCGTTCCTCGCACCCCTCCTAGCCATAATCTTAAGTTAGTGTAAGTTTTTAATGTTAATCTTTAAGTTAGTATGTAAGTTTTTGCTTGTATTTAGCTAATAAAGTGAAACAATCTCTTGGAGGCGGGAGGGGCCTTTCTCCCCTCTCCCTATGGGCGTTTGTTGCTATATGAATCGACCTTGAAGTATCGATTTTTTTTTAAATAAACCATCGTGTAGTTGCATATATCATAGTGGTACTTACTTACTTACTTTTGATGGCGCTCACAGCCCAGGATGGGCTTCGGCCTCAACTAACAAGCCCCTCCAGCCAGCTCTGTCCCTAGCTAGCCGCTTCCAGTTGCGCACACCGAGTGCTTTGATGTCGTCATTCACTTGATTGCGCCACCTGTTACGGGTTCTTCCTCTGCTGCGTACCCCATCGGGGTTGGATTCGAAGACTCGTCGGGCAGGTGCGTTGCTGTCCATACGCTCCACGTGCCCCAGCCATCTAAGCCGCTGTCTTTTCAGCTTTTTGACCAGGTCAACGTCGCTGTATAGCCCGTATAGCTCGTCGTTGAATCTTCTCCTCCATACTCCTTCGATACACACCGGACCGAAAATCACACGAAGAATCTTCCTCTCAAAGCACCCTAGCAGATTTTTATCCGAATCTTTCAGTGTCCATGCTTCTGACCCATAAAGCAGGACCGGGATGATTAGGGTTTTGTATAAAGTCTCCTTGGTTCTCTGAGAGAGGGCCTTACTACTTAAATGCCTTCTTAGACCGAAGAAACAGCGGTTGGCAAGAGTAATTCTTCGCTTGATCTCTGCACTGATGTCATTCTGCGATGTAATAGTGGAGCCCAGGTAGACAAAGTCCTTGACAACTTCGAAGTTATATCTGTCCATCGTGATATTTTGCCCGAGTCGACGATGTTGAGATTCCTCTCTCGATGACAGCATATACTTCGTCTTGTCCTCATTAACCGCCAATCCCATTCTAGCCGCCTCCGATTCAATGCTCGCAAATGCCCCTGCCACAGCTCGCTTCGTTCTGCCGACAATGTCTATGTCATCCGCATATGCAAGCAATTGAACGGACTTTTGATAGATTGTACCGCTGGTGTTGACATGTGCGTTGCGTACAATGGCTTCAAGAACGATGTTGAATAGGTTGCATGATAACGCGTCGCCTTGCCTCAATCCTTTCTCAACATCAAAGGAATCGGTGGTGTTCTTACCAATTTTGACGGAGCAGCGAGATTTCTCCATCGTCATCCTGCACAAGCGGACGAGTTTGGCAGGGATGCCGAGACTCGACATGGCTCTGTATAATTCGTCCCTTTTCACGCTATCATACGCGACTTTAAAATCGATAAAAAGGTGGTGTGTATCGATCTGGAATTCCCGGGATTTTTCTAAAATCTGTCGGAGTGTGAACATTTGATCGACGGTTGACTTGCCTGGCCTAAAACCGCACTGATAAGGGCCGATCAGATCGTTGACAAAAGGTTTTAAGCGGTCACACAGGATGGCCGACAAGATTTTATAAGCGACGTTTAGGAGACTAATTCCTCTGTAGTTGGTACATTTCAGAACATCTCCCTTTTTATGGATGGGGCACACTATACCGAGGTTCCATTCATCGGGCATACTTTCCTCCGACCAAATTTTGCAGATGAGCTGGTGTATGCTCCTAGCCAATTCATCTCCCGCTGATTTAAATAGTTCGGCTTGTAAGCCATCCGCACCTGCAGCCTTGTACGACTTAAGTTTGGATATCGCCAGCCGAACTTCGGTTAGGTCGGGTGGACGGAACTCTTGGCCATCATCGTCCAAGTTGAATGGAGCGTTCTGCCTATTAGCGGCATCTTGGCTGTCTTCGCCATTAAGCAGTCTAGAGAAGTGTTCTTTCCAGATCCTCAGCACTGACTGTGTGTCTACTACCATATTCCCACTCTCATCTCGGCAGGCTTCCGTTCTAGCCTTGAATCCTTGGGTGGATCGCTTCACCCTCTGATAAAATTTTCGAACATCTCCCCTACCGCTACAACCCTCAATAGACTCTACCGCCCGCTTCTCGTGCTCTCTCTTTTTCCTCCTGAGAAGTCGGCGTTCCTCTTTTCGTTTCAGCCCGTAGAGCTCCCGGGCCACTCTCTCAGCAGCTCTTGTTCGAGTCTGCAGCATTGCCTGGTAGGCCTCGTCCTTAGCTGCATGCGCTAGCCGGCACTCCTCATCGAACCAGGGGTTTCGTTGTATTCGCCTAGTGAAACCCAGCACATCAGAGGCGGCACTTCTAATGGCTTGTTGACAGTGTTCCCACTGGTCCTCTGCACTTGATGCTGGTAGCGGACCTCCTGAGAGATTAAGAGTTACGTGGTCTGCAAAAGTTCTGGCAGTCTCTTGCGATTTAAGCTTCTCGACATCGAATCTTTTCACAGCATCTGCTCTGCGTTGTCGCGTCATGGATATCCGCATACGTAGTCTAGCTACCACCAGGTAGTGATCCGAGTCAATGTTGGCCCCTCGAAACGTTCGGACGTCCAAGATACTGGAAGCATGTCTCGCGTCTATCGCAACGTGGTCGATTTGGTTGACGGTTACTTGATCACGGGACCGCCAAGTCCCCTTGTGTATATTGAGGTGTATATCATATCATAGTGGTATAGTAGGTTAATAAGCCTGATTATACGGTTCGTTTTGCGTTCGTTTCATCTTTCGTGTTCTGACAAGCACGAACGTTCATGATTACATGGTTCACGAAAATACGGACGTACTTTCGTTATTTTGACGTTGATGGAATTTGGAGCTGTTTTGTGTGAAAAAAATCAGAAGTAGGTAATAAATAAAAATATTTTGTAATCACTTCTTTCTTAAATATACTCGTTTATTAGTGGTATATTCAACCACGAAAAACAATTTTCTTATTTCTTCATTTTTGTTTAAATCGTTTTCTTTGCTATCGAGAAGCACTGTAGTTGCCAAATCAGAAACGTCAAAGTTTAACCAGAAAAGTCTTGGAATTTTCATTCCTGCTTTCGTTACTTACTTTCCTCTACATTTTTACTCCCCTCACCCAAGATGTCAAAAAGACGAAATACGAAACAACCGAGAAAACGAATCGTGTAATCGAACACAGTGTCTGTCTTGTATATTTTCACACATGCGGACATCATAGGAGCAGTGATTTTATCTAATGATAGCTAGCTTTACAACAGTTAAACAAAAAGAGACAACCACCGTGAGAAGATACATTGTAAAATTCAATAGAGCTTTTTACGAAGCCAAAAGTGACAGCTAGCACTTTGTGGGGACTGTCAATTGCATAGGAATATTTTGGAATATTATATATAAAAAGTGCTATTTGTCACTTTTGGGTGTTTGATAGATTCGTAAAAATCTCAAATTGTTAGACCGCTTTTACACAAGAAACTGAGTTGTCAGAAACTAGATAGTTTGTTGGCGAGAAGGGTGTGATGGGAGATTTTGTTCCATTCCCCTTACGCGTTTCTCGCCTACAAACTAAGAATTGCTGGCAACTCAGTTTCCTTGTGTGAAAGGGGAATTATACGCATAGGACGGTGTTCACATTGGACTGACTCCTCCGACTATTTTTGACTTCTCTGAAATTCATCTCACTCCCACTTTATAGTTAGAAAGGGAGAAAAGTAGTACATTTTTAAAAAAATTTAAAATTTGTGAATTTTTTTGACTGTAAATTCGGAGGAGTCAGTCAAATGTGAACACCGTATAGGGAATTCACTATCCAGTGTCTTATGTCGAATTCCTTAAAAGCCTTCCACACTAACCCACTGTGTATTAATACATGTCAAAAAGTGGGAAACAAATCATGTAGAATAGTGTGAAAACAAAATATGGCGGCCCAGCCTACACAACCTCACATTCTATCCCACACAATTTGACATGCGTTAATAAATGAAGAATTTTAAGAATGGTTCTAATTCTATCCCACATTCTATCACACTTTTTTTTAGGTTAAGGTAATTAGGCCTATTCTGCCAGATCTGTTATTCTGCTATGAATTTTCTGTTATGAATCTTAAAAAGATGTTCAATGTCCTTTCGGACCGTTCAATACAAGTTGTATTGGACGGTTTCAAGTCTGAAATCCACAAAATAAATGCTGGTGTGCCCCAGGGCTCCGTTTTGTCTTCGACTCTCTTCCTTATTTTTATAAATGATCTTTTGTCTGAAACCTCTAATCCATTAAACTGTTTTACTGACGATAGTACCCTCAGTTTCTCATATTCGCTTACAGATTCTCATCCATGTCCTTCGGATGTGGAACTTGAACGGCAGCGTATGATAAGCTCACTAAATTCTGATCTCCCCAATGCCGCTATCCATGGACGGCACTTGCATCGAGGAAACAGAACAGCTCTCAGTTCTTGGTATGTGTGTCACAGACCACCTTTTGTGGAATGACCACATATTTGATGTCGCCAAAAACGCTGCTAAGTGTTTAGGTTTTCTCCGTAGATGCAAGAAGTTTTTTTCCCCTTCTGATCTGGCTGTGATCTACAAAGCCTTTATTCGTCCAAAACTTGAGTACAATTCTCATGTTTGGGCAGGAGCTCTTAGAACTCACTTGAGTTTGTTGGACAGAATTCAAAAGAGAGCTTTAAAAATGATAGGCGAAAGATCTATAACAGAAACAATTACATCTCTCGAACACCGCCGTAATGTTTCATGTCTTTCTCTATTTTATCGCTATTATTATAATCAGTGTTCTAGTGAAATAGCCAGTTGCATTCCCCCCCTTAAAAAATTCAACCGTACTCGCGCTTCTAGGAATGCCCATCAGTTCACCATCGAGCCCAACTTCGGACGTACTGTAATGTACAGAGATTCTTTCTTCAGTCGCACCACACGAATGTGGAATGCCTTACCTGACTCAACTTTCCCCTCCCATTTCGATGTGCAAACGTTCAAAACCAATGTGCATCGGTATCTCCTTCTAAATCCTCTCCTACTTACCTAATCGCTCGTGCTGTGTTAAAAAAACATTTTAAGGGTAGTCATAACCCCTTTTGCGCGCGTGGAATATAAAAAAAAAAAAAAAAGATCTTTTATAATTGGTATTCAGGAGTTCGAACTTTTATGTCTGTTATGGAACTCCGAAAAGAAAATTTTTATAGGAACAGACCTAAATCTGCTATCAAAAATCAGCTGGTCTACTGTAGGTAAACAAACTGTTTCGTCACTGAAAAACCTGTGGATTGGTGGTCATTTTTTCGATGGATTCTGGAATTTAATTATTCAATTAATTAATAATTTAATTTTTGCAAATCGGGATCATCATCAATTTACTATAACTACTTAATCTTTCTTGCATCAAACGTATTTTGTGCTTTCGTGTTAAAAAAAAGTATTTCGTGTTTTGTGCAAAAATAATTTGCGTACCTACCTAAATAAATATGTATTCTTATTATATTTGTCTCCCTGTATGAACATTTCATTGACGAAATAAAAAATAAATACTAATTTTTACTCCATTTATTGAAATCTTTTATGATAAAAGCCACAAAAATGTGTCTTTTATTCTTTTATGATTCATAAAAGATTCCATAACAAATTGTGGCATTCTCAAAAATGCGGTTCGTAAAAAATTTGTTGAGAGTTTCGAACTTTTGACAGCACTCATAGCTGATTTCTTAACAGATTTCATAACAGTTTGGCATCCCGAATACCAAAATTATATTTCATAAAAGATATTTTGACAGCTCAAACTTTTGTATAGAAATTCATAACAGAATAGCAGATTAACAGAATAAAAGATCTCGCCGAATAGGCCTAAATGTTTTAATACAAGCAAGTGTGGAAGCAAACTATGAAAAGCCATTTCTTTCCCACAAATTTGGCAGTCGCGTGGAATTCTTTCCCACTTTCAATTTGACATGTATTAATACACAGTGGGGTAGTGTGGAAGGGCTATTACAACCATTTGAAGTCGATTTCATTAAAAAAAATGTCTTGGTACAAGGAATTTAAAAAAAAATCGTCTTTTTTTTTGTGAGTGTGTGAGTGCAATTTGACAGGAATTTTGTTGCCGCACAAAAACAAAGAAGTGGTGCGCGCTAAACAAATATTAAAGTGTATTTTATTTTTGCGTTTTTTGATAATTTAAAACCAAATGTTTCGTCTGAAAATTGAAAAACAACAAAAACAATTGTGCGCGTATTCAAGTAAAAAAATTACAGTCCAAAATCCATGCAGACACAGCAGCGAAGATCTATTCTGAATATTTAACAAGGGGTCGAAGAAAATTAAATTTGCAACGTGTTTTTCTCGCGAATTGTATGTTATTTTTGTTGAGGCAACGCCGAACTCGAATACAATGTATATGGCAATGACAAATATTACAAATATCACTTAAAACCATGGTATAAAGAATACAAGGTATGCTTGACAGTTCTGGTCGACGTCATCGCGAGTGAATCTTCTCAATCATGGTATTCTTTGGTTGTCAATTTTCAGAGGGAAAGAAAAGGAAAGAAAGTATACATATTTACCTTCGCAAACGAAATCTACCAATCAAAACAAATTATCACTCGCAATGACGTCACACGAATACAAGATGGCGAACAAACATCTCATATCCAGCATTCCTTGTATTCTTTATACCATGACTTAAAACCTCATTTTTAAATTTCATTCCAATATGGCGGTTTAGCGAGATTACTTGCAACTTTGTATTGTATAATTGAATTAAATAGTTAATGTAATAATTTAAGATTAATAAAGTAAATGAATTAATACGTAACAACGTAACAGTGGCGACGAGGATCGTGTTGTTATTAATTGAAAATAACTAGAGATTTTTATTTTTGTTGTGTGTGATAAGCCAACAAGTCAAGGGTCGATTTCGCATTACCTAAAAAAAAAAAGATAAATAGCTCTCGAGACACGCGCTCAAAATCATTTTATGCAAATCCGAGTATTCCATCAGAATCATAAATGGAATCCGATTTATTAAAGTTTCTCAAAGCACAACAAGTCAGCTTGCAGTCCTTCAACGAGTTATTGCAGAATCAAAATCTCTTCATAAGGCGGAATTGGAGAAACAGAATGCAGTGCAAGAAAACATCATCAAAGCTTTAAACGATTTGCAGACAACGAACAAAAGTAGCGAAATCATCGCAGATACCATTGCCAGTGGTATTGCGGAATTCATATATCGGCCGGAAGATGGTCTAACATTTGATAGCTAGTTTGTAAGATTCGAAGACGTCCTTCTTAGTGCACAGATGGTGGTCTAGATGAAAACGCAAAAGTACGACTATTACTTCGTAAATTAAACCATGTTGCATTTGAACGATATGACAATTTCATCATGCCAAAGACACCAAAAGACATTTTTTTTCAAAGACACCATAGCAAAACTAACCACACTTTTTGGTAGGCAAGAAACACTTTTCAGTGCCAGGTTCAAGTGCTTGCAAACGTCGAAGAAAGATAACGAAGACATCGTATCCTATGCGGCACGGGTAAATAGGAACTGTGAACATTTCAAGTACTCTCCATTAACATCAGATGAGTTCAAATGTTTGATTTTTACCATTGGCTTGCAATCTACCAAAGATACTGATGTAAGAACACGCCTCCTATCGAAACTTGACTCCGACTCAACAGTGAAGCCTACATTGGATTCATTGGTTGTAGCAACTCAACGAGTATCCAACATTAAACAGGACTCTAGTTTAGTTCAGATAAATCCTTCATTGGCGGTTTAGGCTATACACGGTGGGAAGCAATGGGGCAAGCAATGGAAAAAGAAGGAAGTGGTCGAACAGCAGACAGGTTACAATCAAAGTTCATCGCAAAAGGGACCCAGAACTCCATGTTGGGGCTGTAGCGACATGCATTATGCCGTCGACTGTAAGTTTGCCAATCATAAATGCAAGCAATATTCGCGCGTTGCTCATAAAGATTGCTACTGCGCTGCAAAACCATCACAAAGAAACACACAGTCAACAGTGATCGCCATTATAAAAAAAACTTCCGAAAAGCCAGCTGTGCACCGCTCCATTCAACAAGTTGGTTGCTTACGATCAGAGGAAGTACATAACTGTCCGTA
Organism: Melangyna quadrimaculata; assembly: GCA_949320155.1. Taxonomy (NCBI): domain Eukaryota; kingdom Metazoa; phylum Arthropoda; class Insecta; order Diptera; family Syrphidae; genus Melangyna; species Melangyna quadrimaculata. Next base: position 221,844,831 of record OX439483.1, on the reverse strand, counting down.
TGAACAACGTTCCCGTCAAGCTGCAGCTGGACACAGCGTTAGACATAACGATCGTTTCTGAGGATGTCTGGAGAAGTATTGGATCTCCTGCGAAAGACGTCACACTTGCGCTAAAAGCGCAAGCAACACCGCAATCAAACTCACAGCTGAGTTTGGTTGCGACATGGAGTTTCAAGGAAAGTATTTGTTTGGGAAAGTTTTCGTATCAAATCTTACTTCGCTTAATGTTTTAGGTACAGATTGGATATACAAATTCAATTTATGGGAGCAGCCCTTTAGTTCCATATACCATGCGGTTACAACAGCTCATCATGAATTCATTGCTGAAATGGAAAAGAAATTCCCGAAGGTCTTCGATAGTTCATTGGGATGCTGTACTAAGCAAAAAGTAGAATTGCATCTGAAGCCAAACGCCATTCCCGTTTTTAGAGCAAAACGCCCGCTTGTTTACGGAGCCCAAAAGGAAATTGACGATGAGTTACAACGCATGTTGGACAAGGGCATCACAACACCCGTTGACTACTCCGAGTGGGCAGCACCAATCGTAGCTGTGCGCAAATCAAACGGAACTGTGCGTATTTGCGGGGACTATGCTACAGGTCTCAACGATGCACTGGAGCCAAATCAACACCCTTTACCACTAACAGATGACATTATTGCAAAACATGCTGGTGTTGAAGTTTTTAGCTGCATAGACTATTCTAATGCGTACCTACAAGTGGAAGTCACCGAAGAATCCCGGAAGTTGCTAGTGATCAACACCCATAGGGGTATATTTTTGCAAAATCGTCTACCCCCAGGAATTAAGTCAGCGCCCGGATCATTTCAGCAGATAATCGATGCTATGATGTCAGGACTCGATGGTATGTCTGGATACTTGGATGATTTCATAGTCAGTGGACAAGATGAGAAAACACATCAACAAAATCTTGAACGACTTTTTCAACGAATGGAAGAATATGGGTTCCGCGTCAAAATTTCAAAATGTTATTTCATGGCTCGGAAAATCAAATATTTGGGGCACATCATTGATCTTAACGGTATTCGACCTAACCCTGCAAAGATAGAAGCCATACAAACCATGCCTGCTCCGGAGAATGTCAACCAACTAAGACCTTTCCTAGGGGCTGTAAATTATTATGGCAAATTCATACGGCAAATGAAAGATATAAGAGCCCCACTGAATGAACTCCTTAAAGCAACTCCGAGTGGAAGTGGTTCTTAGGTAATTGTCTGACTTACGTTTTAGTAAGTTAGGAATATTTTAAATGGGTTGTAGATTTAGGGTTGATTTTAGCAACATTCTCGGACTTAGGCAGAATTTCTATTCTGCGTACGTTTATACTGTGGATTACAGGCCAGCTGTTTTGGCACTGAGTGAAACACAAATACATAGGTGAAAATTCCGATCATTCAGAATTTAACCTATATGGGTATAGCTTAGTGCCTCTATTCTTTGCTCACCACGGTCTCGCCATTTATATAAGAAATGATGTTGCGTACCAACTTATACCACAATATGGTTTGTGCTCAAACACAAGTTTTAACTTCATGTGGTTCAAATTTTCGGTCAATAAGCACATCATCCATTCCTGTTTTATTTATCGGAATCCAAATCTGGACAGAAATTTAACTTTTAACGAATCTGATGCTCTGTCCGCCTGTACCAAAGAATTGTTGCCCATTATCCTCACACTGAAATCGTCATTGCAGGCGATTTCAATGAACATAATTCTAGTTGGTTTCGCTTTTCAGGCCAGACAACACCCGAAGGAAGGTATGTTAAGCTCTTCGCTGAGTTAAACCAACTAACTCAGCTTGTTGACGAGCCAACTCGAATACCGGTATTGCAGGTCAATCCGCCAACACCCTAGACTTGTTTCTTACCTCTGATCCTAATAAATACACAATAAGTGTATTATCTCCTCTAGGCACATCAAACCATTGTGTCATATCTGCTAATTTCTCGTGCCAAAAAAACTCAATTAAAGAGAAAGCACCAACGAGAACCGTTTGGCAATACGAGAAAGTCAACTGTCACTATGCTTCTTCGATAGTGACGTAGACTCCAGCGCAGATATGATCACAAACCTAATTCTTTGTGGAATGAGAAATTTTATCCCGAATAGGGTGAAATCTATCAAACTCAAAGAAAACTCATTGTTTGATTCGAGCTGTGAGGAGGTTATTAAGGTTAGAGAAGAAGGATTCCGATGTTACAAAGCCAACCCTACTGAGGAAAACCGGAATAAGTTCAAACAAGCTAGAAAGACCTATAATGTTCATATTCGACGAACCAAATTTTTGCATGACCAAAAATTAAGGCAAAACATACTACAATGTCCCACAGGTAGTAAAATTTCTTGGTCATTTGCAAAGAACATACGAAATGCTACTTTTTATCATCGGTTCCAACGCTCGTCTTCAAAGAAATCCCTTTTGTCAGCTCGTTAGAGAAAGCCAATTTACTTGCAGCACAGTTTGCTGATAATTCGACGCTGCCAGAAAGTATTGTGACTTTTCCTGTACTTGAGAGCGCAAATGATTTTATGGGACGAATCTTCTTTCGCACTCGTGTAGTTGCTAGAGTTCTAAAAGACCTCGATGTACACAAATCCGCTGGCCCAATCAAAACAAATTATCACTCGCAATGACATCACACGAATACAAGATGGCGAATAATCATCTCATATCCAGCATTCCTTGTATTCTTTATACCATGACTTAAAACCTCATTTTTAAATTTCATTCCAATATGGCGGTTTAGCGAGATTACTTGCAACTTTGTATTGTATAATTGAATTAAATAGTTAATGTAATAATTTAAGATTAATAATGTAAATGAATTAATACGTAACAACGTAACAGTGGCGACGAGGATCGTGTTGTTATTAATTGAAAATAACTAGAGATTTTTATTTTTGTTGTGTGTGATAAGCAAACAAGTCAAGGGTCGATTTCGCATTACCTAAAAAAAAAAAGATAAATAGCTCTCGAGACACGCGCTCAAAATCATTTTATGCAAATCCGAGTATTCCATCAGAATCATAAATGGAATCCGATTTAATAAAGTTTCTCAAAGCACAACAAGTCAGCTTGCAGTCCTTCAACGAGTTATTGCAGAATCAAAATCTCTTCATAAGGCGGAATTGGAGAAACAGAATGCAGTGCAAGAAAACATCATCAAAGCTTTAAACGATTTGCAGACGACGAACAAAAGTAGCGAAATCATCGCAGATACCATTGCCAGTGGTATTGCGGAATTCATATATCGGCCGGAAGATGGTCTAACATTTGATAGCTAGTTTGTAAGATTCGAAGACGTCCTTCTTAGTGCACAGATGGTGGTCTAGATGAAAACGCAAAAGTACGACTATTACTTCGTAAATTAAACCATGTTGCATTTGAACGATATGACAATTTCATCATGCCAAAGACACCAAAAGACATTTTTTTTCAAAGACACCATAGCGAAACTAACCACACTTTTTGGAAGGCAAGAAACACTTTTCAGTGCCAGGTTCAAGTGCTTGCAAACGTCGAAGAAAGACAACGAAGACATCGTATCCTATGCGGCACGGGTGAATATGAACTGTGAACATTTCAAGTACTCTCCATTAACATCAGATGAGTTCAAATGTTTGATTTTTACCATTGGCTTGCAATCTACCAAAGATACTGATGTAAGAACACGCCTCCTATCGAAACTTGACTCCGACTCAACAGTGAAGCCTACATTGGATTCATTGGTTGTAGCAACTCAACGAGTATCCAACATTAAACAGGACTCTAGTTTAGTTCAGATAAATCCTTCATTGGCGGTTTAGGCTATACACGGTGGGAAGCAATGGGGCAAGCAATGGAAAAAGAAGGAAGTGGTCGAACAGCAGACAGGTTACAATCAAAGTTCATCGCGAAAGGGACCCAGAACTCCATGTTGAGGCTGCAGCGACATGCATTATGCCGTCGACTGTAAGTTTGCCAATCATAAATGCAAGCAATATTCGCGCGTTGCTCATAAAGATTGCTACTGCGCTGCAAAACCATCACAAAGAAACACACAGTCAACAGTGATCGCCATTATAAAAAAAACTTCCGAAAAGCCAGCTGTGCACCGCTCCATTCAACAAGTGGGTTGCATACGATCGCAGAGGAAGTACATAACTGTCCGTATGAACAACGTTCCCGTCAAGCTGCAGCTGGACACAGCGTTAGACATAACGATCGTTTCTGAGGATGTCTGGAGAAGTATTGGATCTCCTGCGAAAGACGTCACACTTGCGCTAAAAGCGCAAGCAACACCGCAATCAAACTCACAGCTGAGTTTGGTTGCGACATGGAGTTTCAAGGAAAGTATTTGTTTGGGAAAGTTTTCGTATCAAATCTTACTTCGCTTAATGTTTTAGGTACAGATTGGATATACAAATTCAATTTATGGGAGCAGCCCTTTAGTTCCATATACCATGCGGTTACAACAGCTCATCATGAATTCATTGCTGAAATGAAAAAGAAATTCCCGAAGGTCTTCGATAGTTCATTGGGATGCTGTACTAAGCAAAAAGTAGAATTGCATCTGAAGCCAAACGCCATTCCCGTTTTTAGAGCAAAACGCCCGCTTGTTTACGGAGCCCAAAAGGAAATTGACGATGAGTTACAACGCATGTTGGACAAGGGCATCACAACACCCGTTGACTACTCCGAGTGGGCAGCACCAATCGTAGCTGTGCGCAAATCAAACGGAACTGTACGTATTTGCGGGGACTATGCCACAGGTCTCAACGATGCACTGGAGCCAAATCAACACCCTTTACCACTAACAGATGACATTATTGCAAAACATGCTGGTGTTGAAGTTTTTAGCTGCATAGACTATTCTAATGCGTACCTACAAGTGGAAGTCACCGAAGAATCCCGGAAGTTGCTAGTGATCAACACCCATAGGGGTATATTTTTGCAAAATCGTCTACCCCCAGGAATTAAGTCAGCGCCCGGATCATTTCAGCAGATAGTCGATGCTATGATGTCAGGACTCGATGGTATGTCTGGATACTTGGATGATTTCATAGTCAGTGGACAAGATGAGAAAACACATCAACAAAATCTTGAACGACTTTTTCAACGAATGGAAGAATATGGGTTCCGCGTCAAAATTTCAAAATGTTATTTCATGGCTCGAAAAATCAAATATTTGCGGCACATCATTGATCTTAACGGTATTCGACCTAACCCTGCAAAGATAGAAGCCATACAAACCATGCCTGCTCCGGAGAATGTCAACCAACTAAGACCATTCCTAGGGGCTGTAAATTATTATGGCAAATTCATACGGCAAATGAAAGATATAAGAGCCCCACTGAATGAACTCCTTAAAGCAACTCCGAGTGGAAGTGGTTCTTAGGTAATTGTCTGACTTACGTTTTAGTAAGTTAGGAATATTTTAAATGGGTTGTAGATTTAGGGTTGATTTTAGCAACATTCTCGGACTTAGGCAGAATTTCTATTCTGCGTACGTTTATACTGTGGATTACAGGCCAGCTGTTTTGGCACTGAGTGAAACACAAATACATAGGTGAAAATTCTGATCATTCAGAATTTAACCTATATGGGTATAGCTTAGTGCCTCTATTCTTTGCTCACCACGGTCTCGCCATTTATATAAGAAATGATGTTGCGTACCAACTTATACCACAATATGGTTTGTGCTCAAACACAAGTTTTAACTTCATGTGGTTCAAATTTTCGGTCAATAAGCACATCATCCATTCCTGTTTTATTTATCGGAATCCAAATCTGGACAGAAATTTAACTTTAAACGAATCTGATGCTCTGTCCGCCTGTACCAAAGAATTGTTGCCCATTATCCTCACACTGAAATCGTCATTGCGGGCGATTTCAATGAACATAATTCTAGTTGGTTTCGCTTTTCAGGCCAGACAACACCCGAAGGAAGGTATGTTAAGCTCTTCGCTGAGTTAAACCAACTAACTCAGCTTGTTGACGAGCCAACTCGAATACCGGTATTGCAGGTCAATCCGCCAACACCCTAGACTTGTTTCTTACCTCTGATCCTAATAAATACACAATAAGTGTATTATCGCCTCTAGGCACATCAAACCATTGTGTCATATCTGCTAATTTCTCGTGCCAACAAAACTCAATTAAAGAGAAAGCACCAACGAGAACCGTTTGGCAATACGAGAAAGCCAACTGTCACTATGCTTCTTCGATAGTGACGTAGACTCCAGCGCAGATATGATCACAAACCTAATTCTTTGTGGAATGAGAAATTTTATCCCGAATAGGGTGAAATCTATCAAACCCAAAGAAAACTCATTGTTTGATTCGAGCTGTGAGGAGGTTATTAAGGTTAGAGAAGTAAGATTCCGATGTTACAAAGCCAACCCTACTGAGGAAAACCGGAATAAGTTCAAACAAGCTAGAAAGACCTGTAATGTTCATATTCGACGAACCAAATTTTTGCATGACCAAAAATTAAGGCAAAAAATACTATAATGTCCCACAGGTAGTAAAATTTTTTGGTCATTTGCAAAGAACATACGAAATGCTACTTTTTATCATCGGTTCCAACGCTCGTCTTCAAAGAAATCCCTTTTGTCAGCTCGTTAGAGAAAGTAAATTTACTTGCAGCACAGTTTGCTGATAATTCGACGCTGCCAGAAAGTGTTGTGACTCCTCCTGTACTTGAGAGCGCAAATGATTTTATGGGACGAATCTTCTTTCGCACTCGTGTAGTTGCTAGAGTTCTAAAAGACCTCGATGTACACAAATCCGCTGGCCCGGATAGTATCCCTCCCATTGTTCTGAAGAGGTGTTTTTCAACATTAGCAAAACCACTGCGTAAGCTTTTCCATCTGTCCTTCTCTACTGATCTCTTTCCGAGTGGATAGAAAACAGCATTTGTCCAGCCTGTCCCTAAAAAAGGCGTATCTTTCTCACCCTCTAACTATCGACCAATTGCACTTACGTCCCTTCTTTCCAAGGTCATGGAAACACTGATTCATTTCCAGCTCAAGAAATATCTCGGGGAACGAAAGCTTCTTAATGACGGCTTTCGTAGCAATAGGTTCACTGGTGATCTGGTGGTTTATCTCGACGAACAGTTGAACAAATCTTTACATCGTTTTGGAGAAAGTAAGATTATTGCACTTGATATTTCAAAAGCATTTGATAGAATTTGGCACCAAGCTCTCTTATCGAAAATGCGTGCATTTAGTATCGACGAATCTCTACTTCGCTGGATTAGAAACTACCTTTCGGACCGTTCAATACAAGTTGTATTGGACGGTTTGAAGTCTGAAATCCATAAAGTAAATGCTGGTGAGCCCCAGGGCTCCGTTTTTCTCCGACTCTCTTCCTTATATTCATAAACGATCTTTTGTCTGTAACTTCTAATCCATTAAACTGTTTTGCTGACGACTGTACCCTCAGCTTCTCATATTCGTTTACAGATTTACACCCATGACCTTCGGATGTGGAAATTGAACGGCAGCGTATGATAAGCTCATTAAATTCTGATCTCAACAGCATTGTCCAATGGGGAATCAAAAATTGCGTAGAATTTAATGCTTCAAAAACTCAATGCTGACTCCTGTCGTTAAAGCGAAACCCGCCCAATGCCGCTTTCCATGGATGGCACTTGCATCGAGGAAACCGAAAAGCTCTCAGTTCTCGGTATGTGTGTCACAGACCACCTTATGTGTAATGACCACATATTTGACGTCGCCAAAAACGCTGCTAAGTGCTCAGGTTTTCTCCGAAGATGCAAGAAATTCTTTACCCCCTCTGATCTGGCTGTAATCTACAAAGCCTTTATTCGTCAAAAGTTTGAGTATAATTCACATATATGGGCAGGTGCTCCTATTACGCAGCTAAAGTTGTTGGATAGAATTTAAAAAAGGGCCCTTAAAATAATAGGTGATAGAACAATAATGGCAACAATAGCATCCCTCGAACACCGCCGCAATGTCACCTGTCTCTCACTGTTCTATTGATATTTTTATGGACAGTGTTCAAGTGAAATAGTCAGTTGCATTCCTCCCCTTAAACAATTCAACCGTAATACTCGCGCTTTTAGGAATGCTCATCAGGTTTACCCTTGAGCCAAACTTCGGACGTACCGTTAAGTATAGAGATTCTTTCTTTAGTCGCACAGCAAGAATGTGGAATGCTTTACCTGGCCCTATTTTGCCCCCACATTTTGATATTCAGAACTTCAAAACCAATTTGCATCGGTATCTCCTTTTAAATCCTTCCTTATTTTCCAAACGCTCGCACTGTGCTTGTCATATTAAGGGTAGTAAAAACCCCTTTAGTGCGCGGCATGTCTAACAAAAAAAAAAAAGTGTTCTTTTGAAAAATTCAAGAAATTTTAGCAGCAGGCCTAATTTTGTGTCACTGTAACCCGAAGTTATCCATCAAAGTGGCTGCGGGTTCATCAAGCATTGGCATCGGGGCATACATTGCGCATGAGTTTCCCGATGGAACAGAAAAATTGATCCATCTTGCAGCACGATCATTGACACAAGCCGAAAGGAATTACAGTCAGATAGAAAAAGAGGGCCTCGCATTAATCTTCGCAGTGACAAAGTTTCACCGAATGATTTATGGTCGTAAATTCAAACTTAAAACTGACCAAAGACCACTCATAAAAATATTCGGCTCCAAAAAAGGTATCACAGTGCTAGTCGTCTTCAGCGTTGGGCACTTATTTTAATGGCATTCGATTTCTAAATCGAGCATGTTCGTACAGAAGACTTTGGCCTTGTCGATGTGTTGTCAAGGCTCATAGCAAAACATACGAAGATTGACGAGGACGTGGTCATAGCATGTACAACTCTAGAGGAGGATATCCAAGCCAAATTAAATCACACACTGAAACCATTTCCAGTCACAGCACGAATGGTTGCAGCTGCAACACAAAAAGATAAGTTGCTTCAATCCGTAGCAGAATTAATCAAGAATGGCTGGCCATATAAAGTATGAAATGAGTTACAACCGTTTTTCTCACGTCGAGATGAACTTTCAACATTTGATAAATGCTTGTTCTATGGAAATCAGGTAATTATTCCAAGTCAATTAACAGTAGCAGCAGCTACACAAAGGTCATCCAGGTATTCAACGATCATTGTCCCGGAATCACGTGTACTGGCCTAACATCGACCGCGACATTAAGGAATTTGTTCAAGAGTGTCAAGACTATGCGTTGAACGCAAAATCTCCAGTCAAAACAGAGCTGCAGACCTGGCCATGCATCGCGTACAATTTAATAAAGCAGGTCCAGTCAATGGAAAATAATTTTTGCTCATGATCGACGCCTACTCAAAATGGCCTGACATATTTCAAACAGCATCGATCACCACAGGCGCTTGCATACAAAAGAGATTTGGAAACCCTCAAGAACTTGTGTCTGACAATGGAACACAGTTCACTTCGGAACAGTTTGAGATATATATCAGGACAGTACCTTTCAACCCACAATCAAATGGGCAAGTAGAGAGATTCGTCGATACTCTGAAAAGAAAATTGAAAAAATTGAAGCAGGAAGGGACAGTTGTATATTTAAAAGAAACACCCTTTAACATTGCTAATTATAAATAACTGCTCAGTTATCATTTATACATACTTATACCTAGTCATCTAAATTCTTATGGTAAAACAGTTATTTAAAAACTGTATTATTGTATAGATATTATGTTATGCAATCATTCGACATTCTCGTGATCTCTTTCACTAGTAGCGGATGTCTTAACTCATATAATTAAACCTACTTTTAAATGTACAATTAATTAATATTGTAATAAATAAAAATCTTGAATTAAAATTATCTTTGAGAATAATTTATTAAACTAAAACATAACAGTGGCGACAAGGATAAAACAAAAAATTAAAATAAGTTAAACGGGCAAAGCACAAAAAAAATGCCTGAGGTAGATCCAGTCAGCAGTGAACAAAAAGATATAACTACTTTTATGTCTAAAAGTGGTGGTTATATCTTAAAGTCTGGGAGAAAAGATTTCTCCAGTTCCTTCTACGGGAGAAAATAGCTGAGGCCGACAAAACAATGTGGTTAATTACAGTAATTGGTTCAGAACCATGTGAAGTTCTCATTGAATTTGACCAGTCCAAAAGAAGCCGAAACAGTTGCATTCGATGAATTAATATACATTTTAAGCAAGCATTATGGACCCAAAACTAACAAACGTTCTGAACGCTTCAAATTTTATAAGGCGCTTCAAGATAACGGAGAAACCATAAGTGAGTACATAGTGCGAATTAGAATGCTATCACAAACATGTGAATTTGGTCAATTTTTGGATGAGGCTTTGTCAGATAAGCTCATAACCGGATTACGCAGTGAAAAAATTCAACACGCACTACTCAACAGAGAGGAAGCTAAATTCGAGAAGTATTGTGAGTTCTTTCTTAATATTGAATTGGCAGAACAATCAACGAGAAGCATGAAATCATCTGCAATGTCAGTAATAGGTTTTATTAATAAAAATTCTAGTCATGAAAGTCAAAAGTCGTGGAGCAAAAGAGATCGAGATTCACATCATCAGTCATCAAGTCAAAAAAATGCACGTGGTCGCAGTTCAAGTCATCATAGAAGTCATTGTCATCGTCAGCGCAGTGAGAGTCGTAGTCATGGAGGTTGGAGTAAAGGTAGTTGCAAAAGGTGCGGAAGAAATCACAGCGAAGACACGTGTCCTGCTAAATTTTGGACATGTTTTCAATGTGAAAAAATATAGACACACCAGTCGAGTTTGTTCGCAGAAAACTCAACAACTGGGTAGTATCAACGTCATTGGATGCTTTAGCCCGTCATGTGAGCTTAAAATTGAAATTTCTGGACAAACCTTTGATGTCGAAGTGGATACTCGAGCCGCAGAAAGAGAGTATCGTTCTTAATTGTCTCAATTGTGTCTTGTTAAATCTAATCATATTTTGACCTCTGTTTTAGGTAGATCAATAGCTGAAGTAGGGACGTTAAAGGAGATCGAAGTGCGACTTAGAGATCAAGATGGACGTAGTTGCTTTGCAGGGCGAGCAGCCAAAGAAAATGCTAATGGGAAGGACATGGTTGGACGTATTTTTTCCGGATTGGCGAACGAAATTGGTACAGTCAAGTGTCGTGGCTAACGTGAGTAATTTATACCAAGAAATAGTTAGTCAATATCCTTCGGTAGTGCACCCAGAAGGGAATAGTCGGGTTTCAGGCAGACATTGTTTTAAAAAAAGACGCTAAGCCAATTTTTCATGTAGCGTATGGAGTACCTTTTAAATTGAGGGAAAAAGTAGAGGCAGAAATAAATCGTTTATGTAAAGAAAATATTTTAGTTCCAATTAAATACAGTCGCTGGGCCAGTCCTGTGGTAATCGTCCCTAAGCGCAATGGTGAAATACGTATGTGCGCCGATTTAAAAGTCACTCGTGAGGACATATTTGCTAGCCTAGCTAATTGTAAGGTTTTGTGTGTGTTGGACTTAAAGGGCGCTTACCAACAGTTAACAGTCAGTGAAGAGTCGCGTGAATATTACTAAATATTTAACATTTAAGGGATTATTTGGTTATTTGCGTCTACTCTATGGTCTTGCGGACGCACTATGTATATTTACGTCTATTATGGAACAAATAATAGCGAATATACCCCAGGTTTTCATTTTTATTGATGGCATCATCATAGGAGCAATTTCAATTAGAGAATGCAGGGAAAAGTTTTTTTATGGTCCTAGACAGACTGAAAAAAAACAATGTCAGTATTAATATCAAAAAATGTAAGTTTTTTCAAGACGATGTTTATTATTTAGGACACCATATTTCCCATAATCAGATAAAACCTAAACCCCAAAAGCTCAAGGCTTTTCAGGAAGCTCCTCCTCCTCAAGATCTGCCGCAACTTCAGTCCTACCTAGGACTTATTAATTATTATAGAAAATTTGTGCCTGAGTTGTCCCCCGAATTGCATGTGTTGTATAGGTTGTTACAGACAGGAACGCCATTTATTTGGTCAGTGGAGTGTCAAAAAGTTTTTAAAAATAGTAAGAATCTTATGGTCAGTCATCAAGTGCTGGAGTTGTACGATCCAGCTAAACCAATTTATGTCTCAACCGACGCGAGCCCATATGGAGTCGGAGCGGTGCTGTCGCATCAAGTAGGAGGCATTCTTAAACCAGTTTTTTATGCATCAAGCTCACTCTCAGATGCCGAGAAAAATTATTTGCAGCTTCACCGCGAGTCCTTAGCAATAGCATTTGCCTTATGAAAATTTCAATCACGGATCAGGGTCTACTCCTTTATAAAATCCGGAACAGAAAATAACTCCGAAAACATTATTCGGAACAGCCAATCGAATTATTTTGGAGTTAGTGGAGTCAAAAAGGAGTAACTCCGAACCTCCAACGGAAAACGACATAAGTCCGAACTCATCTTTATTTTTAAACCTAAATTTGCTTTAGAAAATGTTAACTTTAAGAAAAAAGTTAGTTTGGATTTGTAGAACCTTCTAACGCACGCCGACCTCCAACGAATTGGAGTTTCTTCTGCGAACTCTTTTGCGGTCTGCCTCGTCCGGTAACGGAGAAGACACCCGCTCCGGAGTTCGCTTTCTTACGGGCAGAGGTAATGGCAGCAGCAGCGTACGTCACGCCATTACTAACACTACGGTGGGCATTTGCCAACGTACCCGAAGAGAGACCCCCACGGCCAACGGCAGTGGAGCTGTTTTTCGCAGCAGCACTGCCAATGGTCGGGCACGAAGGATTTGTACTACTGGCGGGGAGGACAAAGCCCTCTTCGTCAGCAGTAGCGTCTAACTCACGAGTCGATTCACCCCCCACGGATGACTTATCAGTCTTTTCGTGGATTGTGGTCGGCTCGCAAGACCTTTCGCACTTCGTTATACCAGGTGTACTAAGTGTCACTGGTGACTTCTCCTCGTTAGAGGCCAAGCCATCGCCGGTAGTCGCGACTCCTACCGACTTTTGAGTGGATATCCCCACTCGCTTTTTATTTCCTTTAGTACTCATTTCATAATTTTTTAGTTTTCAACATTTCGGTTTTCGTTTTTTTTTGGGTTATCTTAGTTACCTAGACTTGCAGCTGGATTGCTGAAAGCCTAGGCGTAAGCCCCTTCACTACGACAAAGTCTAACCCGTGAGGGGGGGGGGATTAGTACATAGAAATCAAAAATAAAATATCCAAATTATATTTGGGAGTTAATACTTCTGAAAAACGTATACCATCTGAATCTGAAAAAATGTCACCTACAAAAGCAAATGCAAAAAACGAAAATATTTCCGAAAAAATCGAATCAAAAGAATTTTCCGTTGAAAAGCAGAAAAAGGCCAGGCCACGAAAAAATTGGAATTTAGAAAATTTAGATGCAAGACGATCTGAAAGATTCAAAAAGTAAAATACTATGAAAATTAAAAAAAAAAAGTAAACTGTCATAGAATAAGCCAAATATTATTGAATTATTAAATGTAAGGCTTTGTAAAAAGGGGGAAGATGTTGTATATTTAAAAGAAACACCCTTTAACATTGCTTATTATAAATAACTGCTCAGTTATCACTTATACATACTTATACCTAGTCACCTAAATTCTTATGGTAAAACAGTTATTTAAAAACTGTATTATTGTATAGATATTATGTTATGCAATCATCCGACATTCTCGTGATCTCTTTCACTAGTAGCGGATGTCTTAACTCATAAAATTAAACCTACTTTTAAATATACAATTAATTAATATTGTAATAAATAAAAATCTTAAATTAAAATTATCTTTGAGAATAAATTATTAAACTAAAACATAACAGGGACAACGCAAACAACGCAACAACCCCATGCAAAAGTGCACCTGAGTCAAAATCACCTGATCATCTTTTTATTGGGAGAGGCCTAAGGACTAACTTAAGTCTTCTTAGTCCAAAATCTGCATCGGTTTAAACAAGACGAAATTACAAAATGGAACAAAGCTACAACAGAAAACACGGAGCCATGTCACGTCAATTCAGTATCGGACAGAGTGTTTACGCCAAGGTCTATAAACAAAATAGTTGGTCGTGGATAAGCGGAGTAGTAATTTTCAAGAAAGGTGAGGGTCTATGGCATCAAACTCGAAAACAAGCGAGTAATTCGGTCACATGCTAATCAGCTAAGGCCAAAGCTTGCGCATGGCTTGGTGTCGAAGACAGATCTCAACATATTGTTAGAGGATTTCAATTTGCCAACACAGGAATCGACTCAACATCAGCAGGAGCAACGACCGCAATTACCACCACCTGATGGTCGACTTATGGAAGCAACATCGTCAGGAGCATTAACGTCCGCAGCAAACTCAGCAGACCAGTTGGAGCCAAGGCGTTCAGCAAGAGAACGGAAGCGCCCAGAATATTTCAAAGACTACTTCTAATTAAAGGAGGGAGAAGTTGAGGCAACGCCGAACTCGAATACAATGCATCTGGCAATGACAAATATTACAAATGTCACTTAAAACCTCATTTTTAAATTTCATTCCAATATGGCCGTTAAGCGAGATTGAAGATATACATACGCACAATTATCCTTACTTTTTTTGATCATTCACTGAAATATTAAATAATTTGAAACACTTTAACATTTTTGTTTTCTTTTTTAAAATCGTCAAAAATTTGTAATGAGAACATTTAATTCCATCTTGATACATGTTTGCGATGTGTGTGTACGATTTGATGTGAAATCTAGCTAAAAACGCAAGATTTGTTTGACAGCATAAGAATCGATTTTGTTTCGAAAAAATTTGATTTGATCAGAAAAATTCGAATTTTGTTTGTTGTAAGGAATTCGACATTATAGAGGTCAGTGATACAAACATGCCTTATTTCTTAATGGTGATTTCGATTGATAAAATAAATCAATTTATTTTTGATTTAAATCTGTTAAAACCCAGATTTTACATTCCAATTGGCAAATAAATTGATTTACTTTTGATTTAAAATCAAATTTGCAGATCTAGATTTTTCAGCAGCTTTACCCCTCTTTGCACCAATACCAATACAATTTTCAGCTGTCAGCTTGACAAATGTGGTTTTTAAGTTGTTATTTGTTTCCTAAGAAGAAGAAATAGAGGAACTGCCCTTGTTGGAAAAAAGTGAAGCAGTTTTTAAAATAGTGTGAGGTCTCACAAACACAAATGCATTACAGCAGGGACGGAGTGCTCTTTGACGGCAACTCACTAGGGCCTTTGTATTTTGTATATGAAAACTATAGTATTATCAATGAGTCGTTTTTGTTTTCGTTGGATTTCGAAGGCTGGTGGCGCATGTGTTCGCAACATGTTTTATGATTTTGATAACGAAGATATTAATGGTTAGAAAGAGTAAGTCTAGTTATATTGTAAGAAACTTTCAAATTTGTTTCCTCAACAAAAAATGTTGAGAGAAGTTGATGGGTTTCGACACTACGTGATTCAGTAGTCGTCGATGCTGATGATATTACTATAGTTTCCATATACAAAGCTAGGGCAAAATCAGAATAGTCATTTTTGTTATGCGCACAGCCATCCGCATTGATCCGAAATTCGAAAAAGGCTACGTTCGCTGTTCAAATGTTGTACTATTCTCGGTGACATCATTGGAACTGAGCAGGCCATCAAGAAACTCGAGGCAGTTGATCCATTGAATAGTGCAATTAAATTCGAACAACAGTCATGTCATTGCGTCAAATCGAAAAGACTGTTTAGACTCAGTATGACAAATCTTACGGAAATGTCGTATATTATTTGGACAGTGCTTTGAAAATTGCACCAGCTTACCTAAAGTACAAGTTGATGAAGGCCTAGTGTTTGGCATTCTTGGGCCTAACCGATGAGGCTGTTGATATTGCAGTGAGTTGAAAAATGATACTACATCAGCTGATGCAATTTACGTACGTGGATTGTGTCTTTACTACAGTGACAATCTGGAAAAGGGTATTTTGCATTTTGAGCGAGCTCTACAGCTTGATCCGGACCATTAGAAGTCCAAGACTATGTGATTCAAATCCAAATTACTCAAAGAGAAAAAAGAGTCTGGCAATGTGCTTTTCAAATCGGGTCGTTTCCGTGAGGCACTAACCGTGCTTTGGTTAATTCGAAAATTGGCAGTCTTCACAAAGCCATTGTAGATTGTACAAAAATTCTTGAAATCAATACAAATTATTTGAAAGCTTTACTATTGGGTGCCAGATGTAATATTGATTTGGAAAAATACGACGAGTGCGTGGCTGATTATGAGTCAGCATTCCAGTTGCAAAAAACTAACGATATCAAGAATATGCTACGCGATGCCAAATTTGCATTGAAAAAATCAAAACGAAAAGATTACTATAAGATTCTGGGTGTGAAAAAAAATTCACCAGAAGACGAAATCAAAAAGGGATACCGCAAGAAAGCCCTCGTACATCATACCGACAGACATGCTAACTCACCACCTGAGGAGCGCAAAATTGAAGAGCTTTAATTTAAGGAAATCGGTAAGGCGTATGCAATTCTTTCGGACTCAAGGAAGAAGTTGCCGTTTGATAGTGTGTTGTTGTCATCTGCTTCCACGGTAGCATACTTGTTCAAAGCTGGTCCATCGGTGCAGAAAATAATTGTGATCAGCTTCATTATAAAATACAGGCAGCTTCCGAAATATTTTGTGTTGGAAATATACCTGCGGGCAATATCAAAAAAAAAAAGAAGAAATTTATCAGGTGGTCCCAACAATATACTTCACCGTACTCACTATTGAAACATTTACATTTACTCCTTTCTGTATGTGATTCCCGGTACCTCTGTTTCTCGATTTATCCTGTAAAGATATATTAATAAATAAGTACAATATGAAAGAAAAAATTCGTAATGAATTTTGTTAGTGACCTACCTTCTCTGTTTTGCTGTATATTGTTGCTTCTGCCGCCGTCCAAAAAAGGTAGAAAAGTTCAATTGGAATTGCCTGCAATGTTAGATGATGATAATTATTAATTAAAATTGGAAAGCAAGTAATAACTAATTCATATAGTTTTGTTTACCAATACATTTTGTTGCTCGTATATCATGCTGCGAGTGCTGCTGCTGTTGTCTTTACGGATGGCACAGGTTGATGTAAATTCCTTTTTTCAAAATGTAGGGAAAAGAACCAATATTTATGTAATCTTAGGTATTTAATGTATTATGTACTTACTTTGAATCATTAAGACCTTATTATTTTTTTGTTGTTTATATCCAGAACCCAGAAAAATAAATTGTTTGTGGAAGCATTTCCCTTCGACCACATTTTGTGTATTTATTTGTTTGACATTTCTCCTGTTGAAATTGTTCTCTATCTCGTTTTGCATATATAGCTGAACTCGGTTCGCAAAATAAAAGCATGATGGCCGCCGAAAGAATTGCTTGTAATTTTCAAAGCTAGATACCGCTTTACGATGTACTATAAATTTTAACTTATTTACACATACAGAAATTAACTTTTCTATTTTAAGTGAAGAGGGGGGTAACTTTCCAAATGTATGGTACTGGTTTTGTTTGATTGGTGGATAAAATCAAACGATTTAGCCGTTGGGTTCGTAGAACGGGGAGAACTGGCAATTTGATTCTTCTCGAACCATATTACTTGAACTTTATCCGCACGTTTTAGACGGTTAGGTAGTTTTACCATTTTGAAAATTGAAAGTTGTATGGATATTTTGTTTGCTAACGAATTAAAGTTAAAAGCAATATGCGGAATTAAAAGGTTGAATAAATTAAATTTTAAGAAAGTCTTAAACCAATTAACAAGAAATTTTTTTTGAAGATACCCTTAAGTGTTCTTTTTACTGTGTAAAAGCTTCCTTTTCCTTATAATAGAGATAATAGAAAATTATATAGTGCTATTGTATTAAAGTAAGAAAAAAAAAACTACCTACCTGATTACCTACAATATATCTGATACACGCATGCCGATAGTGTAATTACGGGAAACATTGCTCAAAATCATCTCGGAAGATATAATATACCTATAATCCGAATACGGTGATTGTTTTGGTAATATCAAAAATAAAAATGTGCTTAAACATGAAAAAAAAAATAGGAGAAAATTTCTTTTTCAATAGAAAAATTACCTATAACGAAAAACAATAAATTATATAATATTTGTGACCCTTTTGACCTTTTCTGAATAAACTTATTGTTCGATTACTAGGATTTGGTGCTGTATATTGGCGATCACGGACTGATAATTTTCCGAAGTAGTCCTGATCGCCCACCGCCTTTTATATTCACAAGGTGCTCCACGCATATATTTTTTTGTACGCGCATGAATGAAGCAGAGATCAAGAGTTTACCGCTGTTACTTTTTTTTATTAACGTTTGCTAATATTTACTTGGTTATGTAAAGTTTAAGATATATTCGTCGACTTCATGTGCAATTTATATATATAAAGATCTGTACGTCCCTATAAATCTAATAACATATATATATACATACTATATACTTGTTGGCGAAGATAATTAAGTTAGGTTCCGGCCTTTAGAGATTTTGTTTATTGCGTAAATTATTTTTTTCATGGTGCGATATTTAATAGTTTTTTTTTTCTTATTTTGTTAAATTAGCGTTACCCATGTTGGTATTCCAGTGTGCAGGAATTATTGAATTCGCTCTCGATTGTTTTGGTCAATTTTCGTTGGTCATTGTGTTCATTTTTTTTTTTGTCGTTGTTCATACCCAGACTATTACTACCTCAGTTGAGCTCAAGTTAGGTAGGAAAATCAACCAAAGGGGGGTAGATGTACATTTAAGACCACACCAATTGTTGATTGGAAGCTGTAAGGATACCACTTTCGAAAACCGAATCGGAATTCCTAATTAAAATAAATTCAATATTTGTATGTTTATTATAGATTTGTGAATTTAAGTACGTTTATAAGTTTTCTTTGCTGATGTTAATATTCTTTTTTTTAGGTTCAGGGTTACAATCCTTATATGTTATTTATTTTTGTTAAAAGTTTGAATATTATTATAAAAGAAAATATTGTCAATTAATTTATAATTTTCTTTAAATAAATTTTGAATGCTTTGTACATTGCACCATAATGGCTGAAGTCGTGTATTTCATTCAAGCTCCTAGCTTGATGGCGCATTCAGATTTACCTTTTCAGGGGATGCTGATGGTGACAAGATGATTCGGTGGAAGAGGTGAGCGAGGTTAAAATGGTGAGTTCAGAGTATAAGGGGGGGCAAAAACCGGCCAGCGACCCCCAAGGTAGGGAGGGATAGGCCTCGTCGAACAACATCACGACGCCCACGAGTGGTAATGTCCGTCCGCTTTGATAATTTTTTGTTTTTGTGTTATTTTTGGATCGGTTTTTAGCTTTTGGCATGATTAAAAATGTTTAAGGCTGACTTTTGTGTTTGTGGACAAAATCCCACATCGTGTCCAGCGAGCTAAGCCCGTGCAACGACAAGCATGTCAGTCCATAGACCTGAAAGCAAAACAGTCGTTTGGTTCAAATTCAATCAACCAGCCTATTGCAAATGGCGTCCACAACGTTAGTCCTTGTTTTCGTTTACCTTTTTCCCAGTTTTAGTATTCTCTAATTGTTCTTGTTATCTTCTTTGGGAACTCGTATGTCATGATTGGGAAGGTTTCGAACATACCACTTGCATTTGCGACGAGAGAACGAGAAGAAAATAACAACAACAATTAACCTTTTGTTTTTGATTGTATTTACCCATCCTTAATTGTTATGCATTTTACTTTTCTATCTTCTTCCTTTTACTTTTCAATCATTTGTATCGTTTTCTTTCAAAGTTTTGTGGCCTGTTGGTGACGTAAAGTCGCGCAGTTGCACAATTACTCTTTTTTTCTTTTTTTTCTTCTTTTTGTATTATGTCTTCTATCTAAGGTCTCAGGCCAGAATAGAATTGCGAATACAATTAGATAGCAACATTTTTGTTTGTCTTTTGTTAACAATTGTTTGTTCCTATTTACCACTAAGAGGGAAAATTTTCAAAATTAGTCCGTCTGCCAGTTTTCGAAAAGTATCTATTAACCACCATTTCAGCTCACCGAATTCGTCAACAAATTTCACCGCCGAATCAGTTACCTGAAGCATCCCCGCAATATTATGAAATACAACCAATTAAAAAAAATAAAAATAAACACGAATTTTTGAAAAAAAAAATACATTTTTTGAATTTGTTGAAATAAGATTTCTTAAATCTATTAACAATTGACTTTTTCAAACAGTTTTTAATATTTCTGTCTACCAAAACCAAGCTTTATATTTGTTTTTGTTTTCTTTCCTTTTGTTTTTGACATTTTTGTTCGAAAACTTAAAAATCTTTATTTTTTTTTAGAAAATAAATCCTTTTTTTTCCAGCTTTTCGATTATTTATTTACTTAAATTTAAGATAAAGCAGGCTTTCAATTTTTCTTGATTGCTACCTTAGTTTTTTTTTAATTTTCTTCGTTATTTTTTTTTTCTTTTGTTTAAATTATTTTGGAGTTCTTTTCAAATTCTTTTTTTTTGTTGTTACATTTTTTGGTTTGGTTATTCATATATTTAATATATATATTTTTTGATATAGTTTTTTTTGTTATTTACTTTACAAATTCATAATTATATATTACATTTTTGTTTCATTTTCATATTTTTTTTTTTTTATTTGTTATTTATTTTGAAATCAATCAAAATAAAGATTCATTTTTATATTCATACAAATTTCACTTGATTTCAAAATTTTTGTTTCTTTTGGTACAACAATTTATAAGTTTTCAAGACAAAATCTAATTGTTTTTGAATCACAAATAGATACACTTTTCAAAAATCTTATCAACTTTTGTTTTTGTAGTTTTTTTTGAAACTCATTAACTTAAAATTTCCAAAAAATTAAAAAAAAAAATAATGCCCCCTAAAACCGGCACAGTAAAGAAAGGTTCAAGAGAATCAGCTAGGTTGAACCTAAACGGACAAGAACTTTTGCTTAACGGCTCTTCTAATACGATTCAGTCAACCAATCAAAATCCAGTTGTGAGTAACATGGACGATCCATTATATCCACGTCCTCGTTTGGCACGAACGCAACCAACTAATAACAATCCAACGCAAAATCAAGTTCAAAACCTGGAACAAATCCAAGAGCGGCCACAAGATATGCATAATATTTTGCGTAATACTTCAGGTCTCGGACCTCTTAACACCTCAACGGAATCTAATTCCATTGAAGCTCCTACGTTCAGTAGTTTGAGTCCATTAGGTGCAGCTTTTGGAGGGTCGGACCCTATCCAAAATATTCGCAATGCTCATGTTTCAGAAAGTGATAAGGCAGATATAAATGCCGAAAACAGAGAATTTAGCTCAGTTCCGACTGATCTTAAAGCATATATCAATTATGCACTAGTGAATGCTTTTAGTTCCTATACCGAATCTATGAATTCGTGCATATCCGAACAAGTTCAGAAAACTGTAAGATCTAATTTAATCGAATTTCTCGGTGATATTAATAGGACAACTATTCCTTTAAGAAGAGAAGAACCAACAAGTAAAACTTCACAGAATCCTACCGCAAATAAAAAGCCATCTGTGCCAAACACTTATCAACAAAAAACTAGACCCCAAAAAACAAATTCAAATCAACAAAATTCACACCCCCAACAGAATTTTACAAATTCAAATAACCAACAACAAGTGTATCTTAAAAATCTCAATCAAAAAAAATCATTCCAAAATTTCAACAATTCACAATATTCAAACAACAATAGTCAAAATCGGCAATCTATTCAAATCATTCATATCAACAGCAACAGTTTCATGGTGGGGCAAAACAGTTACAGCCTCAATCGAGCCAAAACCTGCTTGCACTACAACAGCCTTTACAAAATCATCAATTTCAACAACAACAACCCGACAATAATTTCGTACAACAACAATTTCAAAATCTGTTTCCAAAACCGTATCAACCGAGCTTATCTTCTATGAAACAGCAACACCAATTTCCTCAAAACACTTTCTACCCACAACAACAACAAGTGAAACCAACATCAAATCAGAATTTACAAAGTAATTTTTCTGCATTTTCACAGCCCTCGAATGTTTTCCAACCTATTAATAACCCGGAAATGCAACAACCTATAAATTTCTCTCAAACTCACCCTGATATAGGTAACTCAAATGGTTACCGCGAACCTTTGTCGAATCCGTATCCCCTTGTAAACTCTAATTATTTTAGAGTGCATCAAGAACAGATTGAATTCGATAGGTGGGGTTTGAAATTTGAAGAAAAACCCGAAATTTTGACAGTTGAAGATTTTATCTTACAGGTAGAACTGCTTTAATCCTTCTTTGGGTGTCCTTGGCCCGAGATACTGAAACAATTTCATCTCGCCCGGACTGGCCAATGTTGCGTAAAGCCTTGTTGCTTCATTTCCCTTAATACTAAATCCGATTTTGAGATCATGCGTGTTCTCTCGGATCGCAAACAAGGTCCATCCGAATCTTGCGATATTTATTTCTCGGCCATATCCAAGATAAAATCGCAACTCAAAACTCCCATGCCAGAAGTTGAGCTCATAAAAATGATAAAAAGAAACTTAAATGATAGAATTGGCAAACTAGTCTATCCAATGGCAATTTTCTCAGTGGATCAACAAAGATTCGCCTGTAAGTACCGAACTGATTTCCATCGGCTGCACACGCTTGTTGAGTCCCGTTGGAAGTCAAAGTCCCTTCGTTTTGTTTAATTTGTTTTCTTTCTTGTCTCACTGTTTAATTTAAATAATTCTGTGTTTCTTGTTCAAATAAAATAAAAAATTCAATAAAAAGAAATAAAATAGTTCAAATTCATGTGTCCAAAATTATCAAACAAAAAAAAAAAACCATACCATAAATGTGCTGCAAAAAAAAAATAGTTATATACCACCTATAAAGTGTCACTACATACATATTAACCTACCTACCCACAAAAAAAAACAACTCCAACTCATGTCGCGCAATATTCAACAGTGCAAGTGCATGTACCATCAAAATCACTAAAAGAGAAAGAAAACAAAAAAAAAATCAATAACAACACCTAAGCACAGCGAGTGGTTTAATCCTTCCCTTTCCTTCCCATCGTCTCTCGCAGTTGAGTTAGCTTTATCGTTGCTAGCATTGTGCGTGCAACCCCCGCACACTGCGCGCAGAGATTAAGTTAACATGATCTCAGATAGATAGTTGTTTGTCTTATCTAAATAACCAGGGGCGGTTCAATGCAATTTGTCACTAAGGCATAACACTAGTGATAAATTGTCATTGAAAAGTTCAAATTGGAATTTAGATGGGACTTATAATTTAGGCAATTGTTTGAGTTGGTTTTTAGTTATTTTTGAATTTTTTAATGCCGGGTAAATTTAGGGTTGATTATAGCAACATTCGTGGGCTTAGGAAAAATTTCTATGCTGCGTATGTCTATACTGTACAAAACAGGACAGCTGTTTTGGCACTGAGTGAAACTCAGATAGGTGAAAATTCCGATCATTCGGAATTTAATTTATTTGGGTATAATTTAGTGCCATTATTCTTTCCCCATCATGGTCTTGCTGTATACATAAGAAATGATGTTGCGTACTAACTTCAACCACAATATGGTTTGTGTTCTAATACAAATTTTAATTTCATGTGGTTAAAATTTACGGTAAAAAAGCACATTATTCACACTTGTTTCGTTTATCGAAGCCCTAATTTGGACAGAAATTCAACTTCTAACGAGTTTGATGCTCTGTCCGACTCCATTCAAAGAATTCTTGCCCATTATCCTCACACTGAAATCGTCATTGCGGGCGATTTCAATGTACACAATTCTAGTTGGCTTCGCTTTTCTGGCCAGACAACACCCGAAGGAAGGTATGTTGAGCTCTTTGCTGAGTTAAACCACCTGACTCAGCTTGTTGACGAGCCAACTCGAATCCCTGATGTTGCAGGTCAATCCGCCAACACACTTGACTTGTTTCTTACCTCTGACCCTGATAAATACACTGTTAGTGTATTATCGCCTCTAGGCACATCAGACCATTGTGTCATATCTGCTAATTTATCGTGCCAACAAAACTCAGTTAAAGAGAAAGTACCAACGAGAACCGTTTGGCAATACGAGAAAGCCAACTGGGACGGTCTCAACGGTTTCTTCAGTAACTTTAACTGGTCACTGTGCTTCCTCGATAGTGACGTAGATGCCAGTGCAGATATGATAACAAACTTAATTCTTTGTGGAATGAGAAATTTTATCCCTAATAGGGTAAAATCTATCAAACCCAAAGAAAACTCATGGTTTGATTCGAGCTGTAAAGAGGTTATTAGGGTTAGAGAAGTAAGTTTCCGTAGTTACAAAGCCAACCCTACTGAGGAAAACCGGAATAAGTTTCAACAAGCCAGGAAGACCTGTAACGCTCATATTCGACGAATCAAATTTTTGCATGACCAAAAATTACGGCAAAAAATACTACAATGTCCCAATAGTAGTAAAAATTTTTGGTCATTTGTAAAAAATATTCGAAACACTACTTCGTCTTCGGTTCCAGTACTCGTCTTAAACGCCACACTTGCTGTCAGCTCGCAAGATAAAGCCAATTTGCTTGCAGCACAGTTGGCTGTTAATTCGACGCTGCCAGCAAGTGATAGAACTCCGCCTGTACTTGAGACGATTCTATGGGTCAAATCTTCTTTCGCACTCGTGCAGTTGCTAGAGTTCTAAAAGACCTCGATATACACAAATCCGCTGGCCCGGATAGCATCCCTCTCATTGTTCTGAAGAGGTGTTCTTCAACGCTGGCAAAACCACTGCGTAAGCTTTTCCATCTGTCCTATTCTACTAGTCTCTTTCCGAGTGGATGGAAAACAGCATTTGTCCAGTCTGTCCCTAAAAAAGGCGTTTCTTCACCCTCAAACTATCGGCCAATTGTATTAACGTCCCTTCCTTCCAAGTTAATGGAAACGCTGATTAATTTTCAGCTCAAGAAATATCTTGAAGAACGAAAGCTTCTTAATGACCGGCAGTACGGCTTTCGTAGCAATAGGTGCACTGGTGACCTGATGGTATATCTCACCGGACAGTGGAACGAATATTTACATCGTTTTGGAGAAAGTAAGATGATTGCGCTTGATATTTCTAAAGCGTTTGATAGAGTTTGGCACCAAGCTCTCTAATCGAAAATGCGAGCATTTGGTATTGGTGAATCTCTTCTTCGTTGGATTAGAAACTACCTTTCGGACCGATCAATACAAGTTGTATTGGACGGTTTCAAGTCTGAAATTCACAAAATAAATGCTGGTGTGCCCCAGGGCTCCGTTTTGTCTCCGACTCTCTTCCTTATATTCATAAATGATCTGTTGTCTGAAACTTCTTATCCATTAAACTGTTTCGCTGACGACAGCACCCTCAGCTTCTCATATTCGTTTTCAGATTCACATCCATGTCCTTCGGATGTGGAACTATGATTATGATTAACTCATTAAATTCTTATCTCGACAGCATTGTCCAATGGGGAATCCGCGTAGAATTTAATGCTTCAAAAACTCAGTGCTGTCTACTGTCGTCAAAACGAAACACACCCCCCATGCCGCTATCCATGAGCGGTACTTGTATTGAGGAATCCGAAAAGCTTTCAGTCCTCGGTATGTGTATTACAGACCACCTTCTGTGGAATGAACACATATTCGACGTCGCCAAAAATGCTGCTAAGTGCTTAGGTTTTCTTCGGCAAAACTTGAGTACAATTCTCATATTTGGGCAGGTGCCCCAATAACCTACTTGAGTCTGTTAGATAGGATTCAAAAAAGAGCTTTGAAAATGATAGGTGACAGAAATATAACAGAAACATTTGCATCCCTCGACCACCGCCGCAATGTTTCATATCTAACATTCTTTTACCGTTACTTTTATAAACATTGTTCTAGTGAAATAGCCAGCTGCATTCCTCCCTTAAAACATTTCAACCGTAATACTCGTACTTCTAGGAATGTAAATCAGTTTACCCTCGAGCCAAACTTCGGACGCACTGTCAAGTATAGAGATTCTTTTTTTAGCCGCACTACTCGAATGTGGAATGCTTTACCCGGCTCTACCTTTCCCGACCATTTTAATATTCAGAGGTTCAAAACCAATGTGCATCGGTATCTCCTCTTAAATCCTACCCTATTTTCCCAACGCTCGCACTGTGTTTAAACATTTTAAGGGCAGCCAAAATCCCTTTAGTGCGCGCTTAACTAAAAAAAAAGAAGCTGAGAATGCCTTCCCACTCAGAGAGCATCATAATCCCACTAGGTATCAAAGGCCACCTCATAAGTTGCTAAATAACGAACTGCAATATTACGAAGAAGAGCAAATTCCGTACGAAGATAATGTAGCAGCCATGCATTACATTAATAACAATAGGCCAAGACCCGCGAATAAAATCCTAACATGCTGGAACTGCAAGAATAGTGGACATTTATATTGGGAGTGCCCTTAGCCTCAACAAAATATCTTTTGTTTTAAATGCGGTGAAGAAAACTTTATAGTTGCTAACTGTCCTAAGTGCAAATCGAAAAACGGTCAGAAGAGCGCGATTACGACGGGGGAGTCGCGTTCGAAGCAACTCCCCGAAACAACGAAAACGCAAATTACTTAGAAAATCCATTACCGGGGGAGGGTGATAAAAAAAGGGTTACAATTTTGAAAAGGGAAAATACAGTAATAGAACAAAACAGAAATAATAATAAATTTAGTTGTAGAAAACCGTTACATGTAAGACTATAATAAAGCTAGAGAAAGAATCTTTAAAGTTAGTACGGTTAGCAACAAAATACTTAAGGCTAGACATAGATATAAATTAAGACAACAATTAAAATGCAACATATTATCAACTATTATCGATGTATCTTAAGACCCCACGCCGTATGCCAAAGTAAAAATCGGTAATAAAGAAGTTTTAGGCTTGCTAGATAGCGGTGCAAGTGTCAGTATACTTGGTAAAGGATGTAGGAGTTTCATAAACGAACTGAACGTTCAAATCTCTCCTTTTACATCTAATGTTAAAACGGCTGATGGGAAAAACCAGTCAATTATTGGTAGAATCGAATTAGACGTTCAATATAAAAACACGATGCGAAGCATCACTCTTAACTTGGTCCTAGTTTGGATCAGGAAATGTATCTCGGTGTCGATTTCTGGAGAGCATTCAATCTTGCACCTGGAATAGTCAGCGACATTTTAATAAGAGACGCTAAGGATCCTTATGATACTCACCAATTGTCTCCAGAACAACAAACGAGATTGGATGCAGTCAGTCAAAAGTTCCGGTGTTATACTAAATACGGCCTCGGGAAAACGGCGCTTGTCGAGCATGTCATCGAGACCGGGGAGGCGGCTCATATAAAGCAGCGTCACTACCCTGTCTCTCCAGCGATACAAGCTCTTATGTATGCAGAGATAGACAGAATGTTTAGCCTCGGAGTTATTGAGGAGAGCGAAAGCCCTTGGAGTTCGCCAGTGGCCCAGATCCAGAAACCCGGCAAGAATCGTCTGTGTATAGACTCACGTGAGCTGAACTTTGTCTCGAAAAAAAACGCCTATCCGCTCCCAAACCTCGAAGGTATCTTCAGTCGTCGTGATACTAATTTTACATCTAGTATCGATCTTAAAGACGCATTTTGGCAAATACCATTGGACGAGCCGAGTAGGGAAAAAACTGCTTTTACGATACCGGGACGGCCCTTGTATCATTTCACTGTCATGCCCTTTGGTCTGTGTAATGCGGCTCAGAGGTTGTCAGTTAATGGACAAGGTCATTCCCTCAAGGTTAAGGGACCGTGTCTTCGTATACCTCGTTGATCTGCTCGTCATTGCTCCAGATTTCGAGACGCATATCGCTCTGCTGGACGAAGTTGCTGTATGCCTCAATAAAGCCGGTCTCACCATCAACGTAACGAAGTCCAAATTTTGTTTTAAGGAGTTGAAATACCTGGGCTTCATTGTTGGTGGTGGGAATATCAAAACCGATCCCGCCAAAGTCGAGGCGATCGAAAACTTCCCGGTACCAAAAACGACAAAACAGATTCGCGGGCTGCTTGGTCTAGCAGGGTGGTACCGTAGGTTTATTAGGGAATTTTCGACCTTGACAGCTCCAATCACGGACACTCTGAAAAAGAGCAATACAAAATTTAAAATGACAGAAGAAGCTCTGGAGGCATTTGAGAAGTTAAAGAAGGCCTTGGCAGAGGCTCCTACGCTAACGCATCCGAATTTCAGCAAACGTTTTTATATGCGTCTGACACCGGTGTACGGGCGGTGCTATTCCAGAAAAACGACGCCGAGGAAGAAGATCCACTGTCGTTCTTTTCCCAAAAATTGAATAAGTGTCAAAAAAATTATAGCGTCACTGAGAAAGAATGTTTGGCGGCAGTGCTAGCTATACAAAAATTTAGGCCTTACGTCGAAGGAATGACATTTACTGTTATTACTGACTATTCTTGCCTTAAATGGCTCATGAGTCTAAAAGACCTTAGCGGCAGACTTGCGAGATGGAGTTTGCAGCTCCAAGCGTTTTCGTTCGATATCAAACATCGTAAAGGTAGTTTAAATGTTGTCCCTGATGTGTTGTCTAGAATATATATGGATGTAGAGAGTATAGACTTAGTAAATATAGAGCCACTAATAGATCTTCAATCAGAAGAATTTAAATCTGAAGAATATCTGTCCTTAATTAAAACCATACAGAAAAATCAAGAACGCTTACCTGATTTGAAAATTGAAAACAATTTTGTTTATAAGCGAGCTTTTCCATCTAATGAAGATTCTACTACTGTTGAACACAATTGGCCATTATGGGTACCGTCAGGAATTACTCACGAGATTATCGTACGTGCTCATAATCCACCCAAGTCGCTCATGGTGGAGTAGGCAAAACGCTTCAGAGAATCCGCGAATACTTTTACTGGCCAAATATGACAGTCCAAATACGCGAATATATTGCTGAATATGACAGTTGAACTCAGTGTAAGCCGTCAAATCAAGTCTTACGTCCACCTATATCTAGCGTATTTACCGTCGACCGTCCGTTTCAGAAGTTGTATATTGACTTTTTAGGTCCATATCCTCGTTCTAAGTCTGGCCATTGTTTCGTGTTCGTCGTTCTCGATCACTTGTCCAAGTTTGTCTTTTTAAAGCCCATGAAGAATGCTAACTCTTCAAATGTTATTAAATTTAGGCAAGAAAATATCTTCCACATATTTGGTGTACCTCACATTGTCCATTTCGACAACGGTAAACAGTTTTTGTCGAAGGATTTCCAAAATTTTATGAAGTCCTATGGAATCCGACACTTCAGAACGGCTAACTACTCACCACAATCGAATGCGTCTTGCTGCCATTCGCTCCTATCTGAAAGATGATCAACGAGAATGGGACCAGCATTTGAGCGAAATAGCCTATGCTCTTAGAAGTTCAGTGCACACTTCAACCGGCGTGACACCATACTTTCCGCTTTTCGGTGTCAACAAGATGACCCATGGCAGTTGTTATGAATAGGCACAAAAACTGAATGCAGTTGAAGATGGTGAAATTATGACCCTTTCAAGACAAACGAGGTTACAAAGTTTGAGAAATAAAATAAAAGAAAGTAAAGCTGAGGCAGGGGAGAAAAGTGCGCAAAAATATAACACCCGTACACGCGAGGCACGATTTGTACCAGGTCAGGAAGTTTTCCGAAGGAATTTTGTCCTCAGCGACAGTTCAAGATATTTGTGTGTCAAACTTTGTCCCAAATTTGTTAAGTGTAGAATTGTTAAACCTGTAGGTAAAAACTTGTACGAATTAGAGAATCTATCCGGAAAATCTATCGGCATCTTTCACGCTAAAGATATCAAACAGTGAAATATAGGATAACTTTCTATTTACTTGCCTTATTCTTCTTGCTAACTGTAGCTAGTTTCATGTACTCTATGTATAAATGTTAATTGTATGAGTTTATTAACCCTTGTTCTTATTTGTTAATTTATTCTTTTTGTTAATTTATTCATTCATGTTCTCACTAACGTAATATTTATTATCTCTTAAGTAAACCCTTTTGTTTTTCTTTACCTAGTCATTTAGCTTACTTTATTTTGTGTCAATTCAATTTTTTTTTCCTATCATTTGTTAGTTTATTTACTTGTTAAATTATTTTTATTTTGTTAATCTTTTCGTTTATTTATTTTGTTTTTTAATTTTTTCTCGACAGCATTGTCCAATGGGGAATCAAAAACCGCGTAGAATTTAATGCTTCAAAAACTCAGTGCTGTCTACTGTCGTCAAAACGAAACACACCCCCCATGCCGCTATCCATGAGCGGTACTTGTATTGAGGAATCCGAAAAGCTTTCAGTCCTCGGTATGTGTATTACAGACCACCTTCTGTGGAATGAACACATATTCGACGTCGCCAAAAATGCTGCTAAGTGCTTAGGTTTTCTTCGGCAAAACTTGAGTACAATTCTCATATTTGGCCAGGTGCCCCAATAACCTACTTGAGTCTGTTAGATAGGATTCAAAAAAGAGCTTTGAAAATGATAGGTGACAGAAATATAACAGAAACATTTGCATCCCTCGACCACCGCCGCAATGTTTCATATCTAACATTCTTTTACCGTTACTTTTATAAACATTGTTCTAGTGAAATAGCCAGCTGCATTCCTCCCTTAAAACATTTCAACCGTAATACTCGTACTTCTAGGAATGTAAATCAGTTTACCCTCGAGCCAAACTTCGGACGCACTGTCAAGTATAGAGATTCTTTTTTTAGCCGCACTACTCGAATGTGGAATGCTTTACCCGGCTCTACCTTTCCCGACCATTTTAATATTCAGAGGTTCAAAACCAATGTGCATCGGTATCTCCTCTTAAATCCTACCCTATTTTCCCAACGCTCGCACTGTGTTTAAACATTTTAAGGGCAGCCAAAATCCCTTTAGTGCGCGCTTAACTAAAAAAAAAGAAGCTGAGAATGCCTTCCCACTCAGAGAGCATCATAATCCCACTAGGTATCAAAGGCCACCTCATAAGTTGCTAAATAACGAACTGCAATATTACGAAGAAGAGCAAATTCCGTACGAAGATAATGTAGCAGCCATGCATTACATTAATAACAATAGGCCAAGACCCGCGAATAAAATCCTAACATGCTGGAACTGCAAGAATAGTGGACATTTATATTGGGAGTGCCCTTAGCCTCAACAAAATATCTTTTGTTTTAAATGCGGTGAAGAAAACTTTATAGTTGCTAACTGTCCTAAGTGCAAATCGAAAAACGGTCAGAAGAGCGCGATTACGACGGGGGAGTCGCGTTCGAAGCAACTCCCCGAAACAACGAAAACGCAAATTACTTAGAAAATCCATTACCGGGGGAGGGTGATAAAAAAAAGGGTTACAATTTTGAAAAGGGAAAATACAGTAATAGAACAAAACAGAAATAATAATAAATTTAGTTGTAGAAAACCGTTACATGTAAGACTATAATAAAGCTAGAGAAAGAATCTTTAAAGTTAGTACGGTTAGCAACAAAATACTTAAGGCTAGACATAGATATAAATTAAGACAACAATTAAAATGCAACATATTATCAACTATTATCGATGTATCTTAAGACCCCACGCCGTATGCCAAAGTAAAAATCGGTAATAAAGAAAATTTAGGCTTGCTAGATAGCGGTGCAAGTGTCAGTATACTTGGTAAAGGATGTAGGAGTTTCATAAACGAACTGAACGTTCAAATCTCTCCTTTTACATCTAATGTTAAAACGGCTGATGGGAAAAACCAGTCAATTATTGGTAGAATCGAATTAGACGTTCAATATAAAAACACGATGCGAAGCATCACTCTTAACTTGGTCCTAGTTTGGATCAGGAAATGTATCTCGGTGTCGATTTCTGGAGAGCATTCAATCTTGCACCTGGAATAGTCAGCGACATTTTAATAAGAGACGCTAAGGATCCTTATGATACTCACCAATTGTCTCCAGAACAACAAACGAGATTGGATGCAGTCAGTCAAAAGTTCCGGTGTTATACTAAATACGGCCTCGGGAAAACGGCGCTTGTCGAGCATGTCATCGAGACCGGGGAGGCGGCTCATATAAAGCAGCGTCACTACCCTGTCTCTCCAGCGATACAAGCTCTTATGTATGCAGAGATAGACAGAATGTTTAGCCTCGGAGTTATTGAGGAGAGCGAAAGCCCTTGGAGTTCGCCAGTGGCCCAGATCCAGAAACCCGGCAAGAATCGTCTGTGTATAGACTCACGTGAGCTGAACTTTGTCTCGAAAAAAAACGCCTATCCGCTCCCAAACCTCGAAGGTATCTTCAGTCGTCGTGATACTAATTTTACATCTAGTATCGATCTTAAAGACGCATTTTGGCAAATACCATTGGACGAGCCGAGTAGGGAAAAAACTGCTTTTACGATACCGGGACGGCCCTTGTATCATTTCACTGTCATGCCCTTTGGTCTGTGTAATGCGGCTCAGAGGTTGTCAGTTAATGGACAAGGTCATTCCCTCAAGGTTAAGGGACCGTGTCTTCGTATACCTCGTTGATCTGCTCGTCATTGCTCCAGATTTCGAGACGCATATCGCTCTGCTGGACGAAGTTGCTGTATGCCTCAATAAAGCCGGTCTCACCATCAACGTAACGAAGTCCAAATTTTGTTTTAAGGAGTTGAAATACCTGGGCTTCATTGTTGGTGGTGGGAATATCAAAACCGATCCCGCCAAAGTCGAGGCGATCGAAAACTTCCCGGTACCAAAAACGACAAAACAGATTCGCGGGCTGCTTGGTCTAGCAGGGTGGTACCGTAGGTTTATTAGGGAATTTTCGACCTTGACAGCTCCAATCACGGACACTCTGAAAAAGAGCAATACAAAATTTAAAATGACAGAAGAAGCTCTGGAGGCATTTGAGAAGTTAAAGAAGGCCTTGGCAGAGGCTCCTACGCTAACGCATCCGAATTTCAGCAAACGTTTTTATATGCGTCTGACACCGGTGTACGGGCGGTGCTATTCCAGAAAAACGACGCCGAGGAAGAAGATCCACTGTCGTTCTTTTCCCAAAAATTGAATAAGTGTCAAAAAAATTATAGCGTCACTGAGAAAGAATGTTTGGCGGCAGTGCTAGCTATACAAAAATTTAGGCCTTACGTCGAAGGAATGACATTTACTGTTATTACTGACTATTCTTGCCTTAAATGGCTCATGAGTCTAAAAGACCTTAGCGGCAGACTTGCGAGATGGAGTTTGCAGCTCCAAGCGTTTTCGTTCGATATCAAACATCGTAAAGGTAGTTTAAATGTTGTCCCTGATGTGTTGTCTAGAATATATATGGATGTAGAGAGTATAGACTTAGTAAATATAGAGCCACTAATAGATCTTCAATCAGAAGAATTTAAATCTGAAGAATATCTGTCCTTAATTAAAACCATACAGAAAAATCAAGAACGCTTACCTGATTTGAAAATTGAAAACAATTTTGTTTATAAGCGAGCTTTTCCATCTAATGAAGATTCTACTACTGTTGAACACAATTGGCCATTATGGGTACCGTCAGGAATTACTCACGAGATTATCGTACGTGCTCATAATCCACCCAAGTCGCTCATGGTGGAGTAGGCAAAACGCTTCAGAGAATCCGCGAATACTTTTACTGGCCAAATATGACAGTCCAAATACGCGAATATATTGCTGAATATGACAGTTGAACTCAGTGTAAGCCGTCAAATCAAGTCTTACGTCCACCTATATCTAGCGTATTTACCGTCGACCGTCCGTTTCAGAAGTTGTATATTGACTTTTTAGGTCCATATCCTCGTTCTAAGTCTGGCCATTGTTTCGTGTTCGTCGTTCTCGATCACTTGTCCAAGTTTGTCTTTTTAAAGCCCATGAAGAATGCTAACTCTTCAAATGTTATTAAATTTAGGCAAGAAAATATCTTCCACATATTTGGTGTACCTCACATTGTCCATTTCGACAACGGTAAACAGTTTTTGTCGAAGGATTTCCAAAATTTTATGAAGTCCTATGGAATCCGACACTTCAGAACGGCTAACTACTCACCACAATCGAATGCGTCTTGCTGCCATTCGCTCCTATCTGAAAGATGATCAACGAGAATGGGACCAGCATTTGAGCGAAATAGCCTATGCTCTTAGAAGTTCAGTGCACACTTCAACCGGCGTGACACCATACTTTCCGCTTTTCGGTGTCAACAAGATGACCCATGGCAGTTGTTATGAATAGGCACAAAAACTGAATGCAGTTGAAGATGGTGAAATTATGACCCTTTCAAGACAAACGAGGTTACAAAGTTTGAGAAATAAAATAAAAGAAAGTAAAGCTGAGGCAGGGGAGAAAAGTGCGCAAAAATATAACACCCGTACACGCGAGGCACGATTTGTACCAGGTCAGGAAGTTTTCCGAAGGAATTTTGTCCTCAGCGACAGTTCAAGATATTTGTGTGTCAAACTTTGTCCCAAATTTGTTAAGTGTAGAATTGTTAAACCTGTAGGTAAAAACTTGTACGAATTAGAGAATCTATCCGGAAAATCTATCGGCATCTTTCACGCTAAAGATATCAAACAGTGAAATATAGGATAACTTTCTATTTACTTGCCTTATTCTTCTTGCTAACTGTAGCTAGTTTCATGTACTCTATGTATAAATGTTAATTGTATGAGTTTATTAACCCTTGTTCTTATTTGTTAATTTATTCTTTTTGTTAATTTATTCATTCATGTTCTCACTAACGTAATATTTATTATCTCTTAAGTAAACCCTTTTGTTTTTCTTTACCTAGTCATTTAGCTTACTTTATTTTGTGTCAATTCAATTTTTTTTTCCTATCATTTGTTAGTTTATTTACTTGTTAAATTATTTTTATTTTGTTAATCTTTTCGTTTATTTATTTTATTATTTTTTCATTTAGTTTATTTATTTATTGAATTTAATTATTTGTTAATATATTTATTTGTTAATTTATTTATTAAATTTGTCTATTTACTCTTAAAAATATTCTTACAATCGTGGATTTATTTATTTGCTCAATTGTTTACTTTTTAACCTATTTATTTGTCCATTTCTATTTTCACTTGTTCCACTGTTTGATGTCGTTACTATAAAGTAAAAAAAACAACTGATAGCAAGATAGTTTTAAGCCCGGCTTGTGAGGGTTCTTCCCCACGTTGAAAAATAACTAATTATGTACACCACAAATAATACACATCAGAAGTAAACGAATATATTAATAGGTATATTACGAACCTGGGTCTTCCTACACATAATGGGGCATATTCATAGTAATTTTAGACCTGGGTCTAAGTTAAACATAGCTTTGGTTGAATTTTCGGACGTTGATTCTATTTTGTTATGGTTATCATTTCAAAATATTTGAAGCTATTAGTGTAGTATACCAAGTTAATTATATTTGCGACTATGAATGCCCCAATGTCACCAAACCTACTAAAAACTTGGTGATTTTATCCATCTATAATTAATCCCTACGAAGCGATCTATAAATTGCTTACCTACCTACATACATAGATATGAGTATCCAGAAGTATATCTCCCTTGTAGTCATACAAAAATAAAACAATAAAATACAAGAGGTTCATAGATTACATATATCTATGTATAAATATTAACGTATATGACCGTGTAGGATGGGATTAGCTAACCAAGTCAATTGGGATAATTTCATGTGGTTCGCAATTGTCCATACCTCTGTACTCGCCGTCGAAAAGGTTCTTCTTTGAGTCCAGAGTTTTGTTGTGGACATCTGCTTCCACGGTAGCATATTTGTTCAAAGCTGGTCCACCGGTGCAGAAAATAATTGTGATCAGCTTCATTATAAAATACAGGCAGCTTCCGAAATATTTTGTTTTGGAAATATACCTGCGGGCAATATAAAAAAAAAGAAGAAATTTAGCAGGTAGTCCAAACAATATACTTCACCGTACTCACTGTTGAAACAGTTACATTTACTCCTTTCTGTAGGTGATTCCCGGTACCTCTGTTTCTCGATTTATCCTGTAAAGATATATTAGGGGTATTCATGCAGTCGCAGAAAACCCATAGAATTTTCTATCGGTAGAAATGAACTGTCAAAATTTGTATGGGAAAAATTTTCTGCAAAATATAGAATTTTATCTCACAAATTTGAAGCGGAAAGCGTAGAAAAAAACCCTTAGAAACTTTGTGACGTTTAATTTGACTTAACTTAGCTGGTTGTTTGTGTCTTTTACGCAATCATTTCTAATGGGGTGTTCATGTAACCTTTTGCGTAAAATTATATTTTTCTACAAAGCGAAAAATTATCTCGTTACATGAATACCCTTATTAATAAATAAGTACAATATGAAAGAAATAATTCGTAATGAATTTTGTTAGTGACCTACCTTCTCTGTTTTGCTTGATGTAAATTCCTTTTTTCAAAATGAAGGGAAAAGAAACAATATTTATGTCATTTATGTAATTTTAAGTATTTAATGTATTATTTTAAATCATTAAGACCTTATTATTTTTTTGTTGTTTATATCCAGAACCGAGGAAAATAAATTGTTTGTGGAAGCATTTTCCCTTCGACCACATTTTGTGTATTTATTTGTTTTACATTCTCATGTTGAAATTGTTCTCTATCTCGTTTTGCATGTATAGCTGAACTCGGTTCGCAAAATAAAAGCATGATGACCACCGAAAGAATTGCTTGTAATTTTCAAAGCTAGATGCCGCTTAACGATGTACTAAATTTTAACTTATTTACACATACAGAAATTAACTTTTCTATTTTTAGTGAAGAGGGGGGTAACTTTCCAAATGTAAGGTACTGCTTTTGTTTGATTGGTGGATAAAATCAAACGATTTAGCCGTTGGGTTCGTAGAACGGGAAGAACTGGCAATTTGATTCTTCTCGAACCATATTACTTGAACTTTATCCGCCGCACGTTTTAGACGGTTAGGTAGTTTTACCATTTTGACAATTGAAAGTTGTATGAATATTTTGTTTGCTAACGAATTAAAGTTAAAAGCAATATACGGAATTAAAAGGTTGAATAAATTAAATTTTAAGAAAGTCTTAAACAAATTAACAAGAAATTTTTTTTTTGAAGATACCCTTAAGTGTTCTTTTTACTATGTAAAAGCTACCTTTTCAAATCAAGAAGAAAAAAAAGGGAATAAAGAAAATGTTTTTCCAGTTTAGTGGCTGAAATGGGGCTTTTGGTTTTTGAATTCAACTAAATTACGTACCACCTTTACTTTACTCTGATTAGGGTGGTTCACACTCATCGACAAGTCGATCGACCTGAGTCGTGTTGCTAGCGTTCACATTCGACGACCGCTCCATCAACTTCATTTGTAAAAAAAATTTCAAAAAGCAAACACAGCGTAGATTTAACCTTTTGCACCAGTTTCAGCGAAGGAAATTCATATTTTCTATTTCAATTTACTTCTATTTCAACCCATTCTTTATGAATCTCACAAAAAAATTAAAAAGAAACACTAAAATCCAAATTTTCAGACATATCAGTTGTTCAACTAGTGTTCACATTAGCTACAGCGGTCTTTCGACCGAGCAAAATATCAAAAAAATTGAAAAACTTCCGACAGTCGTTCAACTTGTGTTCACATTACAAATTATGTGACGTTTCGACACGAGTTGATGAACTTGTCGATGAGTGTGAACCCCCCTATTCTCTCTATCAAGATCTCTTTTACAACAGAGACTTAAAAAAAAATAATATCCCTCGAAAATTATAAATAAATTAACTGCTGCTCAACTGTAAAGCAACAATTAAAAAAAATCAAAGCTTCAGGATTCTTTACATAACAACATCAATAATTATATTTATAATTTATGTTATGAATTAAATAAAAATAAGAAGAAAAAAGAAATGTTAAATTGTTAACACTTAAACTGAAATAATTTAAAAAAATCATTTCTTTTAATTTTTTTTTACAAGCTTTGATTATTAACATTTAAAAACACTAAATATTAAAAAAAAAAATCGCGGATCAATATGGACCTTAACTACTTTTGAAAATTGTGCGACACAAAGGTATCATATTGTTTTTATAAAATATTAGGCTTCACTTCCCTTCGCCTGCTTCGAATGAAAATTTTGACAAAAGATATACCACACTGCCAACATAATGTACTTCGTTTCCCATCAATCAACTATTTGAAAATTCTTTAAAAAAACGATTTTGAAAGTTTTATCTATCCATTTACAGTTTCAAACACAATAAATACAACAAATGCTTTTATATTTTTGCCTTTTATTTTTCCAATTATAATTTTTTAATTTTATCACAATGTTAAAGACCAAGAGCCAACAGCAAATTTTGGGAGTTGATTGATAACCAAAATATAAGTATGTGGGTTTGTTGGTGCATACAGGGTGTCCACTAAATAATGGATAACCTTGCAATGCCTCATAGTAGACTTTATGACCGTCCTGAAGACTAATTAAAAAAGTTTTATCCAAACCACAAGACAAGAAATGTGCATTTTGTTGCGTTACTTTACGTTTTTGAATACCACGACTACAAGTGAATGAATTCCACCGTTTTTTTTTTTTTGTAGCAATATTTAACATTGTTTGTGCCAAAACATAAGACAAAAATTATAATAACTGTTGGAATTCTTAGAGAAAACAATTATTTAACTTTGATTTTCGATGCAAAATGTGAAAGAAAATAATTTTCGAAAAAGATAAATCATCCCTGTTATTAAAAAATGCATGAATACCTAAGTGGCCAACTATTTTTAAAATATGCGTGTTGAGAGCGGATTTCAAAATGGTATTATATATTATTGTATCTGGAACCAATAGCAAGTTATTTGTAAAAATCTGCAATACTAGAGCCAATTTATCAAAAACAAAAGTTTTCAAAATTAGCACAGTAAACGTGAAAATAATACCATGCGTTGTACATGGTAGATTTTTAAGTGATTGCCTGTTTTTACAATGTTGTGTTAATGATAAATCCAAGTTTTTAACTTCTAGGGCCGAATGCAACATTACCAAAAATGTTAACGAAATGCAAAAAAACGGCTACATCTTCGATCTTGTTTTGAATCATACCTCTTCAATTGGCCTTTTAAAAAACCATCAAATATTTTGGAAGTGGTTATTACCAAATTAATTTTCTAATAAGAGGTGCATTAAATAAATCGAATACAACAAGCCGATCAGCTTCTCAGAGGAGGTATGGAATCTTGTGCAAACCGCTGCATTACAAATATGACAGATATACAGGCAGATGGGTATGAGGTCTGGCACCAATTTTATGGCCATCCCGTTCACCAGACCTAAATCAACTTGATTTTTTATTGGGGCTATATTAAGAAAATCGTGTACAGCAAGCGCACCAGGACCCTAGAGGAGCTAAGAAATCTTGTGGAGGCAGTTGCATTACAAGATTCTGACAAAAAACTTAACAAGATTATTATAAGATTTTCATTTATTCGGAGATGCAGAACCTGTATTAGAATGGGTGGAAAACAGTTTGAGCATTTGCTTTAAATTAAAAAAAATATATCTTTTTTTGTTTTTGTTTTCTAACTAAGTGATCAAGTGATTGAAAGTTGGATCAAAACTCAAAAGACTATTTGTTTGAGGAAAATAACAAATAAAATAAAAGCAACCGCGAAAATATTTTATGGTTATGTTAGGGCCCAATAGATCCAGTATAATTCAAAACAAGCTTGAAAATGTAGCTTGAAAATTTAGCACTTTGTTGGCATTTTTGGTAATGTTGCAATTGGCCCTAGAAGTAAAAGCTAGGATGTATCACTATAGGATAACATTATAAAAACAGGCAATCAATCAAAAATGATGATATGATATTATTTC
Source organism: Melangyna quadrimaculata (assembly GCA_949320155.1). NCBI lineage: Eukaryota > Metazoa > Arthropoda > Insecta > Diptera > Syrphidae > Melangyna > Melangyna quadrimaculata. The sequence goes on along the minus strand of OX439483.1, from coordinate 221,804,945 downwards.
CACATTTATTTTTGGTAAATTGACTCTGGTGTTGCTGATTTTTACCAATAACTTCCTATTGGTTCAAGATGCAATATTAAAATATACCATTTTAAAATCCGAATTTAACGCGCATATTTTTAAAAGAGTTGGAAACTTAAGTATTCATGCATTGTTTCATACCAGAGATGATTTAAATTTTTCAAAACTTATTTTCTTTCACATTGCGTCGAAAATCAAAATTAAATATTTTTATTATATATTTGTATTGTTATTATAATTTTTGTCTTCTTAAGTTTTGTCACAAGAATTCATTCACTTGTAGTCGTGGTATTCGAAATCGTAAAGTTACGCAAAAAATAGTGCACTGAACAAAAAAAATGCACATATCTTTTCTTGTGGTTGGGAAAGAAGTTTTTTCGATTAGTTTTCAGGACGGTCATAAAGTTTACTATGAGGCATTCTAGGGTTATCCATTATTTATTGGTATACGCATCTGTGAGCCAGGACTATTATATCAATTCAAAAAAGGCTCATGAATTAGTGAAACGCAAAATTGTTAAACATTTATGTCTACTACATATGTATGTTCATAGGTGAAGTAGCCCTCCGTTGGAATCTAATACGGTAGACAGAAAAGATCTCAAAAGCATTATGTCCTTTGTCTAAAGCATTATGTCCTTTGTCCAAAGCATTATGTCCTTTGTCCAAAAACAAAAACCATTGTTTTACATCAACAAAGCATTTAAATGTCACAATGGAAAAAGCATTTTGTGGAAAGTTCACAAAAGGAGCCATTCTAAAGGAAAATTCACTTGGTTTTGTCCACTGACATGAAATACCTATTACTCCCTCGAGTTCTCAACGCGATACAAAACTTTTTCATTTTAAATTGTTTGCATTCTATTTTTAGTTGAAAAGGCTTAATTTTCTAATATCGCGGAGCACATACAGGTAGCTTTTTTTTGTTTTGCTTGTTATGTAAACTGTGGGGTTATTTAAGAGCTGAAAGTGTCATAAACTTACTTGTGGTAACTTTTTTTAAATAAAATACAAACCAAAACAGAAAACTTAAAGTAACAAACAAAAAATGGTCAACAATACGAAGATGGGGTGCACCCTCAAAGCATGATGATGAGAAAACTCTGCAAACAAACTAATAGAATTAAATCTATTTTAATTTGTTATTTGGTTTATACTTTTTGAACACTGGGAGCCTTGTATATCTTTTTCCATAATTTTTGATGTGGTTATTAGTGAGATTTGGGTTCTTTAATGCTAAAAAAACGAAAATAAATACTTTGATCTTTTTATTCCTAAAAAAAACATAAACTACCCAATCCACATTCATTGTTTTAAATGGATGTTCTCCTCTGTATGAGTTCTTTCATGGACTGTTAAATGTGTGATTTGAATGAACTTTTTATCGCAATATTTGCATTTGTGCAGCTCGGAATCATCATGACAACGCATGTGATAATTGAATATTTTCAAAGAGATCATTTCAAACTTTTGTCCACAAGTCAGGCATTTACGGTCTTTGTCAACGTGATTGCATTCATTATGCTGCACAATCATTTTATTTCCGCCTCACTTCTTGCCGCATATTTCACAATTCACAACTATTTGGGAATGAGTTCGTGAATGACTGTTTCGTCTTGCCAAATTGGTAATTTTATCTGGCAGCAGCTTTCGAATTATAGCGCTGTTGAATGGGCGCACTATCTTTCAAATCAGATTGGTCGTCAAAGAAGTCTCTGGCCTTGCGATTTCCTCCAACTTGCATCTTCTCCAATTCGATGTCTTTCCATTTGTCCATTGTGACCGAGCGTACAAATGACAAATGCACTCCCAGACCACGAGTGCCTGAACACTCCAAGCAAGCATATTCGTATGCCGTAACCCGTAAGTAACTGACACCCATTGACGATTATGGGCTCCAAGTTCAAAGCATTTCTGCAAAAGAGTAAATTCAAAGCACAGCGAATAAGATTCGAAGGTCATAATGTGGATTTCCTTTCAACAAAAAAATCAAATCTGCGAAGGGGCAATTTGATTTGTTTAGAAGAAAAGATCAAATTTTCTAAACAAATCAAATCTTTTATGTCGAATTCCTTACAACCATTTGAAGTCGATTTCATTAAAATTTTTTTCTTTTTGTAAGGAATTCATAAAAAAGTCAATTTTTTTTTTGTGATTGTGTGAGTGCAATTTGACAGGAATTTTGTTGTCGCACAAAAACTAAGAAGTAGTGCGCGCAAAGCAAATATTAAAGTGTATTTTATTTTCGCGTTGTTTTGATAATTTAAAAGCAAATATATTTCGTCTGATAATTGAAAAACATCAAAAACAATTGTGCGCGTAATCAAGTAAAAAAATTACAATCCAAAATTAATCCACACACAGCAACGAGGATCTATTCTGAATATTTCACTAGGGGACGAAGAAAAATAATTTTGCAACGTGTTTTCCTCGCGAATTGTATGTTATTTTAATGGGATTTTTTGTTTCTTGAAGATACGCAAAATTATCTTTACTTTTTTTCATCATTCACTGAAATATTAAACAATTAAGAACACTTAAACATTTGTTTTCTTTTTTAACTTCGTCACAAAATTGTAATGAGAACATTTAATTCCATCTTTATGCATGGGAAATGTCAAATCTTGATAGTGTGTGTGCGATTTGATGTGAAATCTAGCTAAAAACGCAAGATTTTTTTGACAGCATTAAAATCGATTTTGTTTAGAAAAAATTCGATTTGTTCAGAAAAATTCGAATTTTGTTGGTTGTAAGGAATTCGACATTATTTTAGAAAGATTTACACCGACTTGCACACACACTAGGAAGATTTGACATTTCTCTGGCTATTGTTTATACGTTTGGCTTTTCGTCATTTTGTTCAATTGAATTATATCCGTGGTGTAAAAGTATAAAGTTCACGTTGTTCAGTAAACAAAATAAAATAAATAAAATTTACCATTTCATGTAGATAGAATTACAATAATTTTCCATTTTCAAAAAAAAAAATTTAAGAATTGTGCGTTCGGGCCTGTCAAATTGCACACACATACAATCACAGAAAAAAATTTATTTTTTTGCGTATTCCTTACAACACAAAAAAAGATTTAATCTCCAAACGTTGAAAGGAAACCGACAATAGTTTTTCTTCATTTTTATTTGTATACTACACTGTTTTTGTCTAGTGGTTTAAGCTCTTGCAACGTTGCAACACAATACGGGTACGGGTACTTGGACTTGCAATGATCTTAGTAAATATTCTTCGGGATTTTCTTTAGGATTTTAGTTGGATCAGTTACAGAATATCGAGCATTTCTTTTGGTTTTGTTATAAAAATAATTGTCTCTGGCTTTGGCTAGTTTTTACTTTCATAAAAAACACAGCCTTGCCGAAGATTTTTTAGCTATTCATTTTATTTACATATTGGGTAAATAAATAAATAAATCGGGTGGCACAACGGACCTACAATTTTATGCCGAATCCGAACGGCTAGACGAGAAGCACTAATTCGTGACAAGTGATACTCTTGGAGGATTTGTCAATTCCTCGCAAGAGGCAGTAGCCCGGAAAAAAACTTTTTAGTTTTTTTTTAGGTTAACATATTGGGTAATTGAATTTATATTGGATGTGTTTTTTTAATTGAATTTTCATTATTTTTCGCGAAAAAAAAAACAGAAAAACAAATTTTTGTGTAAACTTTCTGCAAAAATTATAAATTTAACTGCGGTGCGGGAATTGATCACTCTGACAACGAACGTCAAGCCAACTTCAACTTTGTTGACGTAAAAAAAGACCCGTTTGGTAATTGATGATTTTTCTGTTTTTGTTGTGAATTTTTCTAATAAATATAGTTATAGTAGGCTCCAGTATAGTAGGCTCCAGGTCCAGGTGTTTTTTTTATGTTATTAACTTGTTTATTCAATGTGTTTTTACTGCTCAAATGCTTTGACAATGTCTCTTGATTTTAATTGTAAGTGAAATTGACATTTTGTATAATTGTTTATATATACATGTATTTATGATGTTGAGAAAATGTACATATTTTAATGTATATGTTTTTTTAATAAAAGGCCTGATGAAGAGTGTATTCATGCTCGAAACGTCGCACACCATTTAAAAAAACCGTGTTTTTTGACCTGGAGCCTACTATAACTATATTTATTTGTTAAATATAAAAGAGGTCACAAAATAGTTCCAATATTTATTATAACGGAGGGCATGCCGTAAACATCTACACAATGGAATCTTATAACAACATCAAAATGAAATATGGTAACGACGCTTGCAAGTTGCAACACACTTAAGACATTAAGTTGACTTAGCATTTCACATATTAAAAACTACAACTCATTGATATTTCTTATGAAATGTAGAAAGTTGGGATTAATGCCCAACTTTATATATAATTCATCTGCTAATATTGATCAGATGTTTGAATTTTCAAATGAAGAATCAGAGAAACTCATAGAAAATAAGCTTTTAACACACATAGATAATTTCCATTCCAAATTATTAAATATTGCTATCTCACTCAAACATACGGAAATTCACAAGCAAACACTTTGCCTATTGAATTCAGAAGAACTAATATCTAGCTTATTGACAACTCATGATAGCTCAAGCTTTTTCTATAGCCATAATTGTACACACCAGAAAATTAACCGAGAAACAAAAAGCATTCAAAAAACAAATTGGAAAAATTGAAAACATCTCTAAAGCCTGAAATGGGACTCAATTATAAAAATTAAATGGCTGTTGTCATTGGGACACAAATTTGCATTGCCCATAACCAAACCAGACTTACCTCTATTTAAAGTTATAGCTGATATAGAGGAGATGATAAAAACATAAGAACAGCGTGATCACGAAACTGCACGTGCTACTTTTACACAAATTCTACAGAATCATCTTCGTTCATCTAAATTACCTCCGTTCGACAAATTTATCACCAAAATCTCGCGTGATGCAACCTAATTTATAAAGATGTTTATATTGTAAATGCAGACAAAGGCAATGTCACTGTGGCTATTTATAAAAAAATATTATGTTGAGAAGATGAGAGACTTGATGGCAGATAGGGGTACTATAGAATTCTTAGGAGCAATCCAACCCTCACAATCCAAAGTGCAAATAATAGTTTTGTTAAAACTTTGTTCAATGAAAACATCATCAGTGAGTATGAAAGGAAACGCATGACAACAAACACTGCCAATTCTCCGCGGATTACCAAAGATCCACGAATAAAATATGCCTCTCAGACCTATATGTGCCTCGACGTCTGTTCCATGTTACGAACTGGCTTAATTTATAGTAAACATTTTGAAGAAAATGACAGATGACTCCAAATTTAATGTCAGAAATGCAAAACATTTCATTGAAGTAGTTACCCCATTAAAGATAGAAGAGGATGAAACCTTAGTATCTTTTGCTATAGTTTCATTGTTCACCAATATTTCAGTTCATATGATTCTCGATGTGATTGAGAAAAAATGGAATGTCATAAAGCAGCATACAAAAATGCGAAAAATGCATTATAGATAACAACTATCTCGAGTTTGAAACACGTATTTACCAACAAAAACATGGGGAGTCTGATTTCACCAATATTGGCGGACATAGCTATGGAAGCTTTGTTCGAAGACGTTATTGGCAAACTAAATCCAAAGCCAAAAATTGTAACCAATTATGTCGATGACTTATTCGCTATAGTCAAAACAAATAGTGTTCAGACCACACTAGAATGTTTGAATTCTTACCATACCCGCATTCAATTTACGTTAGAAATAGAGAAAGAAGTAGAACTGCCGTACCTTGATATAAAAGACATTCGACGCAACGGACAGGACAAATAATTTTTGATTGGTTCAGGAACCCTACTTCCTCGGGACGGCTGATAAATAAAAAAAGCAGCCAAAACAAGTTAAATTTAACCACTGATCTCTATAATACACTGGATAGCGTATTCGTACAAAAAGGTTGATTCCATTTGAAGAACTGTTATTTACAACTGAAGGCTGTACTCTGGCGGCAAACCCTTGAACTTGGATGCATACACCAGATAAAAAAATATGTGATAATAAAAAGTATGTGATTTGAGAAGAGTGTTGATTAAAATTTATTATTACAAACAATGATGGTGAGGCTTGGGAGTGTATTTAATTAGAAAAAAACAATGATGTTGAGAACCTTTGGGGATTGAACCAAGAACCTTTGGGCTGCCGTCGGGTGACAGTTCCACTAGGCCATTGGAGCTTATAGAAGTTGAGGTGTTAAATGTGTATTTAAATAGCATTTAAAATCGTACAAATGTGGTTTGTTGGAATGGTTTGTGGATAAGGTGTTTAAGTGTTGGGTGGAAAGCTTGGAAATCATATAAAAATATAATTTAAAATCTAATTAAGTGTTGGGTGGAAAACTTTGAAATCATATGATAATATAATTTAAAAGCTATTTAAGTGTTGGGTGGAAAACTTCGAAACACTACTGTGGTATGTTGAAATGGTTTGTGGATAAGATTGTAAAGTGGTGGTTGGTAAACTTGGAAATCATAAAAAAATATAATCTAAAACCGTACGAAGATATATGGTATGTTAATATGACTAAGCTAATTGAAGTCTATAAGTGTCAATCAATCAAAAAAAAAAAAAAATCAAATTCCACTGAGCCATTAGGTTATTCGATGAATCTGAATGAGAAAGAAGAACAAATTTTTATTTTGAACAAACGAAAAAAAAAATATACAGAATTGTTTGAAGATTTGAACTGACACCTCTGGCTTATAGTCTGAGTGACGATTCCACCGAGCCATCGTTGCTCTTAGCAACATACATGCTAAAAATGTATTTATGCGTTTTTATTTTTTTATTGTTGCTGGTTGGTTTTGTTTTTTATTGTTTGATGATAGTGAAAAAATGAAATGAGATACATGACATTGAAAAAATGTATGTTGGTATAAAAAATTATTTTATTATTTTGTTTGATTATGACGGTAAGTGGAAAAAATGATGACGAGGGTAGTTGAGGTCATATACTTATGCATTGTAACAAAAGCTTCTGACCGCAAGTAACCTGGAAAAGTAATTTGATTGGTATTGAAGATAAACGCTTTCCATAAAAAAAAATGAAACATGAACAAGCGGGCAAAAGAAAAAAAAATCAAATTCCATCGCTGGTTCATTCGACAAAAAAAAATCATTTTCTTTGACTGAATAATTTAATTTCTATTCATAAAAATATAACAATAATTTATTAAAAAAAAAAAGAAAAGTAAAATTGTTTTAATAATGTGTTTATATTTGAAATATAAAATTTTGAATTCTGTTGCTTGGAGGCAGGAATCCAAGAGTTATGGTTTGAAGAAAAACCAAGCCATTTCACAAAAATTTTATTTTGTTCCTCTTGAAGTACCTTCTCAATTAGGTATGTGTCGGGAAATCTGGTTTTTTGTAGTTCAAGTTCATAGAATCCACCTTGGATGGGATGATCTTCAAAATCTTCTAATAGATATGTAACAGGATTTGTGCGTTGTACTTTGATTATTTTGAAGACTTCTGTTGTCCAATTTGGCGTGTATCCTTTATCAAATATATGTTTGTATTTGCTTATTCTTACAAAGTCTCCTATTTTAAACTTTGATGGTATATGAATTTTGATGTGATTATATATTGAAGACAGTAATTCTTTTTCATTAGTAATGTTAACACTGGATGGTTTCATTTTGATTGTACTATGTGTCGAAGTATTGTAATTCCAAGTAAGCTGGTTTATAATATCGATCCAACGATATGAACCATTAGTGCTAAATTCTTTCCACATTTTTGTTTTCAAGGTACGATTAAATCGTTCGACTATCGATGCATTGAGAGCACTAAATGTAGAGTAATGATTGACTTTATATATTTTCATAAGACTTTGAAAAGTGGTATTGAAAAATTCTTTCCCATTATCTGTTTGTAAATTTTTGGGAATACGACCTTCATTAAATATAATTCGCAATGCGCTGGAGACGCTCGACCCTGTTTTATTTTTAATAGGTACTGCCCATGCAAATTTAGAAAAAGCATCAATTACTGTGAGAAGTTATCGAAAACCATTATTTTCTGATGAGTAGATATCCATTTCGACTAAATCAGCCTGCCATAAATAAATCATCTTAACCCTTAATAATAACTCGTCTTTTTTTAAAATTCCTCCGGGCAGCCTTATGCAATTCATCGACAATGTTTCTTTTATCCATCTTTTTAAGGACTAATTAAAAAGTTCAATGTTTTATCTTTATGTATGTTTTTATTTTAATCTTTTATACAATAACAATAATTTTGTAATTCTTATCAATCTATTTTCTAACATATAGCAGCACAGGTATCTGGTACTTCCTTACATAAATTTGAGGACCAAAGACAATTGGTAAAATGACATCTGTTCTTAGATGATTCTGAAGATTCATTCTCAAAACTTCTCAAAAGGCATATACAGTTCAAAAGCTCCTCGTAGTGCTCTTCTAGTAAAGTTTGATGATTTTGTTTAAGAAAACTTAAGATATCAGTGATTATCAGGCTATGATTAATATTAGACATGACGAATAATTAATTGACTTCACGTTTTGGTATTTGCAAACAGACTACTTACATTGTTTAAATATTTAAATATTTTATCAATTTCATTCAGAATGTGTTTACTTATTTTCTCAATTATTTCGTCAACATAGAGTTTGGTAGCAGCGTCACCTTTGTCTTGTGGTTCTTGAATATTTTTCATTCGTTTCCAATTAAGGTTGTAATCACCGTTTTCTGTTTCAAGAAATCCCTCACCTGGCGGCCCCGGAAATCCTCGTTCCCCCTGTATTCCGGGTGGGCCTTGTTCACCCTGATCCCCTTTTGGGCCTATCCTTACTCTATGTGTGACTGTATTTGAGAAACGGCCAAATTTATCAACACTCATTTTAATATTCAATTATGTGGCTTTCTTTTAGTTCTTCAATAATTAAAATAATTTCATTAGTGTGATTATTATTTCCTGCTAGTTGTGACCCGATTAAAAGTTTAAATCTATCTACAAGCTCATTGGGGTCATCCCAAAATATATAGTCTTTTTTGTTTGATAACTGCATTAATCCGCTCCCCGTTGAAGGCGAGAAAGTATTCTTAAACAAACTTTTTATAAGCTTATACTTGTGACCTCGATTGCCATTAATTTGTTTTGTAGGATCATGGGAAACTCGATGTGCATTGGTTTTAAGCAGTATAGATTTGTAGTTTTTTAAATAATTGGTATTGTAAATTTTTTCATCTGGAACTTTCTTAAATATTAACTCGTACAACCCCTCTGTTCCTTCAAAGATTTTGTTTTTTATCGTTATATCTTTTCCGTGAATGTTAAACTCTTCATTTCCTATGTACATTTTTTCATTTTTTAAACGTATCCCATAAACACCATCAAGCAACGTACAATTGTTTATAAATAAATCTATATATTTTTGCGGAATACTTTGAAATTCTTTTTCGGATAATTGTTCAACAAAGTCACGATGACTAACCCGAAGGCTTTTTGTTCTTTTTCTACCTCTGGAAGCTTCATTATGTGTTTTTGGTGTATACTTGTTGCTGTTGGGTGAAAACGGTGATGAACTATTTGAAGGTGGTGTGATGGATTCGTCTTTATCTAAATGATGTTTTATTTTCTTGATAGGAGTTTCGAAAACACTTTTCTCTCGTTCCTCCTCTTCTCCTGGTTTATTGTTTGATTTTTTTACTAATTCGTTAAGAGGAATAGTAATAGGTTTTAAGGCGTCCTCTATTTGAGTTTCGTAAGCTTCTCTACCGTTTCTAAGGGCTTTATATTTCTTTCGCAGATCATTGGTAGTTTTAATAAGCTCTTTCTTTAATTTCACATCTATATCCATCATGTTGATACTTTTGTTTTATTTTTATTGAAACATACGGTAAATAGCTCTCGTATTCCTTGAAACAGTCTTTCTACAAGAGTTAAATTCAGATTGATTTTACTACTAGTCTGCTGAGCTGATAAAAATTGATCTCCAATCAGCGTTGAACCACTTTTAACGATTTTTTTGTGCTCAGTGAATTTTTGTGAAGTGCTCTCATATAACATTTCTATTCATATGAAGTATAATAATATTTTGATCTATTATATAAAGATCTACTGATCCGCAGATGGAGTACCGCTACGATCCACATGAAACCGCTAGAAACCGGTCTCTGAAACGAGTCGAACCGTATGAAAAACCGCTTCGATCCACATGAAACCGCTAGGAACCGGTCTCTCTCTGAACCGAGTCGAACCGTATGAAAAATCGCTTCGATCCACATGAAACCGCTAGGAACCGGTCTCTGAACCGAGTCGAACCGTATGAAAAACCGCTTCGATCCACATGAAACCGCTAGGAACTGGTCTCTGAACCGAGTTGAACCGTATGAAAAACAGCTTCGATCCACATTAAACCGCTAGGAACCGGTCTCTGAATCGAGTCGAACCGTATGAAAAACTACTTCAATCCACATGAAACCGCTAGAAACCGGTCGTTGAACCATGCTGAACCGATAACTGAACAGCTCCTAACTGCCTAGAACCGGTTACCGGATCTATTTGTTCTTTAACGTTTATCAAATCAATATATCCATTAACTTCATTTACCACAACACATCTTATTTTCTCGTTAACATAAGGTCTGAATATTCTTTTGTTATAATTATTCCACATCATTATTCTTTCTTTATTATTTGGTAATCTGACAAGGTAGCAAACACCAGATGTTTCAATCACAACACATTCAATTATTTCGCATTTCATAATATCTTGATTTAAATCTTTACGGAAAGGTTTAGAAAACAATCGAACCCTTTTCTATAGCGACCTTCATTCAAAGAATTATCCTTACCAAGAAACCATATTTAGTGTTCCAACAATCTGCACATACTTCTTGAAAGGTAGAGAATGACATATCCGAATTGACATGATCATTATAAATATGTTTCAAATTCATGTCATCCTGTTTGAAGACGATGAGGAAGTTTGCATTATCTCGAATTAACCCCTTGAACACAATGGGATGCAGCTGTAGCTAAAATAATCGCTGTAGTATAATCTATCAATAAAAACGCTCACTTATGTAGCAAAGGACGTCTACAATGATGTAGCGCATCATAGAATCTGTTTTGAATTGTAAATTTATTCGAGATGTGTTCAACGCATATGCAATTAGTATTTGAACTGAATTTGTATGATAGCTGACTATACAAAAATTAAAAAAAAAACAGAAAAAACTTCTCAAATGCATTGAAGGTTCCCAAAAAAAAAGTGAAAAGAAAAGTCAAAAAATGACATGGGAAACCAATATATCATCTCAAATGCAGCTTGTAGCGCCGCCAAAAGTTAAAGTTGGGTCAACTTTCGCGGCAGACAATTTTCTTACTACAGCTACAGCTTACCATTGTGTCGATGTATACCATTTTCGTATCTTTCAACTTTGACAGTGTTACATGCAACAGCTACCGCTACACCATTGTGTTCGGCCAGTAAGTGCTTGGGTATTCTTGTATACGTTTGACATAAATTTGAATTTGAAGATGTCGACCCATACTAAAGTTTGTACGAATAGAATCTTGCTTTTCACACGCAATGTCATCAAAAATAAATATCGAGTTTGGTTTAGCTTCTGCAGGTGGAATAACTTCGCAGTTATTGGAAAACGTAAGGAATCCCATTTTTTTTATTGGTTTTACAGCTTTCCGTAGAAACTCATACTTTGGCTGATGTAATGACTTAGAGTAAATATAAATATTTTCAAATTTTAAACCATTTGGATGTTGCAACAACTAACAACTAACTGTTGATAACAACTTAATATTTTTCTTTAAATGCAGAGTTTTTATTAAAAAAGTTTTAGTAAATAACTATTCATTCTTTCAGGTTCAGGTATTCAGGTTTATTCAATTCCGTAATAAACAAACTTCCTGTTGAACTACATTTACCTGGTTATCAGTACTGTGTACCTGGGACAAAACTTCAAGAACGTTTAGCTCGAGGTGCAAAAAGGGATCAATTTACTTGATCAAGCTTGCAAACAACACGATATATCTTATTTTAAATATAAAAATACGTCTGATCGACATTTAGCAGATACAATTTTAGCTGAAAAAGCTTAGCAAAGAGTAAAATCAAGTAATGCCGGTTTAGTTGAACGAGCAAGTGCGTTATTAGTTGCTAATTTGATGAAGTCAAAAGTAAAATTAGGAATGGGTGTTACTAACAAAATAAAAGGCAAGTGCAAACTTGCAATAAATAAAATAAAGAACAACAAGTCTAAACTGACTTTCAACCAATCAGTCAAAAATGTTGGGAAACTCCTTATGTTGAAAAGTCCTCATAAGTTAGAGAAAGCTATAAAAATTGCTTTGTCAACCGCTAATAGGACAATGAAGAAAAACAACATTAAAACACCCAGAGTTATTTCTGTACCTAAATCTGGTGGTGTAGTACCATTTCTTGTACCCCTATTCGCAGGGCTTTCAGCATTAGGGGCTGTCAATGACGCTAAAAACGCTAAAAAAGAATTAGAAGAGAAGAAACGTCATAACCAAAAAATGGAAGCTATTGCAATGGGTCATGGATTACATCTAAAGCCATATAAGAAAGGACTTGGTTTATTTTTAAATCCCCAGTCAAAAAACTTTTAAGATCGCTCCCCAAACGTGCATTGAATGAAAGAGATTTGAGGAATTTCGCAAAATATGTAATCCCTCATTTTCAAGGAGTTTTCATGCGCGATAATTTGCCAAAAAATAAACCATGGAAAGACGAGTGTGGAATTGTAAATCTTGATTCTTCAAACGGACCTGGAACACATTGGGTAGCGTATTATAAAAACGATAAGGGAATAGAATATTTTGATAGCTTTGGGAACCTTCAACCACCAAGCGAAATTATTAATTATTTAGGTAAAACAATCAAGTATAATTATACTCGGTACCAAGATTATGATTCGAATAATTGTGGCCATCTTTGTTTAAAATTCATATATGATTATGGTAAATTGAATAAATTAAGACTCTTTGCAAAATAATTTCATTTTGTTTTTATGATCATGGCGTTAACACTTACACTAAGCGGGAATAGTTCTCATTTAACAACGGAATATTTTCCACCCTTAAATTTGGAAGGAGACTACGTTTGCGGGTTGATTGATTTTCAAACATACAACTCCATACCCAATGTGGATGACAGAAACAACAGATTTCATGTAGGCGAACACGAAATTTAAATTCCAATAGGATCATATGAAATCGATGATATTTCCCTGGTGATTTCAGAAGCATTGTCAATACGAAAATCTTCAGCAATAGTAAAAATAGAAGCAAATAATAATACATTAAAAGCAGAAGTCGAAAGTAATGAGCCAATCTACTTCGATAGACCTAGAACTATCGGAAAACTACTGGGTTTTGGTAAACGCATCCTTAAACCAAATATATTGCACCTGTCAGATTTACCTGTTGATATTAACAAAGTAAATGTCATACGCATTGAGTGCAATATTATAGTTGGTTCCTATTTAAATAATACTCCTATGCATACAATACATGAATTCTCACCAAAAGCAGGAGCGGGGTATAAAATCATAGAAGTTCCAAAAAATGTTATCTATTTACCTGTGAATGTCAAACGAATCACTTCTTTATCTTTAAAGCTCGTAGATCAAGACGGAGATTTGATAAATTTTAGAGGAGAAACAATAACAATTCGATTGCATTTAATACCAAACTCTGTATAATGTTGGTCTATAATTATATATCCCAAGTCAAAGATGTTAATTCAGTTAGTTCTCATAGAACACTAAAGCCTGAAAATAAAGATTTTCTTCTTTCACTAGGATTTGTGTTAAAGTAAAAAAAAAATATAAAAAAAAAATGAGTGAAATATTGAATATTACCCAACAGCATAACAAAATTTGAGTACCATTGTTATTCACCATTTCTTCAATCCTTCAATACCAGTGATAAAATATGTATCCCTACACATCAACAGAACTTGTGCATTTTACCCAGCGAAAGTTTTATTTACATAGAAGGAAGTCTTACAAAAACAGATGGAAAGACTTCTACAGCAAAACTCTGTAACAATGCTATGGCATTTCTTTTCGAGGAAATACACTACGAACTTAACGGTGTAGCAATTGAAAACAATAAAAATGTTGGTATAACAACAGTATTAAAAAATTTTATATCATTGAATGAGAATGAAAGTAAATGTTTAGAAAATGTTTCATGGACAGGAAAGAGTACCGTCGAACTTTCATCAGGGAAATTCAACTTTTGTATTCCATTGAAAAATGTTTTAGGATTTGCTGAGGATTATAAAAAGATCATTGCAAATGCTAGGCATGGATTGATTTTAATTCGTATTAGATCTAATGAAAACGCTTATATTACTACGGAAAAAGAAGATTTAAAACTTACAATTCATAAGCTGCAATGGAGAGTTCCACACATTACCTTGTCCGATTCAAATAAAATTTCGCTATTAAAACAAATACAAACGAAACCAATTCAAATTAATTTTCGAAATTGGGAAATGTACGAATATCCTACACTTCCACCTTCTACTGATCATGTGTGGACAGTTAAAACTTCAAGTCAGCTTGAAAAGCCAAGATATATTATAATCGCTCTACAAACAGCACGGAAAACCTACGAGATAAAGATGTTAGCAAATTTGACCAATGTGATGTGAGTAATGTCAAAGTTCATTTGAACTCTGAGTCCTATCCACGCGAAGATCTAAATCTTAAATTTGATCTGGATAGATACGCAATTCTGTTTGACATGTACAGTAAATTTCAACCATCTTATTATCAAAAACCACCACAACCACTATTATCTCGTCAAGAATTCAAAGAAATCGCTCCAATTTTGGTAATTAATTGTTCCCGTCAAAATGAATCAATTAAAACCGGACTGGTTGATGTGAAAATCGAACTCAAAACATCTACTGTTGTTCCACCTTCAACAACAATGTATTGTCTGATTCTTCATGATCGTTTAATTGAATACAATCCAATAACTGGAGAAGTAAACAAACTCACTTAACAGTTAATCAAGTACATTTCATACGACCGTACTCTCAGCAAACATGTTAAATTACTTTGCAGACTTTCAAGGATTTAGAGGATTCAACAATGAGTTAATTTTGAAGGATGCAGCCGTGTACCACAATGGACGTTAGCATAATTTTATTATTACACCTCCATTTAATTTTAGTCTACTTCCAATATCACTTAAAAAACAAGCTAATTGGATATTTCATAATCATCACGGCTTAGCTTGGGACAGTGGATACACAGATTTTCGTCACGTTAAGTTATTTCTCCAACACAAAATTAAAAATGGATTGGTTTACGTCAAAGGGTTAGAAAAAACACATTGGCTTAAAAAGATACTAAAAAATGAAAATGTGGATGTTGTTAACATTGAAGAAAAATATAAAGATCTCAAAATTATTTATCCAAACCAAATAAAATGTATGTACCACGAGAAATGTTGTGCACTTCAAAATGTTTATCTTTTGAGTAAGTTCATAAGTGAAGGTCGTCTATTGTAACACCCATTTTAAAATAAAACAAAATCTTTATTATAAACTGATTTTTTTTTTGTTTGTTTTTATTATTTATTAAGAAAAAAGTATAGAATAAAATTTTCATTCATCTAACGATGAGTCGGTTTTTCTCATGAATCCATACGGAAGGGAACTATTATCAGGGAGGAAGTAACGTTTCTCCGAAATAGTTCTGTACGTTTTTTGTTCCGTTTTCGTTATCACTTGATGTTCTTTAGTACGGCGTATGTTATCGGAAACAATAAGGATGCTTTCATTTCAACATTTAGAACTGCTTCTTTTATACTCTCAAAGTTGACTTTTTTTTGAAGATGAGTAGTTGAGGGATATACCTTTAACCTTGCACACAAAGTTTTCAACGTTATCTTTAAAGTTAAAGATCTTAAAAGCGTAGTTTTTTGGACCGCCACTTACAAATTCCGTTATATAACTACCTTTACCGTAAGACTCAAGCTCATCTGTCAAGTCTCCGATTAGGTCTCCTACCCCTGGTTTGAACTCTCCTTCTCGACTTATATAAATTACAGAGTCTGTGTCATAATACAGTACTCTTCTATCCAATTTTTCCAAGAATCCGTACAGTTTGAGGCGTGCTTGAGCAGTTGTATACGCCGCAATGCTAATATTTGCAGTAGACAAACATTCTATTGCTTCCTCTTTACTTAAGTAGTTTACAATTACATTTTCTTCATTTATTGGTAAGACGTTACAAACTTGTAAAGAAGGGTTTGTAAGAATTTCGTATAACTCAGAAGGACTGTTAACAAAACGTGTCTGTGTTTGGTTTTCTCTTTGACCAAACTTTCCCCAGAATGAATTCAATATCAACTTAGAAAAGGATCTTTTTCCCTCATTTTTCAAAATGCAAGAATAATCAAGCTGAATATTTTCTTTGTCTAAGAAATGAGAAATATAATGTTGCTTCTCTTTTTCGGTTTCACAGTTGGTGGGCCATCCGGAAGCTTCTTGTTTAATTTTAAGAAATTTATCCATCATAGTATCAAAAAGACCTTTTGAATCCGAATCTTTATCATATTGTACTACATCGTACTTCCATATTTCAAATATCTCAGCAAGTTTATATCCTTTTCCTATATCCTTTTATATATCCTTTTTATATAGCTCAATCGTTATCTGAATGATGACAGTATTTATTCTTTGATCTGATGCTGCTACATGTTCGACATAATGTAAAGATCAGCTTATTGTATTGTTTTAATGGTAGGACAGGGTGAAACAATTTTTCTGGAGGTATTACTTTACATTTTATAATTCCACTAATATTTTCTAACTTCATTTGAGAAATTATGGAAGGCTCTGTATATACTTGTGGATGCCCTTTAGGATATTTACCATATTTACATACCTAAGGGTATAAAGCACATACATCTAGGTACTTGATTTTTTCATCTTTTTTACATTTATAATGCATAGTTGTATTGCCAGTTCTTCCTCCATAAAAAGCGTCTCGAGGGTTAAGTGGGGATTTTTCAATAAGAGGGTGGGTTTCTAAAAATTCTAAATCACTACGGCTCATGAGCGACAGCTTTCTTTCAAACTCACAACCCCAGATTTCAATTACCTCATAATTAAAAGAATTTAGTAGAGCTATTTTCGATTGTGTTCTTTTGTACCTCAGGGTAAGTGTATCGAATTGATCCTTTCTCAAGGGCTCATCTCTTCTGTGATTCAAGCACAAAGGGTGTCCATGATAATAACATCCATGAAATTCGAAAACTTGACCAGTTTCCTCACAGAACCCATCCACCTTGACTCCTGCTACAACCATTTCTTTTCCATTGGCAGCATGCTTTATGTAAATATTTCGATTTGTTGCTTCCCAAATTAACCATTTGATCGAAACTTTCGAGTAATTATCAGTTAATCTATAGCTATTTTTCGGGATCAAGCCAATAGTATTTTCTTCGAGGAAATTACGTCGATAAAGAAGACTACAAGCTGATGCGATTGTTGTACACTCTAAAAAGGGTTTAACGTTACTCTGCACTAAGAACAGTTTCCGGAATTTCAGACAGGCTTCTGTTAGAATTTTTACATCACTGATGCAGTAATCAATTAACTCACGTTGCATATTAAATTCGCTATTTTTATGGTCTCCATACCATTTAAGAAAGACTTTACGATCTTCAGCTTTCATAGTATCCGGGCCGTAATATTTTGCATCAGGCAGTTTTCCTACGTATTTTTCATTAACTGCCAGGTTAAAAAAAAATGCGGGAAGAAGCCTTTCTTTAATGAAGGAGACAGATCGAAGGCTTTTGGTAGCTTAGACAGTGCCATGGGAAAATAATTCACCGAGTCTAGGAACTTCACATTTGTTATCGTCATCAGTAAAATTTTAGTTCCGCGCATAATAAGTTCGGGTTTCAGACTTGTTTTAACCAGAATATAGTTTAAAATAAACTGGTGATCATAAGCCTGACCGTTATGTGCTATTACTATCACTTTCTTGAAAATCTTTCGAACTTCCATTATATGATGCAGAAATCTTGATACTACGTCTTGAGTTATAATTTGCTCCCGAAATTTACACACATTACAAAAATGTAAATTTTCAACTTCAATACAGGAGCTGCACCTTTATTGAAATACACATAGGTTTGGTTTGTGTATTTTCAGCAAATTTTCTTCAGATTGGTTAGTTTGGTCGTCTTCCTGTCTACTTTCAAAATCATAGAAAATGTAGAGGCACTTGTCTGTTTTTGGTGTTCTTACATCTCTTACTATATAGCACTGATGGTCATTGGGAACAAATTTTGTACACTGTTTGCAAAAATATTCGTTACAAAAATGTTCTCTTGGACTAATTGTCTTTAGACATTTAAAGCATCGTTTCATTTCATCACAAATTGCTTGTTTGCCCGAGCTCGATGATTTGTGGTTATCAAAACATGTTTTACCTCGGAAGCTCCTATGGCAATCATGACAATCAATTGCATGTTCCACCTCTTTACAACTAGGTGTTTTCTGACATTGCGGGCATGATTTGTTACACCTGTGTTTTGACTTAACGTTGTACGGTACATGACATTCTTCACAAAAGTATGAACAACTAAAAGCTGAAGTACAGGAGGTAATCAAGTTGAAATGTTTCGCATTATGAAGAAGATTAATCCTTTTTTCAGTAGAGTAATTTGTAGGGGCCCCGTCAAAAATTATTACCCGGCCTTTTGTATTGTACTGATACACCGTTATTTTGTAATCAGATAGAAGATATTGAAACTGGCGTAATTCCGGAATGCCGCAACCTTCTGGTGGAATCTGTACCTGAGCATCAACCAAGAGCTGTTTTGGTCTTTTCTTCTGTTCCATGTCCGTATCATCACGAATTCTTTTATAGTCCCATGATTTTTCCGCGAATGCTTTTCCAACTACCAAAGCACGTGGAAGGCAAAGATTGTCTTTATTTTTTATCGACACAATTCCTCGACGCTTGGTACATTCTTCTTCAAACGTGTTATAATAGTTGGCCATGCGTCGGTTTCCTTTTCCAGTGGGGATGTTCACCGTTGTTACTTTAATGCAAAAAGAATCTGTGCTTAGACCTTCTGAATTACTTTGGAAAACTTTTGAAATCATCTCCCATAAATCTGCTACATGAAACTCGGAGGCACTTTTAAAATTGACCCAGCCGCTACCTCGCTCCGCAGAAAATTCTTTCCCACAGAATGTTACTCCGACCTTATCTTTTGGATCTGCTTCCTTAAAAGCAAAACTGACAATGTCATTAATTGCTCTTCTTACCCAATTAGTCGGTTCCACGTTGTCTGGTACCCGTTTAATCCTGAACTCAATTGCTCGCCCCTGAAGATTAAACCGCTTAACTTTTGTCAGCACGTTTGTTATGACCTCAAAACGCTGGATAAAGAGAAATTAACATTTTATTTATTTCAAGCATTTCATCATTATACCTTGTTATCCTTAATCTCATAAACAAACTTCTTTTCCGGCAAAGAGAATTCAATTTTCGGATCGACCCTTCCTTGCAATGAATTTGTTACTTTCATGAGTAACCCACTCATTTCATTAAATTCTTCGTCTGTCAATGAATTAAATTTAGATGGGAGAAAAACTTTTTTGTTTTCTAGTTCTACAATAACTTTTTCGCCATAAATCGTTTGGCACTTCTTACAACCAATAATTATGTTGGGAATAGATAAGAGATCCTTGATATTAACCAAAGGTTTTTCTATCCCTAACTCATTTATTTTATTTAAAAAACTCACGGAACTGTTAGAACTCATTCTCAACACGTTAATATACTTTTGAACTTAAAATTTAAGTGACAAGTTCATAAAAATTAAGGTGCCACTAGTATATGTAGCATATGTATGTTTAATGCATGTGATGTGTTTTTTTTATCATGAAAAAATGATGACTTCGCATCAAGAACAATTTTAAAGTAGCAAGCCCAAGTAAAAAAAAAACAACTTTAATCAGGAAAAAAATAAAAAAAAAGTAAATTTGTACATTTTTCAATATTTTTTTTTTTAATACAGTAAGGTATATACACTTAATTTGATGTTCGCATTCGCTTGCGCGAGTAGGGTTGATGTTCTTCGTCCTCTTCCATTTCGAAGACTTCTAGCTCCTGAAGATCTTCTTCTTCTACAACTTTCTCTGGTTTGGGAAGAAATTTTATTGTTGTCCCGAAGCTTCCTGTAGAAGGCTGGATCACCCTCATCATATGCCCCGTCATTTGAATCACCTCTTCGTTGCTCAGCTAGTTGAATTTGACGGGGAGAAAACATTTTACGGTGTCAAGTTCCACCAATATCTTCTCCCCGTATTTAGTGTTGCAGCGTTTAGCACCGCAAATTCTTTGATCTTCTGAAGGCATATCCTTCAGAGGTAGAAGCGCCTTTTCTTGTGAAAATTTGTTTAACTTATTTAAGAACTCTATTATAAAATTTTAATGATACTACTTAATATAGTAAAATGTTTCGGGCTTTTATTCGATTTTTGAGCATATATGTATATTGACTTCGAACGAAAAGCAATTGAAAACGCACTGCATTTCTTTCATCTACTATTGCAATGAAACAGGAGCTTCTGACCGTCAGTAACCTTAAAAAGTAATTTGTATCAAATTGTTTTAGTAAATTATCTTTGGTTATAAGGCTTCATGTTTTTTTTTTTTTCATGGAATGCGTTTATCTTCGTAAGCATTTAGTTCTTTGGATAATATGAAATCAAAATACTTTTTTCAGGTTACTGGCAGTCAAAAGCTTTTGTTGCAATGCATAAGTAGATGACCTGAACTACCCTCACGTGCCAAGATACAAATACCAACGTCATCATTTTTACTCTTACCGTCATAATCAAACAAAATCATACAATAATTTTTCATACCATTATTAGATGGTATACTTGCATTAAAAACAAAAAAAAACACAAAAAATAAAAACGCATAAATACATTTTTAGCATGTATGTTGCTAAGAGCAACGATGGCTCGGTGAAATTGTCACTCAGACTATAAGCCAATTAACCATTAATATAAGCCAATAAACAATTCTGTATATTTTTTTTTTTTCGTTAGTTCAAAATAAAAATTTGTTCTTCTTTCTCATTCAGATTCATCGAATAACCTAATGGCTCAGTGGAATTTGATTTTTTTTTTTTTTGATTGATTGACACTTATAGACTTCAATTAGCTTAGTCATATTAACATACCATATAGCTTCGTACGGTTTTAGATTATATTTTTATATGATTTCGAAGTTTACCAACCTCCACTTTACAATCTTATCCACAAACCATTTCAACATACATATTTCAACATACCACATTTTGTAGTGTTTCGAAGTTTTCCACCCAACACTTAATTAGCTTTTAAATTATATTCTTATATGATTTCAAAGTTTTCCACCCAACACTTAATTAGCTTTTAAATTATATTTTTATATGATTTCCAAGCTTTCCACCCAACACTTAATCACCTTATCCACAAACCATTCCAACAAACCACATTTGTACGATTTTAAATGCTATTGAAATACACATTTAACACCTGAACTTCTATAAGCTCCAATGGCCTAGTGGAACTGTCACCCGACGGCAGTCCAAAGGTTCTTGGTTCAATCCCCAAAGGTTCTCAACATCATTGTTTTTTTCTAATTAAATACACTCCCACTTATTCCCATATAACGCCATGTTAATTTTGGTTCTCACCGCCAGTCGCCTCCATTCCTATTGGTGTAATTTCAAGGTTTTACCTTCCAAAAGAAGTGCGAGATTCTCCTCATCTCTTAAGAACTTGGAAAAATCGGATTTGTGTATATGATGAAACTGTTCCTAATTGTTTCAACGCCTTTTAACTTCAGTTTCATTTAACTTTTTTAAGTGTTTCGAAACAAATGAAAATATTTTGTTTTAGTTTCTACTTTATTTTACAGTATCACCTTTTTTGAGTTGTTCAGATGGGTATAAGTAACTATCCTCGGGGAAATTCATTTTCATGAGAAGACAAGCTTTAAATTTCCAGTTATACAGTACATGAACGTGATGGTGGAACTGGAGGTGGACGCTGCTATGGGAAACCATAAATGCATTATAGAATTAATGTTAACTAATAGATATTGTACTTACTTAATCTTATACGAAGGGCTACATCTTATTATA
The DNA here is from genome assembly GCA_949320155.1 of Melangyna quadrimaculata. NCBI lineage: Eukaryota > Metazoa > Arthropoda > Insecta > Diptera > Syrphidae > Melangyna > Melangyna quadrimaculata. Next base: position 221,782,671 of record OX439483.1, on the reverse strand, counting down.
CTTTTAGTCAAATTTTTCATTTAGATCTGGTAGTTTTTTTTTTTTGCATATTCTCCTTTCAGCTAAATTGGCACTTTGTAAAATCGACATTGATTTGATTGCGTTATCGTCAAGTTTCTTGTGTTGTTGGTTGTCCATGAATATTATTGAATATGAGTGGAGCAGGTTTTGTTTGTGTTCCGAAACCACCAAATCGGGTGTGGGTTGCTTGTTCAAACTCGAGTTGAAGAACGAACCAACTTGGTTGGTCTAGAAGTTGCTGAAACCAGTGGTCGGAGCAACTGCTCCAAACACAGAAGTGTTCCCAAATGCTGGAGCAGGCTTTTGTGCAAATAGTCACCCACCTGCAGTGCTGGTATTGACATTAGTACCAAATCCTCCGAATCCAATATTGGCTGTAGACGCTGCCAGACCAAAGGCTGGCTTATTTTTTGTTGAAGGTGCCCCAAAGACAGAGGTTTGTTGAACCGAAGCACCAAAACCACCAAGTGCTGTTGTGTTCTGAGCTGCTGGCTGGGAGCAATCAATTCTGAAAAAAAATGAGAAATTAACTAAAAACTGTATGAGTTTGTTACGTTCATTAGGCCGTGTTTCTAAATTATTAAAGAGAATGTATCTCCAAAATAGCTACATATCTAAGGAAATATATCTTCCTAGCACACAAAGTATTAAATATTATAAAAAAATATACATAAATAATATCCTGAACAGAATATTGTGGGTAGTTTAATTACTTAGTACTTACGGCTGTCTATATTTGGCTTTTTTTCTTTCTCCTTTTTGTGGTCTCCAGCTGATGATTTTCCAAAGCACTGCAATTATAAATAAAGAAATAATATTAATAAAGACATGTGAATATATTTTGTTTGAAACAAAATCAATTTTTATTAATAAATAAATTATTTTACATGATAGTAAACACAGGTGCCCCTTATGGCTGTCACTGGTTGTATGCATCCTGTTGTTTTTTTTTACCACCAGGTATCGCATTTTGACTTTTCTAGTTGTCAATAGTTGAGCTGGCTTTTTTTTGTATTACAGTATATAACAGTAAAACAAAATATAGAGTGCCTGCTAGGGATGAGCGACGTTGAAAAAACATCGAAGTCAACATCAAAGAACCAACAACGTTGTCAAAAATTATGGAATCAGAAAAATCCTTTTTAACATCGATATTTTTTAATATATTTGTTTGCATAATAAAAGCACGTTCAAAAAACGATTAAAAATACATTTTATAATAAGTTTAAAATACCTATGTATATCGTTCTGAAAATTGTAGCAATAATTTTGAACGTAATTTTCGTTTTCGTTTTCGACAAAGTGTAAGATGTTTTTTATTCTTGATCATCGATCATAAGTTATTTTGCATGAATGAACATCTAATAAGTCGTAGGTAAAAAAATCTTGTGTAGTCGGCGTCTTTCCTTTGTGAGCATCGATGATTTTAATGTTTAAAGATAGATCTTAAATTTTTAAACATGAATGAACGTCTAAAGCCAACCACACTTGTCTCGTGTAGTGTTGCTATCGCTACAATGTTATTCATATCCATAGAACCACATTTGTCTCATAAATGTAGTGTGGTTGTGTGGTGTATATTATATGGACTGATAGCGTAACACGACTCCACAACACACCGGCTTAACAAGTCTTATATACAAAATATCATTCGGAAACGGTGCCTTCAGCTTTCTGAACATCGATGATTTTAATAGCCTTATTTTTTTGCAGGTCCAGATAGAATTGGACCAAAAAAAACGACATCTTAGGCGCCAGTTATAGCTTTCATTGAAATCCATCATTGAAACACAAATCAGTGAAACAGTGGAATATTTTCTGACAAGTCGGTTATAGCTATCATGAAATTTTCTTTCATTGAAATTTCCATTCCCCATACAAAAAAACAAGTTTGAGGTTAAAGTCGATCATTGAACGAAAAACTGACAGACGAGAACAGGAAGAGAAAGGAACGCATTTCAATGGAACGAATGTGTTCCACTTTTGGGAACAAAATATCAGCTGTTCATTGAAAACAATTTTCATCATTGAAAAACAAAAAATGATTTTATATGAAAGTTGTAAAGAAAACTGGCGCCTTAGGTGCCAGTTATAGCTTTCATTGGAAAACATCATTGAAACTATTAATTCTCAATTTTTACAGATTTTGAAAAAAAAATTTGTGATTATTTTGACGCCAAAGTAAAGCTCATTAACTTAATATTTATTTCAAGGTAAATCAAAATTCAATTTTGCACAACTTCTCTCATGAAATGATTTTTAATTTTTTAATTAATTTAAAAGTTACGTTACGGGGAAGATATGTGTCAAAATGAATTTTTTTTGGAGGAGAAATAATTTTGAGGTCGTAAGCTATATTTCTGCATTAAAATATTCAATGATTAAACTTTCAAAGGGTCTCAAAATCAACAGCTCAATTTTTCAATGATGGTTTTCAATGATAGCTATAACTGACCCCTAAGGGGCTTATTGCGAGAGTCTATTCGACTTTTTTCGATTCTATCAAGTTTGTAATTAGTATCACCTTGCTCATTAAACTTTTTGAATAGAATCGATTTTCGAAAATAGAATATAAAAAGCTCTCGACTAGAGCTTTAGACTGAAATGTCAAATCAAATCAAAATTTGACGTTTTTTTGATGAACTAAATAGTTTTTCTTCAAAAAAATAATATTCCATAGCGCGACTAATTGCAAAAATGAACTGCGGTCCTTTAGATTTTAGACATTCGATGAAAACATGCAGACATACATTTGTATAATATTATAATGGTGTATACATATTTCTGATAACGTGGTAGCTTCGCCGACTCCTTTAAGAGTGCAGTGGTGATTTGTGCATCTTCAAAATGCACTTTCTCTAAAAGCCTTAATAACAGTTATAATAACTTGAAAAATCATTTCGCAGTTGAATGTAAAGCTCCTTTGTACCAAATATGACATTGCAGCTTTTTGCAAACGGAAGGACATTGATAAAATTGTTGGACATATATATAAATATCAATAAATACATCAGCATCAACTATGAAGACTTTTGGAAAAAAGTGCATTTTATGATGCATTTTAAAATGCATAATTTCTAAAGAATGTATAAGAAGTATATAAACGTCTTTAAAAAAATGTATTATGGTAGCAAATTTTATATTGCAGCACATGTTTAGATGATTGAGCATCTTGAAGGAAGGACACCAAACATGGATGACGATATGAAAGTTTAAATTGTACCAGAACATATTCTTTTCCACTAAAATACATTCTTATTATAGGTTTAAACAAAAATTTACACAAAAGTCGATCAGAAATTCTTCGAAAAAATCGAAAAAAAATTCTATTTAGTAGAAAAAAATTGATTCTTATAGAAATTCGCAATACCGATGATAGACTATAAGTCTATTCTGAATAGACTCTCGAAATAAGCCCCTTAACTAACGTAAATACAACATATAAAGAAAGCCAAGTTCTGATAATTTTCGGTTCTTAACTTAAGTTCATATAGAAAAAGTACTACCAAATCGAGTTACCATTTTGCTTTCGATAGTTTGTTTGGAAACGTCAAAATATCTGAGTCAACGAATCAAAATACTTTTTATAAATAAAAAAGGACTAGGTATCATTATTTTATAAATTACAAGCTGACCCGGCGAACTTCGTTCCACCTTAATTCATTTATGTAAAGAAAATAATAATTCCGAGCATGATATACAATGATGTTTTATGTAATTCGGTCAATTGAAATTCATTATTCTAAAGTTACTCACTAACTTGAAGACGCTTAAATACGAATGGCAAATCGTTCGGATAAGCAGAATCCGTGGAATGAGAACATATTCGCCTTTGAATTTTCCCCTCAAAATTGTGGCTTGAATATAAGATTTGATGCACTTCACAATCAAACGCGTTCCGTAACAAAGTGTTGGTGCATTGAGGTTTCGCAGTAAAATTATAACTAAACCGACTTTCAATTTTAAATTGTGTGGTGAAAAGCCCGGAACATCCAAAGAATTCAAAAATTCCGTGGGATAGTTGATGGCTTCGTTTTCATCCATCACGGAGTCAACGGATCGACATTCTTGTTTTTCGCAACCAAAATCCCGCGTGAACTCAGCCAATCATGGTTAACATAATTTTGATTGAAATTCGGAAAAACATTCACGATGAGCTCTTCCGGCGTTGTTGTAAGGTAGCAAAAATTCGGTAGAAATTCAATAAGGCCGGTGACTAAGTCCACTGGTATCACGCCATTACCCATCGCCAATAAATTGACTGGAGAAATCTGTAGCGAACTGGTCATTTCGCCAAGCGACTCCCATGTTTATTTTCAATTGCAGTTTCTCCACGTATTGCAATGAAGCCGATCCTCTCAGGCCCTTCCTGGGGCCAATACGAATTTATCAAGCCCTAAATCGTGAAAATCAACGTAACCGTTCTCGAGTTATGCACTAAAAACCGGTCTTCCCGGAAAAGTAAAATGAATTATTTTGTAATTCGTTAGCTGTTTTAAAGTCGATGTGCTCAATCTTAACATCGATGTTACGATGTTTTAACATCGATGTTTTTTCGTCTAACATCGACATTTTCCCAACATCGATTAACAAAGCTCATCCCCCTTAAAGCAAAATCACGGACCCGAATTTTTCGGTTCATTTTGGAATCACTTGGGAATCCAAAAAAACTGAGTGACTCACACACATTAACAAATTTTCTGTGTACGCATGTAAAAAGAAGAACAAGAATCGAGAGAATTTTTTTATGCACGGAGAAATAGACAGAGTACATTCATTTTGTTTTAATTTCCACCACCTTTTTTTAGTTCAGTTTTGTAGGTAGCGAAGACCATTGCTTTTTTATATTTTTTTCTTGTGAAAACTTTAAGAAATTTCCAATCAAAAATACAAGTTTACTGTTTATTATATGTATATGTTAAGTTGTGAAATATATAATGTACCTTTTATAATTGATAAATAAAAATAAAGTCTTGAAATGAACAAAATTCTGTTTGTTTTTTGTTTTTTTTTTTTTTGTATGCAATGTAGAAACTCGGCTAGACCCTTCAAGATAAATCACGGACGCGAATTTCTCGGTTCACTTTGGAATCACTTGGGAATCCAAAAAAACTGAGTGTCTCATACACATTAACAAATTTTCTGTGTACGCATGTAAAAAGAAGAACAAGAATGGAGAGAATTTTTGTATGCACGGAGAAATAGTAATAGTACAGGTATTTTGTTTTAATTTCCACCACTTTTTTTTAGTTCAGTTTTGAAGGTAGCATGGCGAAGACCACTGCTTTTTTTATCTTTAATTTTTTTTTTGTGTGAAAACTTTAAGAAATTTTCAATGAAAAATACAAGTTTATTGTTTCTTATATGTATATGTTTAGTTGTGGAAATATATAATGTACCTTATATAATTGATGAATAAAAATAAAGTCTTGAAATTAAGAAAATTCTCTTTGTTTTTTTTTTCTTGTACGCAATGTAGAAACTCTTCTAGATGGGGAAGTTTCTTTTTAATACAATACATTTTGGTATGCTTCGATTCATTCATTTTTGTTTGTCCGTGTTGGATTCCATTTAGGCTCCGTTTTCTCGGAGTATGGTGAATTGGAATACTGTCTCTCTCTCGCAATACATTCACATAATAGCTCCGTGGTGATTCTAATTTCCATACTAATTTGATCCGATTCGGAATCGTTTTGGATCCGGTTTTGGGTCCGTTTATGAACTGGTTTCGGATCCAAAACGGACTCGCTTGCTTGAAGGGGATGGGGAAGATTCATTCATTTTTGTTGGTCCGTTTTGGATTCCATTTAGGCTCTGTTTTCTCGGAGTATGGTGAATTGGAATACTCTCTCTCTCTCACAATACATTCACATAATGGCTCCGTGGTGATTCTAATTTCCAAACTAATTTGATCCGATTTGGAATCATTTTGGATCCGGTTTTGGGTCCGTTTATGAACTTGTTTCGGATCCAAAACGGACTCACTTGCTTGAATGGCCCTAGCTGTCTGATATCAAATGAACATAAAACTACACATTGGCCGCGTTCGGGTACGTCGCAATAGGTATCTAGATTTGTTCGTGTTGTTGTAATTAGCTTCGTTTTGTTGAAATTAGCTCATTTGAGAACAGAAATTTGTATGGGAAATAAGGTAATTTCGAATCTGATTTGGAAATTTGCAACGAAATTACCTCATTTGGCCCGATGAAAACATAGTATTAGGCATTAGAACGACACGAACAAATCCAGATACCTTTGTTAATGTATCCGAACGCGGCCATTGGTTAGTGAACGAGGCCAAAACTTTCTTTTTGCGATTGGAAGACGTCAAATAGTTGACTTGGCGCGTACTTGTCATCTTCAATTGGAGTCAAACAAAACTGTTATATTTGTAAGGAATACACTATCCAGTGTATAATAGAGATCAGTGAATTTAACACTGCACAAAATTTCATTAATCGAGTACTTGATAACAGTCATTCCATTTTTCGGCAAAAAAAAAAACACACAAGTTTTCAAGAACACCCTATGTTCCAACTCTTTCCCCGCACACGTCACCAAAAATTTGATAAACAATCACCTCTTATTTACCGGAGTGCATTGTTTATACCATCTCTCTCTACTCGTTTGAAAGCAGCACCTATTCGAAACAAAGAGAAAACGAGAATAGCTTTTAAGTTTGCAAAAACACTTAAATCTTTGCTGTTTACCAACACAAAAGGAAAAATCGATAAAATGGATAAGTGTGATGTTGTTTACCAAATTAATTGTCAGGGTGGAAGGGAGAAGAATTGTGAGTCTGTGTATGTGGGCACATCCAAGCAAAAGCTTCGAAATCGTCTCTCAGGCCATCGCTCTGATTTAAACAACGGTGGGTCTCAGAAAACTGCACTTGCACTTCATTGCATAGAGCAGTAGCACACACCTGATTTAGAAAATGTAATGATTCTGGAAGCGGAAAGAGATCAGAACAAGAGGATGTTGCTACACACAGAGAAATTTTCGTAGTAAATCGTACTACTTGACGTAGTCAGATTCTATTTTTCCACTCGTAGTGAAATTAACTACAAAAACAGAGAAAATGTAGTACTCGTAGTAAGTTTAACTACGTTTTCAAAAAAAGCTGTAGTCAAAACTACTACATAGAGCAATTTCTGTAGTCAATTTGACTACGCTCGTAGTCAAGCTAAAAACCGAAGAAATACAGTGCTCGTAGTAAAATTGACTACGATTTTTCGTAGTCAATTTGACTACACCGTGTAGTTAATTTTATTACGGAGAACTGTAGTAAAATTTACTACGAAACACGAAGAAATGTAGCACTCGTAGTTAATTACAATTGTAATCAAATTTATTACACTGATTGTACTAAAGGCGTAGTTAAATCGACTACACAAGGAAGTTAAATTCACTACGAGAGTAGTCAAATTGACTGTAAGTGTAATCAAATTGACTACGCTGTGTAGTAAAATGCAAAACGCAGTAATTTATTATTTAGGCGCCTTTTTTTTAGCACAGACGCTTGTTCTAATTAGTAAGACGAAGTAAGAATTACTACACGAGTAATCAAATTTAATACTCATTGTAATGAAAATGACTACGCTTTGTAGTACAGGATGTAGTATATCGTTTAGCCACACTCTTGTAGCAATGGACACGTTCTGGTGCCAAACTAAAGAAGTCTGAATAAGATTGCGTTTTTATAATCTCTTATGAAAAAATATCTGATGAACAAATTATTTGCATTCTCAAAAACGACTTTTTAGCTATTCTAAAATTTTAAGTACATAGGTACAAATATCTACTAAATTATTCGATGGAAAAACGCATCCTATTCACTTGTTTTCGTCCGATCACAATTAGTAAATTACCTCATTTCAGTTCTAATGAAAACGTAGTATAGACCTATTTAATTGGCTTATCCAAGTTTAATGCAGATTTGGTTGAAATTATCTAATTTTGAAACGTGAATTTATGTGAAAAATGAGCTAGTTTCGGATTTCATTTCGAAATTTTCAACGAAATTTTCTCATTTGCTTTATTGAAAACGTAAAGCTATAAAGAAAGCCTATCCGATAGTCACTCGAACGCGGCCAAACTCAAATGCAATACAACTCACCCCAGATACAATAAAATTGTCTATATACCAGTGTGTTAAAATTTACAACGCCATGCTCGTTATAATAAGGGTATTCATGCAACGTCGGAAAACCATCGTAAACGTCGTAAGCGTCGGAAAGTTTACGACGTCGTAAACGAACTGTCACAATTTGTATGAAAATTCTTTTACGATAAATCGTAAACTTTCCCACATGAATTTGTGTCGTAAACGTCGTAAATGAAAGTATAGTAAACGTGGAAAACTTTGTATAAAAGTATTATAACATTTTATGTATCAAAATTTGACAACAACAAATTTTTCAGTAACACAAAGCATTTTTAATTATTTTTTTCAAACGCTTAAACAAAATAAAGTAAATCCGACGAATTTGTTCACCGCATCATAATGCAATAAGATAAAGGGGAGTTCATGAAACGTGTGTCAGAAACTTTACGATTTTACGACGTCGGAAAGTTTCCGACGTTGCATGAATACCCTTAATGTGTGTATATAATAAGCATAGAGCATACATTTTTTTTGTGTATGGTGTAGAAAAAGAACAAAAACAGAAAAAAAGCGCGAAATGAGACCAGTGCTGTCGTTTTTATTAGTTTCAAAGGTATTATTAGAACTAGTGTTGATGATATTGAATAATCAATATCATATAATTTCTAATTTAATTTAAATCACTAATTTTTCTTGATGAGTGTGACTTAACTGAACATGCGAAAGTTTTAATTAGAGTGTAACCCCACAAACTGGCCCTACTACACTTCAGCGGAACTACACTTCACGACGCGCCAATAAATTATTTCTCTGTCCAAAAAGATTCTTCTACTATAAATTTTGTTTCAACACTATTTATACCCAATTTTTTTTCTACGTTTTCTACATTTTTGCTTTGAAAAGGTTTGAATATTTTGTAAGTTTTGTATGCATAAAGTATGCATAAAGTATTGCGTATGTTGTCAACAATTAGATTTAAGGTGGAATTTAATTTTTGACAACAAAAGAAAATAATTTCATAAATCTTAACTACACTTCTTCACTACTTTCTTCCTACGTTTTTTCCATTTTTGTTTTGAAAAAGTTTGGATATTTTGTAAGTTTGGTGTGCATATACAGGTTGAATTGCGTACGTTATCAATAATCAGATTTAAGGTGTCAATTGATTTTCGACAACAAAAGAAAATAATTTCTTAAAGCTTAACTACACTTCTACACTACTTTCTGTAAAAATGACAAAAGTGAAAAATAAGAACATATTCTGGACACAACTCTCTGCGAAAACAAACGAAAATTGTTTTTTTTTAAGAAAAAACAAACAATTTCAACTTGTGTAAGGTACACTAGTTTCGTTTGTTTTTTTGCAAGCCGGTATACTAAACATGTGTGTATTTCTGACTTTTGTCAGTTTGGCAAAAAGTAGTTGAAAGTAGTAAATCTTTTTAAGCCTTCAAATTATTATTCATTTGCACACGAAAAAGTCAAAAAAAAGTTTATTGGACTTTAACGAAAATTAAACCCGACGAATTTTTCCATTTGGTAAGAAAAAATATTTTTATTTGATTCAGATTGGGAAGCAAATCTTTTCTTTAAAGGCTTAACTGCATTCACCTACTTTTTGTAAGAAGTATTAGAATGTTTGAAAAAAAAAAATTTAATATTGTGTTAAGTGTCTAAAATGATCAACTAGAAGAATTTTCGTTTGTTTTTTTGTAGGTAGATAGTAAGCAAGTAAATATTTACATATTTAACATGTTTAGTGTATGGGTACATGTTAAGTAGATACTTGCTTGCAAAAAAACCTATGAAAATATCTTTTATTTATTAAATTAAAAAAACATGTTCAAGATCTCCACTATCAGTTTAACTAATGTCATGAAAAAAAGAATCATTAATTCATTCCGCTCACCACGAAAAAATCTATTTTTGATCAAATTATGAGCTTAATAATAAAAAACCCCAGGAGAATATACTACGTTTATCTTTGTGTATTCTGTATATTAAGTGGACCGATTAATGCAGCGACAGCACTGACATTGCTATTTTGTTATAATAATCTACAACCAGAGTTACATCAGATTTCACAGAGTGCGCGTCATCTTTCCTTTAGTCCGGTAAAAAACTTTAAAAAGAAACAAAAAAACACTAAAATAATTAAAAAAATATAAAAGAACAATTAAATATTGTTAAGAAGCATTTTGTCACGTAAGTTTTTATAAAATTTAACTATTTTCAATAAACAGAAAAACATATATAAATGAAAGTTACCTACCTACAACATGAGTTACAATAAAAAAAATTCAGGGAGCGCGTGCATTAGGTATATTGGGGTATTATAGGTAGGTACATAGGATACGATACGTTTAGTTTTTTCTCTTTTTTGTGAAGCATTTTAAGATCTTATAAGAATGAAAAAAAAAACTCAGATTTCAGGGAGTGCGTGCATTATATGGTATAGATACATGTGATACGGAAAACCAGAAGCATATAAGATTTTGGTGTGCACGTGCATTGTCTAGTTTTGTCGGGCGACTAACTCTCATAAAAAAAACACCAAATATAAAACAAAAATGAAAAAAATAACTTAAAGAACAATATAATATTGTTCAAAAGCATTTTGTTATGTTAGTTCCTAAAAAATTAAACTATTTTCAATGAAAACAAGCATTTCAAACAGACAGAGTGCGCGTCGGCTTTTTGAGTCCGGTCAATCATTAAAGAAACATAAAAAACCCTAAAACATATTTAAAAAAAAAAACGATGAAATATTGTTAAGAAGCATTTTGTCATGTAAGTTTTTATAAAATTAAACTATTTTCAATAAAAAGAAAAACATTTAAACGTACGTTAAGTACATGCAAACATGAGTTATAAAAGATTTCAGGGAGCGCGAGTATTGTCTAATTTTGTTATGTTAGTTCATAAAAAATTAAACAATTTTCAATAAAAACAAACATTTTTACAATCATACAACACGAGTTCCATTAGATTTTAGGGAACGCAAGTATTGTCTAACTTTGTTATGATAGTTTTGACAAAATTCAACTATTTTTAATAAAAACAAACATTTTTAGATACATACAACATGAGTTATATAGGATTTCAGGGGGCGCAAGTATTGTCTTACTTTCTAATGTTAGTTCATATCAAATTTAACTATTTTCAATAAAAACAGACATTTTTAAACGTACTTTACATTCATACAACACGAGTTATATCAGATTTCAGGGTGCGGAAGTATTGTCTAACTTTGTTAAGATAGTTTTGACAAAATTTAACTATTTTCAATAAAAACAAACAAGTTTTTATAAAATTAAACTATTTTCAAAATTCAATTATTTTCAATAAAAACAAACATTTTTAGATACATACAAATGAGTTATATAAGATTCCAGGGGGCGCAAGTATTGTCTTACTTTCTAATGTTAGTTCATATCAAATTTAACTATTTTCAATAAAAACAGACATTTTTAAACGTACTTTACATTCATACAACACGAGTTATATCAGACTTCAGGGTGCGAAACTATTGTCTAACTTTGTTAAGATAGTTTTGACAAAATTAAACAATTTTCAATAAAAACAAACATTTTCAGATACATTCAACATGAGTTGTATCAGATTTCAGGGGGCGCAAGTATTGTCTTACTTTCTAATGTTAGTTCATATAAAATTTAACTATTTTCAATAAAAACAGAATTTTTTAAACGTACTTTACATTCATACAACACGAGTTATATCAGATTTCAGAGTACGAAAGTATTGTCTAACTTTGTTAAGATAGTTTTGACAAAATTTAACTATTTTCAATAAAAACAAACATTTGCAGATACATACAACATGAGTTATAACAGATTTCAGGGGGCGCAAGTATTGTCTTACTTTCTAATGTTAGTTCATATAAAATTTAAATATTTTCAATAAAAACAAACATTTTTAAACGTACTTTACATTCATACAACACGAGTTATATCAGATTTCAGGGTGCGAAAGTATTGTCTAACTTTGTTAAGATAGTTTTGACAAAATTTAACTATTTTCAATAAAAACAAACATTTGTAGATACATACAACATGAGTTATATAAGCATTTCAGAGAGCGCGTGCTAGTTTTAAGATTTCGAGATTAAGGTGTCAAAACATAACAGAATAATACCGTTTTCTCCAAATCTTGAAACTAATCAAACTAGTTTTTTCGTAAGACTAGTTTTGAAATGTGTTAATAATATGGCTGTAAGTGTTTTGAGTCCTTGTAAGCTGTTTTCACGATGGTCTCTTCGTAATTTGTTTCTGATGTCAACCACTGTTGCTTTTGGTTTCTCTTATATTCTTTCCATTTCATTTATTTAATATTATAAATGTATGTTTTAAGAAAAACTCAGAACTACCAACAAATCATTACTAAACAAAATTTTACAGAAAATGTTCAGTCTTGTGAAGTTACCAAAAGAATTGTTTAAAATTTAATAAAAAATGAGAGTTCCCGGTAGCAATCAAAGAGTTATAGAGTTCCTCATACTTTTTTCAATAGTTCTGGCGAATAAAGTGTTAAATTTTGAAAAAAAAAGTTTTTTGTGCTAACTTCACGCAGCAGTGACTTTTTCGAGAAAAAGAGTTCCGAACATGTTTTTCAACTTAAAATCAAGAGTTCTAGAGTTCCTGATGGGTTTTAGAAATAGTTCTGCAAAATTTGAAAAGTTAGGGCGAATTCGGGTTCGCACTGACTTAGTACCAAACATTTTCCAAATCCAAAACAAAATAAAAAAAAAGGAGTTCTGATTAGAGTTCCCAATGTCAAACAAAGAGTTCTGAACATTTTATTAAACATTTATTATTTTTTTCATATTTTTGGACTTAGAATTTTTTTCATATTTTTTGGACTTAGAAAATTTTTTCATATTTTTGGACTTAGAAACAGTTTTGATTTTTTTGGACTTAAAAAATTTGTTTATATTTTTGGACTCATAATTTTTTTTTCATATTTTTGGACTTAAAAATTTGTTCATATTTTTGGACTTAGAAAATTTTTTCATATATTTGGACTTGGAAATTTTGTTCATAATTTTGGACTTAGAAAATTTTTTCATATTTTTGGACTTAGAAATTTTTTCATATTTTTTTCATATTTTTGGACTTGAAAATTTTTTTTATGTTTTTGGACTTATAAAATTTTTTCATATTTTTGGACTTAGAAAATTTTTTCATATTTTTGGACTTAGAAATTTTTTTCACATTTTTGGACTTGAAAATTTTTTTTTGTTTTTAGACTTATAAAATTTTTTCATATTTTTGGACTTAGCGGTAGCAATCAAAGAGTTATAGAGTTCCTCAAACTTTTTTCAATAGTTCTGGCGAATAAAGTGTTAAATTTTGAAAAAAAAAAGTTTTTTTTGCTAACTTCACGCAGCAGTGACTTTTTCGAGAAAAAGAGTTCCGAACATGTTTTTCAACTTAAAATCAAGAGTTCTAGAGTTCCTGATGGGTTTTAGAAATAGTTCTGCAAAATTTGAAAAGTTAGGGCAAATTCGGGTTCGCACTGACTAAGTACCAAAATTTTCCAAATCCAAAACAAAATAAAAAAGGAGTTCTGATTAGAGTTCCCAATGTCAAACAAAGAGTTCTGAACATTTTATTAAACATTTATTATTTTTTTCATATTTTTGGGCTTAGACATTTTTTCATATTTTTGGACTTAGAATTTTTTTCATACTTTTTGGACTTAGAAAATTTTTTCATATTTTTGGACTTAGAAACATTTTTGATTTTTTTGGACTTAAAAAATTTGTTTATATTTTTGGACTTATAAATTTTTTTCATATTTTTGGACTTAAAAATTTTTTCATATTTTTGGACTTAGAAAATTTTTTCATATTTTTGGACTTGAAAATTTTTTTTGTTTTTGGACTTATAAAATTTTTTCATATTTTTGGACTTAGCGGTAGCAATCAAAGAGTTATAGAGTTCCTCAAACTTTTTTCAGTTCTGAACATTTTATTAAACATTTATTATTTTTTTCATATTTTTGGGCTTAGAAATTTTTTCATATTTTTGGACTTAGAAATTTTTTTCATAATTTTGGACTTATAAATTTTTTTCATATTTTTGGACTTAGAAAATTTTTTCATATATTTGGACTTAGAAATTTGTTTCATATTTTTGGACTTGAAAATTTTTTTTGTTTTTGGACTTATAAAATTTTTTCATATTTTTGGACTTAGCGGTAGCAATCAAAGAGTTATAGAGTTCCTCAAACTTTTTTCAATAGTTCTGGCGAATAAAGTATTAAATTTTGAAAAAAAAAAGTTTTTTGTGCTAACTTCACGCAGCAGTGACTTTTTCGAGAAAAAGAGTTCCGAACATGTTTTTCAACTTAAAATCAAGAGTTCTAGAGTTCCTGATGGGTTTTAGAAATAGTTCTGCAAAATTTGAAAAGTTAGGGCAAATTCGGGTTCGCACTGACTTAGTACCAAACATTTTCCAAATCCAAAACAAAATAAAAAAAAAGGAGTTCTGATTAGAGTTCCCAATGTCAAACAAAGAGTTCTGAACATTTTATTAAACATTTATTATTTTTTTCATATTTTTGGGCTTAGAAATTTTTTCATATTTTTGGACTTAGAATTTTTTTCATACTTTTTGGACTTAGAAAATTTTTTCATATTTTTGGACTTAGAAACATTTTTGATTTTTTTGGACTTAAAAAATTTGTTTATATTTTTGGACTTATAAATTTTTTTTCATATTATTGGACTTCAAAATTCTTTCATATTTTTGGACTTAGAAAATATTTTCATTTATTTGGACTTAGAAATTTTTTTCATAATTTTTTCATATTTTTGGACTTTGAAATTTTTTCATATTTTTGGACTTGAAATTTTTTTTTTATGTTTTTGGACTTATAAAATTTTTTCATATTTTTGGACTTAGAAATTTTTTTCATATTTTTGGACTTGAAAATTTTTTTATGTTTTTGGACTTATAAAATTTTTTCATATTTTTGGACTTAAAAATTTTTTTCATATTTTTGGACTTGAAAAATTTTTTTGTTTTTAAACTTATAAAATTTTTTCATATTTTTGGACTTGGAAAATTTTTTCACATATTTGGACTTAGAAACATTTTTGATTTTTTTGGACTTAAAAATTTTTTTCATAATTTTGGACTTAGAAAATTTATTCGTATTTTTGGACTTAAAAATGATTTTCATATTTTTGGAATTAGAATTTTTTTCATATTTTTTGAATTAAAAAAATTTTTTTTCAATTTTTTGGACTTAGAAATTTTTTTCATAGTTTTGGACTTTGAAATTTTTTTCATATTTTTGGACTTAGAATTTTTTTCATATTTTTGGACTTAGAAAATTTTTTCAAATTTTTGGACTTAGAAATTTTTTTCATATTTTTGGACTTAGAAATTTTTTTCATATTTGTCGACTTAAAAATTTTTGGTTCTAAGTCAATGGTGACTTAATTTACGAATAACTTTTGAAAAATAAGTTATAGAAAAAAAAGTTGTTACCAAAATGTTCACAACTCTTTGTTTGCTATCGGGAGCTCTAATCAGAACTTCTTTTTTTTTTTTGATTTTTTTGGATTTTGAAAATGTTGGTACTAAGTCAGTGGGAACCCCAATTTGCCCTTACTTTTCCAATTTTGCAGAACTCTTTCTAAAACCCATCAGGAACTCTAGAACTGTTGTAAATATATACAAGATAATACAGTAGCCTTACTACAGGTTATTACAATATAGAGCTACTAATTCCAAATAGCAACTACCAATTAAAACAGTCCCTGCTAGTACAGTACATCAGTGTTACAAAAATATTTACGAAAATGTAATATGCGCTACGAATTGCTTATTGCTCTGGAGCAAAGGGTAGGGCTTAGGGGTAACTTTATATTTTAAAACTAAAGTTTAATAAAACATTTGTCTTTTATCGTTAAGTAAATACGGACAATGGCTGAGCCTGAACACAAACCTGATGAAGATCCTGACGATGATGTTATTGAAGAATTCTTAGATGAATCAATTGAGGGCGACTTGGGTGAACAAACTGAAAACATAGATTTAAATGATAATAGTTCAAACAAAACCTCAGTTGGTTTAGAATATATTTATTCATATAACGTGCAAGAAGAACCAGTTAGCGATATATTGAGTTGATGGGGACTTTCAGAGCTCTGTACATTGTTTGCTGATAAATCTTAGTTCATTTAACTTATACCATTCCGACTGTTTCATATTATAATGTTTAAGAGAGAAAAATCGATTCAGATTGCTTGGAATTTATAACAGTTTCTGACATAGATAAACTTATCCCTCTAGAAATGATGGGTTTGCGGATTAAGTTGAGGCAAGGTTAGCTGAATGGAGAAGTTTGAAGGTAAGGTGTCTAAAAAAAGTGGAAGTACTTTTAATAATAATCGCCAACTAACGATGTTTAATCAAACTTTAGAGCTTACCCTTAACGTCAATATCTGAAAATCGTTCTGTGGATTCAAGTAGTAATGTATCTGTAACAAGCGATGTAATGGGAATGCTTCCGAAAGATTTACGATCTGATTCTGAAAATAGTTTCAACCACGAACCACAATATTTGGTGAGTCATTAAAAAAATCTATGTAATACATGTAGATTCATATTTTAAGTACCTAAATATCCTCAATAAAATATATACATAGATGTTATTGGATGGTTCTTCAATATTTACGATATAATTTAAAGAAATATTGAATAAATTGAATCATTGAAGAACCAGTCCAAAAGTTTAAAACAGTTCTTATTTCAAATAAGTGGTTAAGAATGATTTCATAAAACTGAACTTATTAATATACTCATTTTGGCATTGGGTTAAGGACTTTTAGAATAATTTGTAGGATCATACAGTTTAACTTTCAAACGCATATCTCAATACACACGTGTTTTTATTTTGTTTTTTTTACTTATCTAATACAAAATATGAAATTATTATTTCACATTTTCTTATTTTTCTAACCAAGCCAAAACAAAGCTAATGATAGTCGTGTTTTGTTGCAGGTTCATATAAAATTGTCGAACAAATCGACATCCGAACTTTGCGAAGTTAGCGAAAGAAATAATTCCAGCACTAGCACAAAATTCAGAAATCGCAATCTCTAACCTTACAGTTTTGTGGGAGGAATGCATAATAAAAACTAAATACATTCAAATAAAAAAAAATCTTGTATAGAATATTATTCTCTTCTTAGGGCCAATTTTTCAATCATCAGTTAAAATAACAGAGGAATAAATACTATAGCAACAGGAGCAAATTTTGGTTTATTCGAAGAATAAGTACTATCGGAGGTTTAACTGACTATTGAAAAATTGGCCCTAAATGAATCAATTTTAAACATCAGAATAAAATAATTTTTCAAAATATTGTTCGTCTATTTTTTGCTCAGATATTTTGACGTCTTCATACACACTATCGATTACAAAATAGTAATTCGAGCTGGCAGTACTTATCTGAACTTAAGCTAGGAACCGATAATTATCTGGACTTAGCTAAGTTCAAATGAACTTCAGTTGTTTTTGTATTTAACATGTAAATTGCTTAGTTCAGATGTTGTCTTTTTCGTCAAATTCTATCTGAACCTGCAAAAAAACAGGGCTGGATATTATAAATGAGATTTGAAACTTTAATACAATTATATATTATTTTAATATTATTTTATTTTTAAATTTTGAACAATTCGCACAATATTGTGTTCAAATGTCTTCTATACATGCTTTTTTGTTGAGGAATAATCGTGTGTTCTTTTCCATTAGAACATTCAACAGATATTAAAAGAGGGAAAGTGTTGCTAACTAAAACAAGCCCATTCAGTCTTTCAGTGAGAAAGGACCTGATATCGTTAATAGTAGATTTTGCTGTATTTAACGACTGTAAGCTTGATACAAAGCAAATAAACTCAATAGCTGAAGATATTGTCAAACTTTTTCCGTTTGAAAACAAGGTCTTATATAAAATATGAACGAAAATAGTTACCTTTAACGATGAATTCTTATAGAATTCTTATTACAAGCAAGTGGAAGTGGTGTGAGAGCTAGAGGTCAGCTATATTCATGTTATCACAATTAAATTAAAAAATTAAGATTAAAAGGAATCTTATCAAGCCGCTCAAAACATCTCGCTGGTTCAAATTCATCTTCATCATCACCTTCATCCCCATCATATGCATCACCTCCGGATGACACCCAAAAGTAAGATACGTATTCCATATATAATAAAAATTTATTCAAAACATTTTAATAAGTGCGTTTACCATATCGTTAACTAAAGTATCGATTTAGGTACTTGAAATCTAAAATAATAATAGATTCACAGTAAAGGGATGCAAGAGACAAGGAGAAATTATCTATTACTCATTGTGTATTTTATCAACATTTCTTCCTATTTTGACTGAAGCTACTTGCCAATATCAAACTAAAAAGCAGAAATAAGCTTGCTACATGTGTATATCATAATTATATGTTTAATGTCCTTTTAATTAATATATGTACTATATTTATACATATTAATATGCCCATTTATGCAAACACTTACTTACTTACTTTTGATGGCGCTCACAGCCCAGGATGGGCTTCGGCCTCAACTAACAAGCCCCTCCAGCCAGCTCTGTCCCTAGCTAGCCGCTTCCAGTTGCGCACACCGAGTGCTTTGATGTCGTCATTCACTTGATTGCGCCACCTGTTACGGGTTCTTCCTCTGCTGCGTACCCCATCGGGGTTGGATTCGAAGACTCGTCGGGCAGGTGCGTTGCTGTCCATACGCTCCACGTGCCCCAGCCATCTAAGCCGCTGTATTTTCAGCTTTTTGACCAGGTCAACGTCGCTGTATAGCCCGTATAGCTCGTCGTTGAATCTTCTCCTCCATACTCCTTCGATACACACCGGACCGAAAATCACACGAAGAATCTTCCTCTCAAAGCACCCTAGCAGATTTTTATCCGAATCTTTCAGTGTCCATGCTTCTGACCCATAAAGCAGGACCGGGATGATTAGGGTTTTGTATAAAGTCTCCTTGGTTCTCTGAGAGAGGGCCTTACTACTTAAATGCCTTCTTAGACCGAAGAAACAGCGGTTGGCAAGAGTAATTCTTCGCTTGATCTCTGCACTGATGTCATTCTGCGATGTAATAGTGGAGCCCAGGTAGACAAAGTCCTTGACAACTCCGAAGTTATATCTGTCCATCGTGATATTTTGCCCGAGTCGACGATGTTGAGATTCCTCTCTCGATGACAGCATATACTTCGTCTTGTCCTCATTAACCGCCAATCCCATTCTAGCCGCCTCCGATTCAATGCTCGCAAATGCCCCTGCCACAGCTCGCTTCGTTCTGCCGACAATGTCTATGTCATCCGCATATGCAAGCAATTGAACGGACTTTTGATAGATTGTACCGCTGGTGTTGACATGTGCGTTGCGTACAATGGCTTCAAGAACGATGTTGAATAGGTTGCATGATAACGCGTCGCCTTGCCTCAATCCTTTCTCAACATCAAAGGAATCGGTGGTGTTCTTACCAATTTTGACGGAGCAGCGAGATTTCTCCATCGTCATCCTGCACAAGCGGACGAGTTTGGCAGGGATGCCGAGACTCGACATGGCTCTGTATAATTCGTCCCTTTTCACGCTATCATACGCGACTTTAAAATCGATAAAAAGGTGGTGTGTATCGATCTGGAATTCCCGGGATTTTTCTAAAATCTGTCGGAGTGTGAACATTTGATCGACGGTTGACTTGCCTGGCCTAAAACCGCACTGATAAGGGCCGATCAGATCGTTGACAAAAGGTTTTAAGCGGTCACACAGGATGGCCGACAAGATTTTATAAGCGACGTTTAGGAGACTAATTCCTCTGTAGTTGGTACATTTCAGAACATCTCCCTTTTTATGGATGGGGCACACTATACCGAGGTTCCATTCATCGGGCATACTTTCCTCCGACCAAATTTTGCAGATGAGCTGGTGTATGCTCCTAGCCAATTCATCTCCCGCTGATTTAAATAGTTCGGCTTGTAAGCCATCCGCACCTGCAGCCTTGTACGACTTAAGTTTGGATATCGCCAGCCGAACTTCGGTTAGGTCGGGTGGCCGGAACTCTTGGCCATCATCGTCCAAGTTGAATGGAGCGTTCTGCCTATTAGCGGCATCTTGGCTGTCTTCGCCATTAAGCAGTCTAGAGAAGTGTTCTTTCCAGATCCTCAGCACTGACTGTGTGTCTACTACCATATTCCCACTCTCATCTCGGCAGGCTTCCGTTCTAGCCTTGAATCCTTGGGTGGATCGCTTCACCCTCTGATAAAATTTTCGAACATCTCCCCTACCGCTACAACCCTCAATAGACTCTACCGCCCGCTTCTCGTGCTCTCTCTTTTTCCTCCTGAGAAGTCGGCGTTCCTCTTTTCGTTTCAGCCCGTAGAGCTCCCGGGCCACTCTCTCAGCAGCTCTTGTTCGAGTCTGCAGCATTGCCTGGTAGGCCTCGTCCTTAGCTGCATGCGCTAGCCGGCACTCCTCATCGAACCAGGGGTTTCGTTGTATTCGCCTAGTGAAACCCAGCACATCAGAGGCGGCACTTCTAATGGCTTGTTGACAGTGTTCCCACTGGTCCTCTGCACTTGATGCTGGTAGCGGACCTCCTGAGAGATTAAGAGTTACGTGGTCTGCAAAAGTTCTGGCAGTCTCTTGCGATTTAAGCTTCTCGACATCGAATCTTTTCACAGCATCTGCTCTGCGTTGTCGCGTCATGGATATCCGCATACGTAGTCTAGCTACCACCAGGTAGTGATCCGAGTCAATGTTGGCCCCTCGGAACGTTCGGACGTCCAAGATACTGGAAGCATGTCTCGCGTCTATCGCAACGTGGTCGATTTGGTTGACGGTTACTTGATCACGCGACCGCCAAGTCCCCTTGTGTATATTGAGGTGTGGGAAGTAGGTGCTTGAGATGATGACATTTCGCCCCGCCGCAAAGTCTGCCAGCCTGTGTCCGTTGCCGGAAGTTTCGTCGTGTAGGCTGTGTCCTCCGACTATCGAACCAAAGATGCCCTCCTTTCCGAATCTTGCGTTGAAGTCACCAAGAATGATCTTCACGTCGTACTTCGGGCACATATCATACGTTGTCTCCAAGAGATCGTAGAATGCTTCTTTGGTTGAGTCTTCTCTCCTTTCATGGGGGGCGTGAACACAAATCAGCGAAATGTTCTTTAATTTGCCTTTGATGCGGATTGTGACCAGGCGCTCGCTTACACTTCGGAAGCCCAAGACTTCTTGCCTAAGTCTTCCCCTTATCACAAAACCACAACCCAAGAGCCGCTGACCCGGTTCCTTCAAGCACCCGCCGTAGTAGATGTCACACGTTTTCAGTCTCCGTACGCCCTCTCCATCCCATCGCACTTCCTGGATGGCTGTTACGTCAGCCTTTAGCCTGTCCAGGTTCTCCACTAATTGTTCGGCTGCACGTGTTCTGTATAAGGACAGGACGTTCCACGTGCAGATCCGAAGTTCATTGTCCTTGTTTCGTTTGCTGGGGTCGTCAACTTTAAAATCATCCATATCCGAGGCTTGTTGTTGTTTCGGAACAACTTTTTTTTACGTGGTAGGGAAGTTACCCCGACGCACAACCCCCGACCCGGAGGACCAGACCCTTCGTATAACTCCAAGGGTAGGGAGCCGGATAAACCGCTCCTTATAGGCCTGAGCTACAAATATGTCGTAGTAGCCCATATAAGGTGTTCACTAAGTAGTTCAACCTAACTGGAACTGTAGACGCCACCGTTGATTCCATCTAGAGAATTCGTCCGCTGCCGCCTCGATGAAAGGAGAAGTGCCTTAGTGGGAACACTCCTCCCCCCCCTCTCTCGTTGGCTGTCCCCAACAGCTTTCCACGGGGATTTAAACCCCGTCTCCAGCTGAGGTACTAGACACCCGATGTTCACCACGTGGAGGTGAGAGTAGGAGTTGGTAGACAGAGGTGGATTTTGAGAAAAACCTGTGGACGCTTGTGTCCTCTTGAATGCACATAACTACCCTTTTGAACATTTATGCAAACAACGACATCTTTTATTCTTCTATAACAGAATAAATTAGTAGCGCCATCTTTGAACAAAAGATTAACTAATGTTATCCAATACCTAAACCACACTGATGTTATCCAAAACATAAACCACTGAAAACTGCTTTAATTAACTGAACGAAAGCTTTTGAGAGCTTTTGATTGTGGAGATTTGTGGAGGGGAAGCTTATTCCAGCAAATTCCAGCACATTCCAGGACTCTAGAAGATTCTAGTAGCTTTTTCTCGGATATAAATACAGAGCCACCAGTCCGAAGACCTCAGTTTGATTTTGAAAGTGAACGAATAAACATCGGTGTAAAATAGTGAATTGTGCTTGTTATAATAAAAGTATTGGAAGTGAAATAAAGGTGTTTTATTTTTGTAAAGTAATTGTTGTTCAGTTTGAATAATAAGAAATAAGTTTTATTGGCGAACCCTTGGCAAAAATATTACATTGGTGTCAGTAAAGTGGAATAAAACTTATTTTATCTGTGCATTCAGATAATAAATGGTAAAAAGTGATAAAGTGTGTAAATAAATAAACAGTAAAAGTGACATACAAAAACATAAGAACAAAAATAGAAACAAAATGGGAAAAATTGTGAATGCATTGAATTGTGTCGAACTTAAGGCAGAACTGACGAGGTCTTCCTACTGCTGGAACGAAAAATGACCTCATTATTTGTCTGCAGGAAGATTTAAGGCAACACGGTGAAAATCCAGATACGTTTCTATTTGAAATAGGAATGCCGGAAGAGCATGTTAGTACAACCTTAGACATGACCAATATGATGGCTCAGCTGCTTGCCCAGTTTGAAGACCAACGAAAGGAGCAAAAGAATCTTCTAGAAGAACAACGAATTGAGCAGAAGAATGAACAAAAGAATCTGCTTGTACGATTAGAAGAACAGCGAAATGAACAAAAGAATCTTCTTGAAGAATAACGCAACGAGCAAAGGAACCTTCTAGACGACCAGAAAACCCTAATTGAAAGTAAGCTAAATTCATTTGAAAATTAATTCATGGCTCTTGATGAACGTGTTGAAAACGTCGAAAAACAGTTTGAGAAAATTGAAGACAAAATGCAGAACTTTGCCAACAAATAAGATAAGGTTAGGAAAATGAAGGTAAGAGAGGGCAGTTGCGATTTTCCTAAGAAGACTGCGACAGGTGAGGCAGCAAGAGTGTATGGAGAAGTTCGTCTCAAAATCCGTTTGGCAGAACTAGAGTTTTCGCATCTATTTTTGGTAGCAGATATATGTGACGAGTGCATAATTGGAATCAACTTTATGAAAGAGCACGGATTGATTCTGGATCTCGGTAAGCAAGTTCTCAAGTACCAAAATGTAGAGATTCCTATGGTTTATGGCAACGAAAACTCATCAACTCTAAGAACTGTCATCAAAGAAGACATATGCTTGCCTCCCTCTTCGGAAGTGTTTGTGTGGACAAAAATAGAGGGCGATTTAGGCAGCCATCGATACCTCATGGTGGAACCAGAGTCTGAGCAATCTTCCCAAAACATCATCTTAGGGAAGACTCTTGTGGAACCAAAGAACAACATGGTACCCGTACGGATACTGAACATCAAACCGTACGAAGTCAAGCTCAAGAAAGGAGAAATAGTTGGAAAATGTGAATCTGTGTCCGCAATAACCAAGATCACAGAAATAAACACAGACAAATCTATGGACCCCGGAAAATTCAGCACCATGAAAGCCAAAATTCTGAAGCCATCCAATCTAAGTCAACATCAGCTTAGTGTTGCTAGAAGCCTTCTTCATGAATACGCTGATATATTTTCTTCACCGAGTGGGCAGTATGGGCGAACACAACTGGTTCAGCATCGAATCGACACAGGTGACGCTAGACCGATTCGACAGCCAGCAAGACGTCGCCCATTAGCCAAACAAGCCGAAGTTGAAGAGATGATATCGACAATGAAGAAAGATGGGCTAATCGAAAATTTCAAAAGCCCTTGGGCCACACCAATAGTTCTTGTCAAAAAGAAGGATGGAAGCACCCGGTTTTGTGTGGACTACCGTAGGCTGAACGACGTGACAAAGAAAGACAGCTACCCTTTGCCCAGAATGAGCGATACTTTGGATGCAATGGAAGGAGCTCAATGGTTCTCGACGCTGGACTTAAAGATTGGCTACTGGCAGGTAAAAATCCATCCAGAAGATCGCGAGAAGACAGTTTTTTCTACAGGAAATGGTTTGTGGTAGTTTAAAGTTATGCCATTCGGACTTTGCAACGCTCCGGCAACATTTGAGCATCTAATGGAGTGTGTCCTACAAGGACTTACCTGAACATCATGTCTTGTGTATTTGGACGATGTCATCGTTTATGGGAAAACTTTTGACGAACATTGTAAGAACCTTAAGGCCGTATTCCAGAGGCTTCGAGAAGCACACTTAAAATTAAATCCAGAGAAATGCGCTTTTCAAGACCGAAGTTAAATACTTGGGACATATCATCTCATCCCAAGGAGTAAAGACTGATCCGGAAAAAGTTGACACTGTGAAGAATTAGCCAACACCACAAGATAAACACCAACTCCGTAGCTTTCTTGGTCTTGCCACATATTATCGGTGCTTTGTGAAGGACTTTGCTGGAATCGCTAAGAGCTTGCATCAACTAACTGAAAAGGGGAAGCCGTTTAAATGGTCAGGTGAGTGCGAGAAAAGTTTTCAGGAACTCAAGCTACGTTTGTGTAATGCTCCTGTGCTGACCTATCCGACTCCTGGAAAACCTTTCATCATCGACGCCGATGCCAGTAACGTTGGAATTGGAGCTGTACTGTCGCAAGTCCATGACGGAGAAGAAAAAGTCGTCGCCTACTACAGTAAGGTACTCTCGAGGCCAGAACGCAATTACTGCGTGACCAGAATGGAACTTCTAGCTTTGATTTTGGCAACAAAGCACTTCCATAAGTACATCTATGGACAGGAGTTCCTTCTTCGAACAGATCATGGTGCGTTTAATTGGCTTCTGAACTTTAAAAATCCCGAAGGTCAAGTAGCTAGGTGGATCGAGAGACTACAGACATACGACTACCAAATTCAACATCGGAAAGGAAAGCTGCACACAAACGCAGATGCATTGTCTCGACGACCGTGTAAACAGGACTGTAAGCATTGCACGCTTCAAGAAGAAAAGGAAACAGTTGCCATCCAGCGAGTAAGAGCCGATCCCATTTACGGTTGGAGCAATGAAGAACTGAGAACTGCCCAACAAGAAGACACAGATATAGAGTCAATTCTTGCATGGAAAGAGCACGAAGAAAAACCAGGATGGGGTGAAAACTCCGACAGAAGTCCAGCTCTCAAAGCGTATTGGGCACAGTGGGACTCTCTTCATGTCCAAGAAGGAGTACTAAGGCGTAAATGGGAGTCTGCAGATGGTAAATCGTATGTGATGCAGTTAATCGTGCCCAGGTCAAAGGTTAATGATGTTCTTCGAGAGATGCATGATGGAGCATGTGGAGGTCATTTGGGAGTCAACAAAACGCTGGAAAAGATACGACAACGGTTCTACTGGCTACGTGCAAGAGATGATGTTGAACAGTGGGGCCGAAAATGTGATACTTGTGCTGCTACAAAGGGTCCAGGGAGAAAACTTCAAAGTAAAATGCAGCAGTACAATGTGGGCACGCCTTTCGAGAGAATAGCTGTAGATGTCGCAGGTCCGTTTCCGGAGACCAACAGCGGAAACCGATACATCCTTGTAGTCATGGATTACTTCAGCAAGTGGCCTGAGGCATTTGCCATCCCAAACCAAGAAGCCAAAACAGTTGTTGATCAGATTGTATTCAATTGGGTGAGCAGGTTCGGTGTTTCTTTGGAATTGCATTCTGACCAAGGAAGGAACTTCGAATCTAACATCTTCCAGGAGGTTTGCTCTCTCCTTGGTATCAAGAAGACGAGGACAACACCGCTTCATCCACAATCTGACGGAATGGTCGAACGATTCAACAGGACGCTTAAGGAACATCTGTCCAAGGTTGTAGGTGACTACCAACGAGACTGGGATCGCCATATTCCATTGTTTTTGATGGCCTACCGAAGTGCGGTTCATAGTTCAACAGGACATACACCATCGGAGATCCTGTTCGGCACAACAATAAGGCTGCCTAGTGAAGTAAAATTTGGATGCCGTACTATGGAACCGGAAAAGCCAGATGAATATGTGGATAACCTCGAAGAAAGACTCATTGACATTTATCAACGGACAAGGAAAACCATAAAAATAGCCAGTGATAGGATGAAAACACGGTACGACGCTCGTGCAACAACGATTGGATTCCAAGAAGGAGACCTGGTGTGGTTTTACAATCCCCATCGACAAAAAGGATTGTCACCAAAACTTCAACAAAACTGGGAAGGAACATACACCGTTGTGAAGCGAATCAATGATGTGGTTTACCGCATTCAGAGAGGGTTGAGAGGCAAGCTTAAGGTAGTTCACTGTGACCATTTACATCGCTATAACGGTGATGACGGGAGTAATGGATTTAATCGGGACGATCAATCCTAAGAGGGGGCAATGTGGTGAATATGCCCATTTATGCAAACAACGACATCTTTTATTCTTCTATAACAGAAAAAATTAGTAGCGCCATCTTTGAACAAAATATTAACTAATATTATCCAATACCTAAACCACACTAATGTTATCCAATACATAAACCACTGAAAACTGCTATAATTAACTGAACGAAAGCTTTTGAGAGCTTTTGATCTACTTGTGGAGACTTGTGGAGGGGAAGCTTATTCCAGCAAATTCCAGGACTTTAGAAGATTCTAGTAGCTTTTTCTCGGATATAAATACAGGGCCACCAGTCCGAAGACCTCAGTTTGATTTTGAAAGTGAACGAATAAACATCGGTGTAAAATAGTGAATTGTGCTCGTTATAATAAAAGTATTGGAAGTAAAGTATTTGAAGTGAAATAAAGGTGTTTTATTTTTATAAAGTAATTGTTGTTCAGTTTGAATAAAAAGAAATAAATTTTATTGGCGAACCCTTGGCAAAAATATTACAATATATATGTATATATTAATATACGAGACCGAGACGAGACTGAAAATTTTCGATTTTAACAAGACCGAGACGAGCTGTTTTTGACATAAAATCTTTGCAGTTTGGTATAAACATGATAGATTAATCCATGTTGTTTTTTCAGTAAAGGCATCTAAATTTGTATACAAAAGTTTTCATTCCAATACATATGATTTTGCAAATCGGTTCACCCGTTTAGGTTCTAGCTCATGTAAATTGAGCGTCAAAACGGAATTTTTGTATGGAGTTATCATGCTTATACAAAACGCCAGAGATATGTAGCCGATATTATTCTTATGAAATATAATACAAACAAAATTTCTTCCATAATACGTAAAATATATAAGGGTCTTAAGTCAAGTTGATCTGAAGTCTTCAATACTGCAAAAAACTTATTGATATTTTAATCCTTCAGGCTTAAATGTGAAGGGTTGGCGGAAATACAACTCACAACCACTTGAGTTGGTAGTTGTTAAATGGAAAAAAATCCTTCCACATTAGGAGGGCAGACATTTTAGCAAAGACCGCAGAGGAAATTTTTAATGACTGGCCACTTTTTACCCAATCTAATGGTCTTTACTTGGTAAAAAAAAATATTTTCATTTTTGGAAAAAATACACTAAAAACAATTATTCTTATAGATCGATTTGGACTTTATTTCTCTTTTCGTTGAGGAGAAATCACTCTGCTTAAAAAAGAAATGGACTAGTTTTCAAAGAACGTTATTGCAAACTGTCGAGGAGCAAATTGGAAGTGCGAGCAAACCCGTAAAGAACTTACTCGCCCAAATAAATGCTGCTGATAATCAAAGTAAGAATGACATACGAGTATATGTATACATTTTTCATACTTTGTAAATAACAAGACTCTTTTGCAACAATAATAATAACATTTAAGAAATATTTATACTTACATATTTAATTTTATTTCGTTACAGATTATAAGGACCTTTTGACATTTAAACTATTACACTACAAACTGAACCCTAACAACAAAATTTCTCTCGGAAGCGGAAAAATACTGTACATATCAATCCAATATTCCATAAACAGCAACATTATTGAAAGTGAAAACCAGAGCGATATATTGATAAAGTACAGAGAAGTTAAAGCGTCAAATAAGGATTTGAATCTCAACATACAGCCTATGCTGGTGGCAAGTCATAATATGTTTTATTTAATATCAGATAATATTTTTCATGTAGCAGATAACTTTTTATCGGCTCTTGATTCCATTTTTAAATTATTTTATGTATTTGATCTTAAGTATCCAATTCAAAGTCAAAGTATATGGCTGTTTATTGAGAACTTTTTTTTTGATTTAAATTCAAGCTGTATTAGTTCATCAACAGCAACCCTGATTAATGAGCTTAAAGTTAAAGAAAATCAGGTCAATTCTCCTTAACTTAGTTAGACACGTTTTTTGTGATTGGTGTTGATGTTTGTGTTATTATGATGGCTTAAGTGGCGTTTTCTGAAAATAAATTATGTTTCAACAAAAGTTAGTTTCTCTAGATTGAAGAATATTCCTTAAAAGAAAAATGGTATTTCCTTTTAAATCATTATATAATTTCTTTAGCCGATGAAGAAAATGCACTTGATACTACTTTAATCTTACAGACATAGGAAATTTATTTTATTTATATTACTTAACTGTTTTGTCGATTAAGCCTTTAAACTCAATTTGATTGGACTTAGTTTCAAACGCATCCTTTACTTCCTTTTCAAACCATACGTTCTTGGTGGGCCAAGGTCCTAAATTTGAATGGACTTAGTTTCGAACACATCCTTTTTGTTTATACCCAACACCTCAGATATGTATGTATACTATGACGTTTATGCTTTGGTGGATGAAGCTCCTTAATTTGATTCGAATTAGTTTCGAACACATCCTTTTTGTTTATACCTAACACCTCAGATATGTATGCATTTTTATGATGTTAATGCTTTGGTGGGTGAAGCTCCTTAATTTGATTCGGTTAAGTTTCAAAAACATCTTTTCCTTATGACTTTCTGACATTCAAACTCCTACGCTACAAGCTGAATCCTAATAATTATTTTCTCGGAAGCGGAAAATATAGTACTTATCAATTCAAGATTCCATGAACAGCAATATTATAGCAACTGAAAATCGATCGATATATTGATAAAACACAGAAAAGTTTGAAGCTCGAGTAAGGATTTAAGACTCGACATGCAGCTTATGCTGGTGGCAAGATATAATGTTTTATTTAGAAACAGATTACATTTTTCATGAAGCAGATAGCTCCTTATCGGCTCTTGATTTCATTTTTAAATTATTGTATGTATTTGATCTAAAGTATTCACCTCACACGTCCTTTTTGATTCCTTTTTAAAACCTACATTTATGCTTTGTTGGATCAAGGTCCTTAATTTGGTTCGACTTAGTTTCAAACGCATCCTTTACTTCCTTCTTAAAACCTACGTTTATGCTTTGGTGAATTAAGCTCCTAAATTTGATTCGACTTAGTTTCAAACGCATCCTTTACTTCCTTCTTAAAACCTACGTTTATGCTTTGGTGGATCAAGCTCCTTAATTTGATTTGACTTAGTTTCAAACGCATCTTTTGCTCCCTTTTTAAAACCTACGTTTATGCTTTGGTGAATTAAGCTCCTTAATTTGATTTGACTTAGTTTCAAACGCATCCTTTGCTTCCTTTTTAAAACCTACGTTTATGCTTTGGTGAATTAAGCTCCTAAATTTGATTCGACTTAGTTTCAAACGCATCCTTTGCTTCCTTTTTAAAACCTACGTTTATGCTTTGGTGGATCAAGCTCCTTAATTTGATTCGACTTAGTTTCAAACGCATCCTTTGCTTCCTTTTTAAAACCTACGTTTATGCTTTGGTGGATCAAGCTCCTTAATTTGATTCGACTTAGTTTCAAACGCATCCTTTGCTTCATTTTTAAAACCTACGTTTATGCTTTGGTGGATCAAGCTCCTTAATTTGATTCGACTTAGTTTTGAACACATCCTTTTTGTTTATACCTAACGCCTCAGATATGTATGCATTTTTATGACGTTTATGCTTTGGTGGAGGAAGTTTCTTAATTTGATTCGACTTAGTTTCAAAAACATCTTTTAGTTCCTTATGACTTTCTGACATTCAAGATTCCATAAGCAGCAACATTATTGAAAGTGAAAACCAGGGCGATATATTGATAAAGTACAGAAAAATTAAAGCGTCAAATATCTAAGGATTTTAATCTTAACATACAGCCTGTGCTGGTGGCGAGTCATTATATGTTTTATTTAATATCAGATAATATTTTTGATGTAGCAGATAACTTTTAATCGGCTCTTGATTCCATTTTTAAATTATTGCATATATTTGATCTAAAGTATCCACTTCACACATCCTTTGCTTCCTTTTTAAAACCTACGTTTATGCTTTGGTGGATCAAGCTCCTGAATTTGATTCGACTTAGTTTCAAACACATCCTTACCTCCTTTTAGACCCTAAGTTTATGATTTGGTGGATCAAGCTCTTAAATTTAATTCGATTCTAGTATAAGTTTTTGTATAGATTGTTTAATTTTGTATGACCAAAAAATTAACTAAACCAAACTTTTACAGGTGCTCTCTTTTTATGGATGAAGAATAGAAGAAGAAATTAATTTGTTACGCGTTGAAATTGTAAAATTCTGTTAACTTTATTATCTGTATTTTAAAATTCTGTTAGTCATGTTAAGTTGCTTTGCTTGTGAATTCACATTTTTAAGTTTAAATGATTACCATTATCATTTAAAACTCAGGCATAAATTTGAAAAACAAATATATTGTAAGCAAGGGAGCTGTCCACAAGCATTTTCTGATTTTCTGGTTTTAAAAAGGCATATAAAAAACATTCATTCTGATTTATATAGCAGTTCGAATTCTTCTTTGGATAAATCCACTGCAACAACTTCCCTCCGTTCGGAAAACCCGAACAGTTTAAATGAAGGTGAAGGCTTAGTATTAAATTCCTCGTTTGCAACTCAGAAATCTGACAGTTTATTGTTTCCTAATAGTTTTGAGGAATCTTCAACGTACTGTTTTGAGGAATCAGTTACAAATAAAAAAAGACCTTGATCTCACCGAATGTGCCTTAAGATTTATTTTAAAGTTAATGAATCACAATTCCGTTCCTAGAAATTTAGTTTTCAAAATCGTGGCAGAAATTCAAAATCCCTTATTTTAGCCTATTAAATCCTTTATTGAATTAAATGATTCAAATTCAGCAATTCAAAAAATAAGTCAATTTTGTGGTACAGCCTTTTCTCAAATAGACACTGAACATAAGCTTATAAAGCATTTGACGAAAAAAAACTTACTCGAATTGCCAACTAATACTACAATTTCTTCTGAGATTCAAAATACAATTGAACGAGGTAAACCTATATTAAAATACAAGGATATAAGAGGAACTATTCTATCAATTCCTTTTATGATAAGAAAATTTTTCGAAGCCGAAAATTTGCTCAAAAAAACTTTGAAAGAAAAGGAAAATCTTATGGCACATTCGGATGGAATACAATATAGTGGGTTTTACTACCTCTGTAGTAGTTTTTACTACCCCTGTAGTTGTTTTTACTACCCCTTTAGTGGATTTTACTACCTCTGTAGTGGTTCTTACTACACCTGTAGTGGATTTTACTACCTCTGTAGAAGTTTTTACTACACCTGTAGTGGATTTTACTACCTCAGTAGTATATTCGACTACTTTGTGTAATAAATATTACTACACCCGTTGTCGAATTGACTACAACTGCAGTAGAATTTTAGAACAAATACTGATTTCGTGTAGTAAAATATACTACCGCTGTATTTGATGTTACTACATGTTGTACGAAACTTTTAGAACAAACCGTAGTAGTTTTGACTGTCTATGTAGTCAATTTTACTACGGTCTCATCGAAAAAGATTTGACTACGGGATGTAGTTAATTTTGCTTACGGCCGCGTTGGGTTGAGATCTGACTACTTCGGTAATCAATTTAACTACGATTTCTAGTAAATTTTACTACGGATTTCTCTCTGTGTAGGAATGTTGCACATAAACAACACGGAGAGTGCAATGAATAGACGATCTGATTGCGAAAAGCTCATCATCATATACAACCAGCAGTTTAAGAAAATTAACAAGACAACAGTAGTCACATAAATGAGTGCTATCTCGGTTGGTTTATTTAAATAAAAATTTTAATTCAAATTTAAATTTAAATTTTCCGTTAAAAAGTAATTATTATCAACTTTTAAATTTTATATAATTATATTAGTTTTTTAATGTTATTAACGTTTTTAGTATTCCGTAAAGTTTATTCAATGTGTTTTTACTGCTCAAATGCTTTGACAATAAGTCTCTTGATTTTAATTGTAAGTGAAATTGACATTTTGTATAATTGTTTATATATACATGTATATTTATGATGTTGAGAAAATGTAAATATTTTAATATATATGTTTTTTTTTTTTCAATAAAAGGCCTGATAAAGAGTGTATTCATGCTCGAAACGTCGCACACCATTTAAAAAAAAACGTGTTTTTTTGACCTGGGGCCTACTTTAACTATATTTATTTGTTAAACATTGAAGAGGTCACAAAATAGTTCCAATATTTGTGAATTTTTCTAACAAATTCAATAAAAAGTTCAAGATACCAAACACACCCCGTTACAAGGTACATCATCAAATGGAGAAAAAAAAACTGTTATACATATAGGGAATACACTATCCAGTGTATTATAGAGATCAGTGGCTGAAACCCAATACCTTGCTTTCCTCTGGTCAGCTGTATAAATTAACATTAAACAGAAATAAAAATAAAAAATAAAATTATTATAATCTTTCAACAGGTTTGCTGGAAATAAGCAAACCTACAGAGAAGTTTCTAATTTGTTTAATTTCTCTTTGTCGAGTGGATTCAGAATGTTGAAAAATTTTATGGGAATTCCTGTTTGAAATTGCGAAGAATTTTATAAAATTTCCAACAAGTGCAGACGAAAAACAGAAAATATCCTAAGAATTTGCCGCGGTAATTACCACCAACCATTAAAATAAACTAAGTAAAGTACATTCTCGTTAAAACCATTTTAATTTTAAAAGCAGGTACTAATTTTGTATCAAATTATAAACATTTTTTAACCTACCTACAACTAGAGTAAGCCTAGCCCAGACC
Source organism: Melangyna quadrimaculata (assembly GCA_949320155.1). Taxonomy (NCBI): domain Eukaryota; kingdom Metazoa; phylum Arthropoda; class Insecta; order Diptera; family Syrphidae; genus Melangyna; species Melangyna quadrimaculata. Next base: position 221,749,228 of record OX439483.1, on the reverse strand, counting down.
CAAAAATGAACAGTTTGGGAGAACAAGTACAGTTTGAGGAGCATATTTTTTTATAACAGACGAATAAGAAGAAAGCACACATAAGACCAGCACCAGCAACGAAAACAGCGTCGTTAGGCCAAAGTCTTAAATTTGCTGTTGCTGGTGTCTTGCTGTCAACTTTCCCACTACGATATTCAGTTGCACCATACTGCAAAAAAAAATTGTTCTATCGCTGAGCCGTATTTTGATGTTTGTTTCTGATGCTGGTGCTGTTGGCAATGTGTTTGAAAAATATTTGCTGACCAGCGGGGGGGTTTTAAACTGAAAACTCAAAAATTAAGAGTGAAATTGTATGGCGAGGAAGTTAAATTCATACATTTCGGGGGGGGGGTTTGGGGGTTGACTCATTTTCCGATTCACATCTTTTTCTTTTTCGCGTCATTCCTGTAGACGATAAAAGAAAGTCTGGACATAGAGAATCGTCAAGCATCACTATCTGCTCGACCTCGTCATCAAACTCCGAATCCATCCTTACGGCACCTCTCGTGTACTTGTTTTCTATGTTTGTTTTTTTTTTCTTTTTATGACGCACTTGTAGGTGCTGTAGGAGATATTTAATCTCTTATTTATTTCGGCTGCTATAAAAGCCCACATATTGTTGCGTTCGTCTGAAATAGAAACAAATAAAAATCATTAACATCTAAAGAATTTTGAAAAAATAAAATAAATCCTACCTACAAGTACACAACCTGGTGAAATTCTTCTTGGTTCATATGCCGCTGCGGTGTACTGCAACTCGATTTTTTGTTAGGCTGAAAACGAAAAGAAACACCAGTTAAAACGAATACAACGATAACGCACATTTAATTACACTTATTTACAAACGAATATGACAATAAACTAGAATAAAACTTACAAAATAACTTACACAAAAAAATGCGGGAAGAAACAAATAGCACCAACCTAGACAAGATGACAGTACAGAGATACGACACACATGACAAATAGTACTATAGGCATAGTAAGTGGAACGTAGCGAGTAATGAATGGGTTTTGGGTGTATGGGTTATATTTGTAAGTAGGGGAATATATTCCATTTCCTTTGTATATAAAAACTATAGTACTATTATGGAATCGATTTTTCTGTTACTGGGAGTGTTCTCATGAGGGCGCAAACATCGTGCCACGTTGGTTTGGAGAGATGTGAATGAGGATAGGAAGAGGAATAAAAGCTGGTAGTAAGAAGGAGAGGAGTATATTTTGTTGATTCTGACAGTTGCTGACAACAATTACCTGGTGTGAGTGAGATAGTTTTTCGTCATGGCAACGAAGGGGATTATTCGCACAAAATGAAAAAAATGTTCTCGTTGTCATGGTGCATTGTACAACAGTATCGTTTTTTGTTTGAATTTGAATTTGCAAACTGATTTTTTTGTTGTTTTCTATCAAAGTCTATGAAAGTACACAATATACATACATATGTCTATAGATAGGTTAATTATCATTTGATTTGCTTCGAATTTGTTGACAATTTTCAATTTCAGCTGGAAAATCATATTATCAAGACTACACCGTTGCTAATTTTCACAATTCCTAGGCAAACATAGTCTTACAACGATGCTATATTTCTTAAAGAGGCTTTCAAGAACAAACATTTTTTTCGAAAAATAAAAATCAAGAAACATTTTTTTGAGGTTCATTTTTTTGGAAAAAAAAAACTAGAAAAAAAAACTTTAAAAGTAATTTTTGTACAGGTAAATTTATCAAAAGTTTGCTTATTTTAAATGTAAAGAAATTTTGATAAAATTTAAGAAAGAATAACTTTTTACCTTAAAAACAAACTTTTTAAGGTTAACAAAACTCGAAAATATTAAAAAAAAAAAACAATTTAAATACAAATTTTGGGAACATTCAAAAAAAATAATATTTTTTTACCTTTAAAAAATACATACTTAAGATAAAAAACTATTTTACCTAAAAAAAAATATTTTTAAGAGTAGAGAAATTTAAAAAATAAATTAATAAATAAAAATGGAAAAAATTCAAAAAAAAGTATTTAATTGTAAAAAAATAAATCTTTTTACTTTTAAAAAATACTTAAGATAAAACAAATTGAAAACTTTAGTTAAAAAGGTTTCGTACCGAAATTGTATAAATTATTAAATTTTATTTTGTTTACCATTTATATATATGTATACTAGCCACCCGCAGAAAAAGTCGCTTCGAAGACTTACAAACAGTATCCTAATAGTACAAATAGTGTAAATAGCCCCCACGGGTTAACAGTTGCTTCGCAGACATACACACTCCCTCCGTATAGTATAATATAGCCTTTCTGTCGAGTGCGTTCTTACTTGTTTGTAGGTTTTGCACGTAAAAGTTCAGCTTAGTGTGATCTTTGTTTAACTTTTAATGTGATCTGTACCTATGTATGTACGTATATATGTTTTTATGTAAACATTAAATTTGTTTGCAAGATTTTGAGGGTAGGAAGTTATCTTAGTTGAATTGAAATTTACAATTTTTGGGGCTTAACTAAGCGTCCTAGCGAATTTAAAATGGCATATTTGTGAGTGCCGCCTTTCCATCAATGTATCGCATGCTATTATCTGTAATCTTTAAACGCGATTGGCGGCTAAACTAAACGTCCTACAGGCTTCAAAGTTGACACTTTTTCTAACTTCAAACTCGATTTGCGGCAAAATTAATTGTCCTAGTGACTTAAAAGTGGAATATTCGTGATCTAGGGAGTACCACGACACGAAAAAAACTATTTCTCAAAATCGACACATTTTTCTACTTAAATGGTATTTGCTTCTAAACTAATAGTCCCAGCGACCAGTCACAGGTTATTTTTGTATTTAATAAAATAATTGTCTATATTGTAAGGCCTTCCCTCTGATACCTCATTTATAAATATCCAAAAAGTATTGCCCAAGTTATGGCTATTTACAGGTATCTTACGTATATTTTTCGAAAGAGAAAGAACGTTATCGACCAATAGACTGAATTTTTGCAAAAAATTTCTTTCAATTATGTTTAAAAATCCATATTAAACCTTGTGGTTATCATAGAAATTTGTTTTATATACCAAAATAATTATTAATTGGTACAGATTATTACAAAATTTAAATTTTGATAACCGGTTGCATAAAAAGTTATAATATTGACTATTTAGCCAAAATATTGCTATTTTATCTGTTCAAGCGTATTTGTCTTTAAAATTGTATGGACGTCTATTAATGTCTTGAATGTATTTAAATAGTGAGACAATGACCTTTCCATCGACATCTAAATTTTGAAATTCGGATAAGTACTTTCCGATTTATAGCCAATTTTATGCAGACAAATTGACAATTTTAGAATGTTTTCTGGATTTCTCTGTAAAAATATAGTATGTAGCATAGTTATGTTTTATATATCAAAATTTGTATTAGATTTTCAAGATTTATTATTTTTAATTTTCAAAATATTTTATGTGCGTGGTGAAAATATAGAAATAAAATTCGTTGAAAAAGCATTGTACATTTTGCATTGGTAAATAAATCAATCAAACTAATTTTAGAGTGACTTTTGTTGAAATAATTACTTAACATTTATCAGAAATATTTAAGATAAGGGTTAGGGCAATTAGAGTGTTGGTTTTGTTTTTCAAAATTTATCAATTTTGTATTAACTTTTGCATTTAAAGCACCAAAACTCGAATTGATTTTTGACTAAATCACTTTTTTAGTATGAATTTTTTTAAGATTTTACTAAAATTTTAACACAGAAATTTAGATTGTAAATTTTTACTTTAAATTCATGTATCATTTGTTATTAACTTTTAAGTATTACTCAAGTTTGACGCCTCTAAATTTGGCTAAATGGAGCTTTTTTTGATTTATTTTATTAAATTGCCCCTACTTTTTTCCCGTTCAATTTTCAAATACAAAATTACTCACATAATTGTAGAAGAAGGTTGCACCTATAAATATGCATCATTAGTTTTTTTTAAATTTTAAAAATTTTCACTAACTTTTGAATTTAAAGTACGAATAAAACACATGTTTAGTACAAAGGTTTTTATTATTTTGCAATGATTTTTACACACAAATTTAAGTTATAAAATTCTTCCTAAATTTCATGTATCAGTTATCATTAATTATTAAGTATTACTCAATTTTGAAACCTCTAATGTAGGTTTTTTTGTGATTTATTTATTAAATTGCCCCTATTTTTTTCCGTTAGATTTACAAATATAAAATTATCTACATATTTGTAGAAGAATGTTACAGCTATAATTCTGCATCATTAGTTTTTTGAATTTCGAAAAAGTTTCATCAAGTTTTGAATTTAATATATGTAATATAAATTTGACGGGTCACTTACACACCCCTTTAGTATAAAATTTTTCACCCCCCCTCAATAATTTTTGTACACAAATTTAGCCACATCGCATAGCTTGAGATATTAACTTTAAATATCGGCCAATTAGAAATGAAGTTATGGTTTTTCATATTAAAAATAATCGAACAAAAAATAATTTGAGATAACGGGTCTTTGTAGTGGTTGACGAATTTTGAGAATGAACAAAGCGGAGCATTTCTATGGATTTTATTCGATTTTTTATGAATTTTAAAAAATCAATTGTGGCGCTAATATAGGAGGTAGATTAAAAAATGAGGTACCAAATAAATGGGTATTCCATTGAGATTAAATATAAGAAAAAACTAAATCAATCCATGCACACACTCACATGTTATTAAGTTATATGTATAAACAATATTATATTGTTAATTTCTCAGCTCAGTGGTACAATAGGAATATATTTTACTTATACAAATTTCTAGAACATATAGCTATATTTCATTTGTACATTGCAAGCCTGTACGACAGTTAATTAAAAAGATATTAATAAAAAACGAAAAAAAAACAAATTTCCAAATTTTTTCTCCTTCTTAAATAAATCTGTCAAATGATAAATAAGAAAGATAAAATGTTTACTATTTAATTACTATCAAATTATTCTATAACATAGTAAAATTTGAGATTTTTCCAACAACCCATTAAAAAGATAAAAATCAAATACTTTCAAAAACTGTTCAAAAAAAATTACCTTTTTTCAAAAATTATTTTGGGTATGACAAAAAAAATTCCTTAAACATGGATTATTTTGTTTTTGTATTATCTTTAAAAGTATGTAAAAATATTTTTAAAAAAATGTATCCTTATACAACTTTTAAACTCTTTTCGTAACGACTATTTGTGCCTATTTCAGTCTTAAAACGGTTATATCTGGGTGATTTGGATTTTTGCAGAAAAAAGATGTACATGCTTTTTTCCTAATTCTTAAAGATCTTTAAAATAAATAAAAAATGAAGTTCCTACAACGTCGCGTTTAGAAGTTAGAAATCCGACTTTGCCCTACATTTACCCTCGTTTACCCTATTAAATACGCGAATTTCAAAAAATCCGATCTTATCGCTCACCTACATAAAATTTGCAATCGTATAAATTTTAGTTTGAATTTTTATGACTTGTAGTTTAGGCTGTAGCGTGATTTGTAAAAATAGTCATATTTAATACGATTAAAATTCTTTCTTTTATATAGTATAAATTTATAATTGATAATATAAAATAATAAGTACCTACCTACTAAATAGCGTTCACCATCTAATATCATATATTTGTCATATCTCCTTAAATATGCACGCAAATGTTAACCTACAAAATTAAAACAATTTCTTCCTATCCCTACTTGATATAAGAAATTCTTGTACAACTTAAAGTGGCAACATTACTCAACTTGCTACAGCATATCTCACACACAACGAAAGAAAAAATAAAATCATTATTTCCTTTTAAAATTATATTTATTATCTTATTTCATATATATATCATATCTACTTAAATATGAATGCAAATATCAAACTACAAAATTTAAATAATTTCTTCCTATCCCTAGTTCATATACAAAATTCTTATATAACTAACTTATATTCTTTAGTGGCAATATTGGTTGTAGCCTTTTATTTGGGCATACAGTAATACTTACTTGACTTTGCTACAGCATATCTCGCACACAGCGAAAGAAAAAATACAACCGCTAATTCCTTTTAAAATTATATTTATTATCCTACTTCCCCGTTAAATAGACCAAAAAAAGCTTCAAACTTTTCGTAAACAAAATTGGTGGAAGAATATAACAAAACAAAGTTTAGTGTTGACTCCCTTAAACTAGCTTTAATTTTGTATACGTCGTTCTCGTTCATTTATTGTTGCCTTGAACGTCATTCTAATCGGCAATTCCCTCAGTTTCTCCCTGTCCTGTACTCTCCAATCTCTACAATTTCGTAGTACTGGTAGTGCTCACCTCGAATCTCTCTATCGATCTTCTTCATGATAGTACTATAGTTTTTATATACAAGCATTGTATATAAAAACTATAGTACTATTATGACGACGATCGATTGAGAGAATCGAGGTGAGGTGCCCTGGTACTAAGAAGCTGGAGAGATTGGAGAGTAGAGGACAGTGAGAAATTGAGGAAATTGACGATAAGAATGACGTTTAAGGCAACAATAAATGAACGAGAACAACGTATACAAAATTAAAGCTAGTTTAAGGGAGTCAACACTAACCTTTTTTTTGTTATTTTCTTCCACCAATTTTGTTTACGAAGGGGAAGTTCGAAGCTTTTTTTGCTCTATTTAAGGAGGAAGTAGGTTAATAGATATAATTTTAAAGGGAATTATTGGTTGTATTTTTTCATTCGTTGTGTGTGAGATATGCTGTATCAAGATAAGTAAGTATAGCTGTATGCCCAAATTAAAGGCTGTAACCAATGTTGCCACTAAAGAAAATAAGTTATACAAGAATTTATTATATGATGTAGGGATAGGAAGAAATTATTTTAATTTTGTAGGTTGATTATTTGCGTTCATATTTAAGGAGATATGACAAATATATGATTTTAGATGGTGAAAGCCATTTAGTAGGTAGGTACTTCTTATTTTATATTATCTATTATAAATATACATATATATAAATGGTAAACCAAATAAAATTACAATTAAATACAATTTCGGTACGAAACCTTTTTAACTAAAGTTTTTCATATACATCCAAGTGAAGTGAACTTTTCGTAGACAAAAATGAAAATTATTAGGCGTGAAAAATATAAGAAAATTATATGCATTTATTTGGGTGACGAGGAAAAATCAAATTTCTTTCGAAAGAAGCCCGAATTTAAAAATGATTTTAATATTTTCTCAAGCGAAATTTTAAATTTTGTGTGTAATTTCTTAAAAAAATTAACGATTTTTCACAATCATTTTAAAATGTCCAAGAATGAATTTTTAAAGTATTATAAACAATTTCTATAAAGTTTTCAAAAATGAAACAAGCTATTTTAAAAATTCACGGGGAATTTTCACGTAGAAATTATAACATTTCCAGAAGTGAAATTCTAACTTTATGTGATTATTTTCTTAAATATCCTAGATTAAAACATTTTTAAAAATTTTTTAGTTTACCATGTGAAAATTCGTGCGAAAAAAGTTTCAAAAATGAAATTTGAATTTAATAAGTAATTTTTAAAAATTCTCTAAATAACAATTTACAAACAAAATTTGATTTAAATTAAATTTAATCTGCATATTTTCCAACTACCTAGTAAAAATTCCACACACTACTTTTCGCGGGAATTAAAAAAACAAGATTTGGAAATTTTTTTGTTGAGTAAGTAGTGTCTAAATACTCACGGGAATTTCGAAAAAAGAATACTTAATTTAATTTTCTCACGTGATTTTTTTAAAAATTACTTAATAAAGTTCAAATTTCATTTCAAACACCTTACAAAATTCGAATTTATTGAAATTACTTCATACAATTTTCATAACCGAAATTTGAACATTGCCCAATAGTTATTGTTAAAATATTCACAATTGAATTTTTCACGTGAATTTTTCAATATTATTTCATAAAATTGAAATTTGGTTTTGAAAATTTGAATAAGAATTTTTAAACTAGGTGAGCTAAATTGAATTCTTTTACGTGAACTAAAAAAATACTTCGTAAAGTAAAATTTCTCTAGTTTGAATGCGAATTTATTAAAATTACTTAATGCAATTTTCATAAACGGAATTTGAATTTTGTTAAGTAAAAATTTAACAAAGTTAAAAAATTAATAACGTTAAGAAGTAAAATTAAAATTTACTAAAAAATTAACAAAGTATGCTTATCTTAAATAGACAAAACATATTTATTTTTTAAATTTTACTAAAATTTCTCTTTTAAAAACATTTTTTTATAGATAAAATATTTTTTTTTTAATTTTTTCAATTGTTTTTATTTTATTTTCTTTTAAAGATCAAAAGATATTTATTTTTTAAATTTCGTCAAAATGTCTCTACCCTTAAAAATACTTTTTTTAAAGGTAAAATAGATTTTTTTAATATGTTTTATCTTAAGTATTTTTTTTTTAAAGTAAAAAGATTTAATTTTTTATAATTAAATAGTTTTTTTAATTTTTTTCATTTTTATTTATTAATTTATTTTTTAAATTTCTCTACTCTTAAAAATATTTTTTTTAGGTAAAATATTTTTTTTTAATTTTTATCTTAAGTAGGTATTTTTTAAAGGTAAAAAAATATTTATTTTTTTAAATCTTCCCAAAATGTTTATTTAAATTGTTTTTTTTTTAATATTTTCGAATTTTGTTTACCTCCAAAAGTTTTTTTTTAAGGTAAAAAGTTATTCTTTTTTAAATTTTATCAAAATTTCTTTACTTTTAAAAGTATATTTTTTAAAGTTAAACCTATTTTTTCTTAAATTTATCAAGAGTTTCTTAAATGTAAAATACTTTTTTTTTAATTTTATCAAAATTTGTTTTCCTGTAAAAGTATTTTTTTAGCAGTAAAAGAATTGTTTTTTTTTTTTTCTTAAAAGTAAAATATTTTTTTTTTATTTAATCAAAACTTGTTTACCTCTAAAAGCATTTTTTAACGGTAAGTTTTTTATATGTAGGTATATAAAAAAGTTTACTTTTTTAAATTTTATAAAAATGTTCTAGTTTTTTTTTTCAATTTTATTAAAATGTATTTATCTCAAAAAGTACCTACCTATTTTGTTAAACGTTAAAAGAAATAGTTGATTTTTTAATGTATCAAAATGTCTTAACTGTTAAAAGTATTTTTTTGAAAGGTAGCAAAAAGAAATTCTTTGTTCTGATCAATTTTTTTACATTTAAAGTAAGCAAACTTTTGATAAATTTACCTGTAAAAAAATTACTTTTAAAGTGTTTTTTTTCTATTTTTTTTTGTTCCAAAAAAATAAACCTCAGAAAATGTTTCTTGATTTTAATAAACCTCAAAAAATGTTTCTTGATTTTTTTTTTCGAACAAAAAGTTTGTTCTTGAAAGCCTCATAAAGAAATATAGCATCGTTGTAAGACTATGTTTGCCTATGAATTGTGAAAATTAGCAACGGTGTAATATGATTTTCAGCTCAAATTGAAAATTTTCAACAAATTCGAAGCAAATCAAATCATAATTAACCTATCTATAGACATATGTATGTATATTGTGTACTATCATAGACTTTGATAGAAAACAACAAAAAAATCTGTTGGCAAATTCAAATTCAAACAAAAAACCATACCGTTGTACAATGCACCATGACAACGAGAACATTTTTTTCATTTTTCGCCAATTATCCCCTTCGTTGCCATGACGAAAAACTATCTTACTCACACCAGGTAATTGTTGTCAGCAACTGTCAGAATCAACAAAATACACTCCTCTCCTTCTAACAACCAGCTTTTATTCCTCTTCCTATCCTCATTCACATCTCTCCAATCCAACGTGGCACGATTTTTGCGCCCTCACGAGAGCTGCCACAGAAACAGAAAAATCGATTCCATAGTAGTACTATAGGTTTCATATACAAAGATACAAGGCATTTCTCGAAGCAATAATGGCCGCCGTTTTGGAAGGGCCCGTTCACAATTATGCTTTTTGGGTTTGAGTCCAAGATTTGGGTTGGAGGACATAATAAGTAGCAGCTTTGTATATAAAAACTATAGTACTATCATGAAGAAGATCGATAGAGAGATTCGAGGTGAGCACTACCAGTACTACGAAATTGTAGAGATTGGAGAGTACAGGACAGGGAGAAACTGATGGAATTGACGATTAGAATGACGTTCAAGGCAACAATAAATGAACGAGAACAACGTATACAAAATTAAAGGTTGTTTAGGGGAGTCAACACTAAGCTTTTTTTTGTTATTTTCTTCCACCAATTTTGTTTACGAAGGGGAAGTTTGAAGCTTTTTTTTGCTAAATTTAAGGAGGAAGTAGGATAATAAATATAATTTTAAAAGGAAATAATGTTTATATTTTCTCTTTCGTTGTGTGTGAGATATGCTGTAGCAAGTTGAGTAATGTTGCCACTTTAAGTTGTACATGAATTTCTTATATTAAGTAGGGATAGGAAGAAATTGTTTTAATTTTGTAGGTTGATATTTGCGTTCATATTTAAGGAGATATGACAAATATATGTTATTAGATGGTGAACGCCATTAAGTAGGTAGGTACTTATTATTTTATATTATCTATTATAAATATACATATGTATATATAAATGGTAAACAAGATAAAATTTAATAATTTATACAATTTCGATACGAAACCTTTTTAACTAAAGTTTTTCATATACATCCATATACATTTTAGCATAATTTGTATCGAACAAGCATCAGTGTTAACTTTTTTAGTGCAGTGTATTTATTTATTAATATTGTTCATTAAATACTTTTTTTTAACTTAAAATAATAGGGTGCTTGTGCAAAAGTTTTCCTTTTTGAAGAGTGTTTTTCAAGGTTTTTTTCTCAATTATAAAAAAGTGTTCTTTTGAATAGTGGCGTTTTCATTTGAGAATAAAAAAAGTAGATTCAGTTCGTTAGTATTGACCAATCCAATAAGTTTTGTTTGGTGAGTTTAGTGTTTTTTAGTTTTAATTGCTGGAGTAAACAAATTGAGTAAAACTCTTTGATCTGCAGGGTGACTTTTATAATACTTACATTATTTTTTTAATATTTCATTTTACATATTTTGTTCCTTAATACAATTATTTTTTTTCATTTAATAAATTTAGTTTTATAATTAATAAATTAATTGATTTTATAATTAATCTTATTTATTAAATTAATTAATTTAAAAATTAATTTCATTTAATAAATTAGTTAATTATATATTAAAAATTATTTATTTTTATAATTACTTACATTTATTAATTTGATAAAATAATATTTAAAATTTCTCTAATTTCTTAATTATCTTCGTTTGATAATTTAATTCATCTGTTAATTTTTTTTATTAAATAAATAACAAATTTACTTTTTAAAGTATTTTTACAATATTTTTTTTTTAACTTTTTTTCAAATTTTGTTTACCATAAAAAGTTTTCTTTTAAAGGCAAAAAGATTTTTCTTTTATTTTGCCAAACTTTCTTTGCTTTTAAAATTATTTTTTTAAGTTAAAAATTATTTTTTCTTTAATTTATCTTTAATGTAAAATACTTTTTTTTTAATTTTATCAAAATTTGTTTGCCCGTTAAAGTATTTTTTTAGTGCTTAATGAATTGTATTTTTCTTTAAGGAAAAATATTTTATTTTTCAATTTATTCAAAATTTGTTTACCTTAAAAAACATTATTCAACGGTAAAAAAGAGTTTTTTTAAAGTTAAAATAATTTTGTTTTTTTTTTAAATTTTATCAAAATGTTTTTACCTATAGTTTCTTTTTTCAATTTCATTAAAATTTCTTTACCTCTAAAAATACCTACCTATTTTGTTAAAAGGAAATAGTTGATTTTTTAAATTTATCAACATTTCTTAACTTTTAAAAGTATTTTTTTAAAGGTAAAATAGATTTTTTTAATTTGTTTTCAATTTGTTTTATCTTTAGTACTTTTTAAAAGTTAAAAGATTTAATTTTTTATAATTAAATACTTTTTTTATTTTTTTCCATTTTTATTTATTAATTTATTTTTTAAATTTCTCTACTCTTAAAAATATTTTTTTTATGTAAAATAGTTTTTTTTTTAATTTTTATCTTAAGTAGTTATTTTTAAAGGTAAACAAATATTTTTTTTTTTAAAGTTTCCCAAAATTTTTATTTAAATTGTTTTTTTTTTTTGAATATTTTCGAATTTTGTTTACCTTAAAAAGTTTTTTTTTAAGGTAAAAAGTTAACATTTTTTAAATTTTATCAAAATTTCTTTACTTTTAAAAGTATATTTTTTAAAGTTAAACCTATTTTTTCTTAAATTTATTAAGAGCTTTTTAAATGTAAAATCCTTTTTTTTTAATTTTATCAAAATTTGTTTTCCTGTAAAAGTATTTTTTGTTTGAAAGGTAGCTAAAACAAATTCTTTGTTTTTATCAATTTTTTTACATTTAAAGTAAGCAAACTTTTGATAAATTTACCTGTACAAAAATTACTTTTAAAGTGTTTTTTTTTTCTAGTTTTTTTTCCAAAAAAATAAACCTCAAAAAATGTTTCTTGATTTTTTTTTTCGAAAAAAAATGTTTGTTCTTGAAAGCCTCATAAAGAAATATAGCATCGTTGTAAAGCAACGAACACAGAAGCATCGGCTTCAACGGTCGTACAAAACTTTTGTACGATAATCGGTACAATAATTGTATCGTGTATTGAACGCTTAAGACTATGTTTGCCTAGGAATTGTGAAAATTAGCAACGGTGTAGTCTTGATAATATGATTTTCAGCTGAAATTGAAAATTTTCAACAAATTCGAAGCAAATCAAATCATAATTAACCTATCTATAGACATATGTATGTTTATTGTGTACTATCATAGACTTTGATAGAAAACAACAACAAAATTCTGTTTGCAAATTCAAATTCAAACAAAAAACGATACTGTTGTACAATGCACCATGACAACGAGAACATTTTTTTCATTTTGTGCGAATAATCCACTTCGTTGCCATGACGAAAAACTATCTCACTCACACCAGGTAATTGTTGTCAGCAACTGTCAGAATCAACAAAATATACTCCTCTCCTTCTTACTACCAGCTTTTATTCCTCTTCCTATCCTCATTCACATCTCTCCAAACCAACGTAGCACGATGTTTGCGCCCTCACGAGAACACTCCCAGTAACAGAAAAATCGATTCCATAATAGTACTATAGTTTTTATATACAAAGGTAGCAGTCACTACTTCAGGGATAGATAATGGTATGTTTGGTGGTGGGTGCGGAGAAAGGTAGTACGAGAGAAAATCATTACAAATACTTTCAGGCGGTACAGTTGGGGAGCGGTGGACCTGAGCAAGTATGGGTGGTGGTAGCTTTTAACGAAAAGCGGTATGAGCCAACTGGTGTACTTCAAATCCAGCACAGAAAAGAACATAAGAAATAATTTGAAATTGTTAAAGTCATCAGCCTGAAGAGTGTGTCGCTGAGAGTCGGTAGCAAAAAGTCCTATTTTACCATTAGGCAGTGCGGATCTTTTTCTTACTACATTATATTTGTACCTAGTTCCAAGTAGTGAATAATATTCCATACCTACCCGAGTGAAAAAAAAATTAAAATTAAATTTGAAATAAACGTCCACCGTTGGATTCGAATCAAGGAAAATACGAAAAGGGCAAATAGGGTGAGTTTACCTTGTGTCAGCATTTAAGTGCAAATAAAATTTAAATAAAAAAAAAGAAAAAAAAAGTAAAAAGTATAGTGCTGTTAGGAAACTTAAAAAGGAACGTTTTTTTTAGGTGTGATAAGCGGAATCATCTGAGAGCCGCGAATCAAAAAACCAAAAAAAAAGAAGAAAAAAATAAAAGACAAGCGAGGAGATAGGTTAGAGTGTTTGTCCCACATAAAAAAATTAAGTACAGGGATAAGAAAATGATTTTTTAATAGGGCAAAACCGATCTAACATATATATATATATAACGTATCCAACATAACGTCAGTTGGGTCAAGCCCGGAGCAGTAGAATACCGTTAGCAATAACGGGGTGAGTGAGGTTGGTGGAAAAATAAAGTAACGCAACTAATAATATATAACAGATTTAGGTGTTGCTAGGGGCGACTTGGCGGTCCACGGTAACGATTTGATCGTGGCCGCCTATATATTTTTTGTTGGATTTTTTTCTGGTGTCGGCGCAACGAAATACCAAGCAGAACCTGAGCCTACAGTGGGGGGTGTTCCAATTTTTTTTAACAAATTTTATTTATTGTTTCAATTAATATTTTTCTTGTGTGATATTGCTTGTTGATATTTTCTTTTGTAAGGACCCTAGTCAATTAATTAGCTTTGCACTCTTCAAGTGACTAGAGAAAAAAAAAGAAAAACAACCGGAAGGTAAGGGTAGGAAGCCATAGAAACCCCTCTCGCTTTCGGCAGCGCCACCTACTTTCGATTTAGCCTTTTGGGGCGGAAAATTTTTGGGTAGACGTACACCTTTATAGAGCTCTGTGCAGGTAGGGTCTCCATTCGTACGGCGAAATAATTGAGTGCCTCGCTAAAGGAGAGCAATCTTAGAACTAGGCGGCCCGAAGGAAGTAGGGCGAGGTTTTATTTTTGGTTGTCTTTAACCTTTACTCGGTTTAAATAATAAACAAAAAAAAAATATAAAAAAAAAGAAAAACAAAAAAAAAATTTAGTTAATTCTTTGTTAACAATCTTATTTATTTATTTGTATCTCTTCAATATTTATCTATTTATTTATAGTAATTTCCCTTGAAAACATTATTTATTTACAATTTTTTGATTTCCATCATTTCATTGAAATTATTTAATTGTCATTAATTTTGGTCATGTAAATTTTAAGAGAGGTCCAACACCTTAAATTAATAAATGTTTGTAAGTCGCGCAACGCCAGGTGTGTTTTAATGAGCTGTCCAAGCGGCTCGATGGCTTGTTAGATTCTTTTTTTCAGGGGGTGGACGGGGTGGCGGACTTCATTCAGTAGGATGATCTGAGGACGACTTTTGGTACGATCAGCTCCAGGGGAGTCCGAAAATTCCTGCCACGGACTCATGGCCGGGAGGGCGGCGCACCTGCTAAACACCAGCAGTTAATTTGGGTAAGCTCGGTTATGTGGCAACATCAGTACAGTTTTTTTGTTCCCCTTGGCACGAATTTATTTTTGCTGCTGGTACAGTTCGACCTCGGCACAAGATCCCCCCCATATCCGGCGAGCTGAGCCGTGCCTCGCAAGCGTGCCAGTTCCGGGGTCCGACACTTTATTCCCCGTTCAGACCGTCATTCCCTTCCTACTTTCTTGTCTATTTATTATTTCCTTTTTCATTCCTTTTTCATTCCGTTTAGTTGGTCTATCCTTTGCTTTTTGCATTTTCTTCCTTTTCACTTACCTCCATTTTACTTACCCTCACTTTCCTTCTCTACGACCACATTTAATTACATCTATCCTTTCAGTTGGACAGTTGGAACGTTTCCTCTATGCCTTCCTATATCCCTCTTCCTAAATCCTACCTATCCCAAACACAATCCCATACTCACCGTTTCCTACCCAAGTTGCCAGCAACAAATGGCGCCCATCCGTGAAGTCTAGTTTTTGTTTCCATCCATTCAGTGATTTTACTCCCAGTGTCATCATCTGACGAAACGTATGTCGTGTTGCAAGATCGCGGTAGAATGCTTGAACACTTGCGACGTGAAATTAGATGATGCTAGTGGAAGCGGAATTTTCTGAAATTTGTTTTATCCCAAATCACCACCGTCATCGGCGTTCGAACCTCCTGCATGTCTTCAAACAGAAGGTCATTACGAACTGTTGAATCGCGGCAGGAGTTTAGAATTCCGATGCGGAGGTTAATTCACCCTAGTTCTCAATTGCTGCCGCTGATGAGTCAGAGAGGAATCGTATGTCTTGGTAAGGATAGCTCCTTAGAAGGCCCGACTAATTGCGACGAGGAATCTCGGTCACATCAGCGATAGCAAAATATTTATGTTGTCACTTTGGATGTTTTTTTTTTGCTTACCTGCCACATAACAAAGCGACAAAAGAAACCAAATTTAGCTTACCAATATCGTCTTAAGATCAGATATCATAGTCATCGTCAAAAATAGGACCGGTGAAGAAGCCACCTCCTAGACCCCCGATCGTAATGAAATAAAACAACAACAACAAAAAAACAAACATTTTTCTCCAATTAGATTTGAGTACATATAAACATAAATCATAGGTACATACAAATATAAAATCAAACTATTTTTACGAACAAATCACCAAA
The DNA here is from genome assembly GCA_949320155.1 of Melangyna quadrimaculata. Lineage (NCBI taxonomy): Eukaryota > Metazoa > Arthropoda > Insecta > Diptera > Syrphidae > Melangyna > Melangyna quadrimaculata. The sequence goes on along the minus strand of OX439483.1, from coordinate 221,732,976 downwards.
CACATATAGGGACTATCTGTCTTTTATCAACATATAAATATTCGTTTAGTGTTCAAAGTAACATTATTTTTACGTTTTACATTTTATATTTTTTTTTACTTTTCAGTTTAGTGCAAATTAACATTTTACATTTTTAATTGCTTTTTGGCTTTTCAGTTTTCAGTGAGCTTATAAATCTCGTTTAGTGTTCAAAGTTTTACATCGTACATTTTACATTTTGTTGCCTTTAGTAGTCAGTATATATAGTGTGAATCAAATTTTTTAGTTTTATTTAACAGTAGGTAGGAACACAAATTAGCTTTTGGAACAAATTAATACACACAAATTTTGTTTTCAGCTGGAAGGAAGGATTTATGAGTTAAGTTTTAGGAAATAGTTTAGAAGATAAAGCAATTCGCATTCTTTTTATAACATAGTAAATAGATTTGTGTGAAATACAAATATCTTTAGTATTAGTAGTATAGCCAGTTTAGTATAGTAAGAAGTAGAATATAGATTGAAAAAAAAAAGTATATTTTCAATTTGCTTAGATAGTAGGATTGTTATACGTAAATAGCTAGGTAGCGAAAATAAATAATAAGGTTTTATAAATACAATTAGGCTAAGCAGTTTTTATATTCCAAAATTTTTTTTTTATATATTAAAACTTTGGCTGTTAAATTTTAATTTTTTGTTTTAGAGTAGGTACAATTCGTTGTTTTTGGGTTTAATATAGTTAATTATAGTTAATAGAATAGTTAATTAAATTTTTGGAAGTTACATAAGATACAGTAGGTTAAAATTTTGTTTTGAGAGTTACATAGGAAACTTAAATTAAAATCAAAAAAAAAATTCAATTCAGAGTTATAGATAATAATTTTAAGGTTGATTTTACTTCGGCTGGTGACATATTCTTCATTGTAGGGCGGCAGATGAGAACTATAGGGAAAGAAAAGAAGATAAGTAAAGCAAATACAACCATCAGAAATCGAGTAATCACTCGTTTGTTTGCTAAGAAACAATTAGATATTACAAAGATTTCAAATATGGCACCGGTAAGACATTCGCCTTTTAAGAGAGTGACTAACCCAACAGTTCCACCAGAAACCAATGCGGTTCCACCCGCGGCACCTCCGGCTGTACCACCTAAGCCTGCAAGTAAGTCGGTTAGTGTCGAATCTCTCGTGGCGCCTTCTTTTAGTACTATTTCTGGGTTAGGAAGCTCTTCGGTAGGTGGGCAGTCTAGAGAGCCAGACACCGTAATGGCTAGGCCCGAAACTAAAAGAAATAGACAAAATACTTTTGATGAGTGGGTACAGGGTATAGAAAGGGTGACTGATAGAAACCCAATAGATTGGTCCGATTCCTTAGGAGCTCGGGTGAACCTTAGGGGTGAAGATCTCCTTCCTAGGGATTGGGATGCGGAACCTGTGCCGGAGTTAGTTAATGTCCACCAAGAATTAGGCGCAGGTAGTTTCCAAGCTCCGAAGGAGCGGATTATGAACCCGCGAACCAATCATTATGATTGTGAAATTTTGATGGGGGTGAACAACGGCCATCAACAAAATAGCGCTCCATCTGCATGTGTCGGTTCGTGGAGAACTCGACTTTATGAAGATAGGAGGTTTTTTGAGACCGGAGCAGTTCCGAAAGCCATCAAGACGACACCAAGAGTGATGGGTACCGATCCGATAGTTAGGACTGAAAAAACACCAGAGGTACCAAAGGAAGTAGTTTCACAAAGTCCAACATAACGTCAGTTGGGTCAAGCCCGGAGCAGTAAAATACCGTTAGCAATAACGGGGTGAGTGAGGTTGGTGGAAAAATAAAGTAACGCAACTAATAATATATAACAGATTTAGGTGTTGCTAGGGGCGACTTGGCGGTCCACGGTAACGATTTGATCGTGGCCGCCTATATATTTTTTGTTGGATTTTTCTCTGGTGTCGGCGCAACGAAATACGAAGCAGAACCTGAGAGGAGCCTACAGTGGGGGGTGTTCCAAATTTTTTTAACAAATTTTATTTATTGTTTCAATTAATATTTTTTTTGCGTGATATTGCTTGTTGATATTTTCTTTTGTAAGGACCCTAGTCAATTAATTAGCTTTGCACTCTTCAAGTGACTAGAGAAAAAAAAAGAAAAACAACCGGAAGGTAAGGGTAGGAAGCCATAGAAACCCCTCTCGCTTTCGGCAGCGCCACCTACGGTCGATTTAGCCTTTTGGGGCGGAAAATTTTTGGGTAGACGTACACCTTTATAAAGCTCTGTGCAGGTAGGGTCTCCATTCGTACGGCGAAATAATTGAGTGCCTCGCTAAAGGAGAGCAATCTTAGAACTAGGCGGCTCGAAGGAAGTAGGGCGAGGTTTTATTTTTGGTTGTCTTTAACCTTTACTCGGTTTAAATAATAAACAAAAAAAAAATATAAAAAAAAGAAAAACAAAAAAAAAATTTAGTTAATTCTTTGTTAACAATCTTATTTATTTATTTGTATCTCTTCAATATTTATCTATTTATTTATAGTAATTTCCCTTAAAAACATTATTTATTTACAATTTTTTGATTTCCATCATTTCATTGAAATTATTTTGTCATTAATTTTGGTCATGTAAATTTTAAGAGAGGTCCAACACCTTAAATTAATAAATGTTTGTAAGTCGCGCAACGCCAGGTGTGTTTTAATGAGCTGTCCAAGCGGCTCGATGGCTTGTTAGATTCTTTTTTTCAGGGGGTGGACGGGGTGGCGGACTTCATTCAGTAGGATTATCTGAGGACGACTTTGGTACGATCAGCTCCAGGGGAGTCCGAAAATTCCTGCCACGGACTCATGGCCGGGAGGGCGACACCAGCAGGTAATTTGGGTAAGCTCGGTTATGTGGCAACATCAGTACAGTTTTTTTGTTCCCCTTGGCACGAATTTATTTTTGCTGCTGGTACAGTTCGACCTCGGCACAAGATCCCCCCCATATCCGGCGAGCTGAGCCGTGCCTCGCAAGCGTGCCAGTTCCGGGGTCCGACACTTCATTCCCCGTTCAGACCGTCATTCCCTTCCTACTTTCTTGTCTATTTATTATTTCCTTTTTCATTCCGTTTAGTTGGTCTATCCTTTGCTTTTTGCATTTTCTTCCTTTTCACTTACCTCCATTTTACTTACCCTCACTTTCCTTCTCTACGACCACATTTAATTACATCTATCCTTTCAGTTGGACGGTTGGAACGTTTCCTCTATGCCTTCCTATATCCCTCTTCCTAAATCCTACCTATCCCAAACACAATCCCACACTCACCGTTTCCTACCCAAGTTGCCAGCAACAAATGGCGCCCATCCGTGAAGTCTAGTTTTTGTTTCCATCCATTCAGTGATTTTACTCCCAGTGTCATCATCTGACGAAACGTATGTCGTGTTGCAAGATCGCGGTAGAATGCTTGAACACTTGCGACGTGAAATTAGATGATGCTAGTGGAAGCGGAATTTTCTGAAATTTGTTTTATCCCAAATCACCACCGTCATCGGCGTTCGAACCTCCTGCATGTCTTCAAACAGAAGGTCATTACGAACTGTTGAATCGCGGCAGGAGTTTAGAATTCCGATGCGGAGGTTTATTCACCCTAGTTCTCAATTGCTGCCGCTGATGAGTCAGAGAGGAATCGTATGTCTTGGTAAGGATAGCTCCTTAGAAGGCCCGACTAATTGCGACGAGGAATCTCGGTCACATCAGCGATAGCAAAATATTTATGTTGTCACTTTGGATGTTTTTTTTTTGCTTACCTGCCACATAACAAAGCGACAAAAGAAACCAAATTTAGCTTACCAATATCGTCTTAAGATCAGATTTCATAGTCATCGTCAAAAATAGGACCGGTGAAGAAGCCACCTCCTAGACCCCCGATCGTAATGAAATAAAACAACAACAACAAAAAAACAAACATTTTTCTCCAATTAGATTTGAGTACATATAAACATAAATCATAGGTACATACAAATATAAAATCAAACTATTTTTACGAACAAATCACCAAACACATATAGGGACTATCTGTCTTTTATCAACATATAAATATTCGTTTAGTGTTCAAAGTAACATTATTTTTACGTTTTACATTTTATATTTTTTTTTTACTTTTCAGTTTAGTGCAAATTAACATTTTACATTTTTAATTGCTTTTTGGCTTTTCAGTTTTCAGTGAGCTTATAAATCTCGTTTAGTGTTCAAAGTTTTACATCGTACATTTTACATTTTGTTGCCTTTAGTAGTCAGTATATATAGTGTGAATCAAATTTTTAAGTTTTATTTAACAGTAGGTAGGAACACAAATTAGCTTTTGGAACAAATTAATACACACAAATTTTGTTTTCAGCTGGAAGGAAGGATTTATGAGTTAAGTTTTAGGAAATGGTTTAGAAGATAAAGCAATTTGCATTCTTTTTATAACATAGTAAATAGATTTGTGTGAAATACAAATATCTTTAGTATTAGTAGTATAGCCAGTTTAGTATAGTAAGAAGTAGAATATAGATTGAAAAAAAAAAGTATATTTTCAATTTGCTTAGATAGTAGGATTGTTATACGTAAATAGCTAGGTAGCGAAAATAAATAATAAGGTTTTATAAATACAATTAGGCTAAGCAGTTTTTATATTCCAAATTTTTTTTTTTATATATTTAAAGCTTTGGCTGTTAAATTTTAATTTTTTGTTTTAGAGTAGGTACAATTCGTTGTTTTTGGGTTTAATATAGTTAATTATAGTTAATAGAATAGTTAATTAAATTTTTGGAAGTTACATAAGATACAGTAGGTTAAAATTTTGTTTTGAGAGTTACATAGGAAACTTAAATTAAAATCAAAAAAAAAATTCAATTCAGAGTTATAGATAATAATTTTAAGGTTGATTTTACTTCGGCTGGTGACATATTCTTCATTGTAGGGCGGCAGATGAGAACTATAGGGAAAGAAAAGAAGATAAGTAAAGCAAATACAACCATCAGAAATCGAGTAATCACTCGTTTGTTTGCTAAGAAACAATTAGATATTACAAAGATTTCAAATATGGCACCGGTAAGACATTCGCCTTTTAAGAGAGTGACTAACCCAACAGTTCCACCAGAAACCAATGCGGTTCCACCCGCGGCACCTCCGGCTGTACCACCTAAGCCTGCAAGTAAGTCGGTTAGTGTCGAATCTCTCGTGGCGCCTTCTTTTAGTACTACTTCTGGGTTAGGAAGCTCTTCGGTAGGTGGGCAGTCTAGAGAGCCAGACACCGTAATGGCTAGGCCCGAAACTGAAAGAAATAGACAAAATACTTTTGATGAGTGGGTACAGGGTATAGAAAGGGTGACTGATAGAAACCCAATAGATTGGTCCGATTCCTTAGGAGCTCGGGTGAACCTTAGGGGTGAAGATCTCCTTCCTAGGGATTGGGATGCGGAACCTGTGCCGGAGTTAGTTAATGTCCACCAAGAATTAGGCGCAGGTAGTTTCCAAGCTCCGAAGGAGCGGATTATGAACCCGCGAACCAATCATTATGATTGTGAAATTTTGATGGGGGTGAACAACGGCCATCAACAAAATAGCGCTCCATCTGCATATGTCGGTTCGTGGAGAACTCGACTTTATGAAGATAGGAGGTTTTTTGAGACCGGAGCAGTTCCGAAAGCCATCAAGACGACACCAAGAGTGATGGGTACCGATCCGATAGTTAGGACTGAAAAAACACCAGAGGTACCAAAGGAAGTAGTTTCACAAAGTCCAACATAACGTCAGTTGGGTCAAGCCCGGAGCAGTAGAATACCGTTAGCAATAACGGGGTGAGTGAGGTTGGTGGAAAAATAAAGTAACGCAACTAATAATATATAACAGATTTAGGTGTTGCTAGGGGCGACTTGGCGGTCCACGGTAACGATTTGATCATGGCCGCCTATATATTTTTTGTTGGATTTTTTTCTGGTGTCGGCGCAACGAAATACCAAGCAGAACCTGAGAGGAGCCTACAGTGGGGGGTGTTCCAAATTTTTTTAACAAATTTTATTTATTGTTTCAATTAATATTTTTTTTGCGTGATATTGCTTGTTGATATTTTCTTTTGTAAGGACCCTAGTCAATTAATTAGCTTTGCACTCTTCAAGTGACTAGAGAAAAAAAAAGAAAAACAACCGGAAGGTAAGGGTAGGAAGCCATAGAAACCCCTCTCGCTTTCGGCAGCGCCACCTACGGTCGATTTAGCCTTTTGGGGCGGAAAATTTTTGGGTAGACGTACACCTTTATAAAGCTCTGTGCAGGTAGGGTCTCCATTCGTACGGCGAAATAATTGAGTGCCTCGCTAAAGGAGAGCAATCTTAGAACTAGGCGGCCCGAAGGAAGTAGGGCGAGGTTTTATTTTTGGTTGTCTTTAACCTTTACTCGGTTTAAATAATAAACAAAAAAAAAATATAAAAAAAAAGAAAAACAAAAAAAAAATTTAGTTAATTCTTTGTTAACAATCTTATTTATTTATTTGTATCTCTTCAATATTTATCTATTTATTTATAGTAATTTCCCTTAAAAACATTATTTATTTACAATTTTTTGATTTCCATCATTTCATTGAAATTATTTTGTCATTAATTTTGGTCATGTAAATTTTAAGAGAGGTCCAACACCTTAAATTAATAAATGTTTGTAAGTCGCGCAACGCCAGGTGTGTTTTAATGAGCTGTCCAAGCGGCTCGATGGCTTGTTAGATTCTTTTTTTCAGGGGGTGGACGGGGTGGCGGACTTCATTCAGTAGGATTATCTGAGGACGACTTTGGTACGATCAGCTCCAGGGGAGTCCGAAAATTCCTGCCACGGACTCATGGCCGGGAGGGCGACACCAGCAGGTAATTTGGGTAAGCTCGGTTATGTGGCAACATCAGTACAGTTTTTTTGTTCCCCTTGGCACGAATTTATTTTTGCTGCTGGTACAGTTCGACCTCGGCACAAGATCCCCCCCATATCCGGCGAGCTGAGCCGTGCCTCGCAAGCGTGCCAGTTCCGGGGTCCGACACTTCATTCCCCGTTCAGACCGTCATTCCCTTCCTACTTTCTTGTCTATTTATTATTTCCTTTTTCATTCCGTTTAGTTGGTCTATCCTTTGCTTTTTGCATTTTCTTCCTTTTCACTTACCTCCATTTTACTTACCCTCACTTTCCTTCTCTACGACCACATTTAATTACATCTATCCTTTCAGTTGGACGGTTGGAACGTTTCCTCTATGCCTTCCTATATCCCTCTTCCTAAATCCTACCTATCCCAAACACAATCCCATACTCACCGTTTCCTACCCAAGTTGCCAGCAACAAATGGCGCCCATCCGTGAAGTCTAGTTTTTGTTTCCATCCATTCAGTGATTTTACTCCCAGTGTCATCATCTGACGAAACGTATGTCGTGTTGCAAGATCGCGGTAGTATGCTTGAACACTTGCGACGTGAAATTAGATGATGCTAGTGGAAGCGGAATTTTCTGAAATTTGTTTTATCCCAAATCACCACCGTCATCGGCGTTCGAACCTCCTGCATGTCTTCAAACAGAAGGTCATTACGAACTGTTGAATCGCGGCAGGAGTTTAGAATTCCGATGCGGAGGTTAATTCACCCTAGTTCTCAATTGCTGCCGCTGATGAGTCAGAGAGGAATCGTATGTCTTGGTAAGGATAGCTCCTTAGAAGGCCCGACTAATTGCGACGAGGAATCTCGGTCACATCAGCGATAGCAAAATATTTATGTTGTCACTTTGGATGTTTTTTTTTTGCTTACCTGCCACATAACAAAGCGACAAAAGAAACCAAATTTAGCTTACCAATATTGTCTTAAGATCAGATTTCATAGTCATCGTCAAAAATAGGACCGGTGAAGAAGCCACCTCCTAGACCCCCGATCGTAATGAAATAAAACAACAACAACAAAAAAACAAACATTTTTCTCCAATTAGATTTGAGTACATATAAACATAAATCATAGGTACATACAAATATAAAATCAAACTATTTTTACGAACAAATCACCAAACACATATAGGGACTATCTGTCTTTTATCAACATATAAATATTCGTTTAGTGTTCAAAGTAACATTATTTTTACGTTTTACATTTTATATTTTTTTTTTACTTTTCAGTTTAGTGCAAATTAACATTTTACATTTTTAATTGCTTTTTGGCTTTTCAGTTTTCAGTGAGCTTATAAATCTCGTTTAGTGTTCAAAGTTTTACATCGTACATTTTACATTTTGTTGCCTTTAGTAGTCAGTATATATAGTGTGAATCAAATTTTTAAGTTTTATTTAACAGTAGGTAGGAACACAAATTAGCTTTTGGAACAAATTAATACACACAAATTTTGTTTTCAGCTGGAAGGAAGGATTTATGAGTTAAGTTTTAGGAAATGGTTTAGAAGATAAAGCAATTTGCATTCTTTTTATAACATAGTAAATAGATTTGTGTGAAATACAAATATCTTTAGTATTAGTAGTATAGCCAGTTTAGTATAGTAAGAAGTAGAATATAGATTGAAAAAAAAAAGTATATTTTCAATTTGCTTAGATAGTAGGATTGTTATACGTAAATAGCTAGGTAGCGAAAATAAATAATAAGGTTTTATAAATACAATTAGGCTAAGCAGTTTTTATATTCCAAAATTTTTTTTTTATATATTTAAAGCTTTGGCTGTTAAATTTTAATTTTTTGTTTTAGAGTAGGTACAATTCGTTGTTTTTGGGTTTAATATAGTTAATTATAGTTAATAGAATAGTTAATTAAATTTTTGGAAGTTACATAAGATACAGTAGGTTAAAATTTTGTTTTGAGAGTTACATAGGAAACTTAAATTAAAATCAAAAAAAAAATTCAATTCAGAGTTATAGATAATAATTTTAAGGTTGATTTTACTTCGGCTGGTGACATATTCTTCATTGTAGGGCGGCAGATGAGAACTATAGGGAAAGAAAAGAAGATAAGTAAAGCAAATACAACCATCAGAAATCGAGTAATCACTCGTTTGTTTGCTAAGAAACAATTAGATATTACAAAGATTTCAAATATGGCACCGGTAAGACATTCGCCTTTTAAGAGAGTGACTAACCCAACAGTTCCACCAGAAACCAATGCGGTTCCACCCGCGGCACCTCCGGCTGTACCACCTAAGCCTGCAAGTAAGTCGGTTAGTGTCGAATCTCTCGTGGCGCCTTCTTTTAGTACTACTTCTGGGTTAGGAAGCTCTTCGGTAGGTGGGCAGTCTAGAGAGCCAGACACCGTAATGGCTAGGCCCGAAACTGAAAGAAATAGACTAAATACTTTTGATGAGTGGGTACAGGGTAAAGAAAGGGTGACTGATAGAAACCCAATAGATTGGTCCGATTCCTTAGGAGCTCGGGTGAACCTTAGGGGTGAAGATCTCCTTCCTAGGGATTGGGATGCGGAACCTGTGCCGGAGTTAGTTAATGTCCACCAAGAATTAGGCGCAGGTAGTTTCCAAGCTCCGAAGGAGCGGATTATGAACCCGCGAACCAATCATTATGATTGTGAAATTTTGATGGGGGTGAACAACGGCCATCAACAAAATAGCGCTCCATCTGCATATGTCGGTTCGTGGAGAACTCGACTTTATGAAGATAGGAGGTTTTTTGAGACCGGAGCAGTTCCGAAAGCCATCAAGACGACACCAAGAGTGATGGGTACCGATCCGTTAGTTAGGACTGAAAAAACACCAGAGGTACCAAAGGAAGTAGTTTCACAAAGTCATAAACAATGAACTTACCGATGTTAGGGCTGAACCAACTCCTGACGACAATAATATTTCGGCAGAAATTAAAACTGTCATCAATTTAGCAGTCGTCCAGGCGTACGAGTCATATACCAACTGTTTGAGAGAGGAAATTTCCGAGTCCCTGAATGTAGAGGTTAGGAGGAATTTCCTGGAGTTTTTGGGTGGCATCAACCGAACCATTCGGCCAGAACCACCTGTGGAGGAACGATCGCCAAAGCCACCGGCAGATCGGCTTAGGACCCGACCTTACGACACCGCTCAGGCCGCAACTAGTGGACGTGAGCTACCAACTTCGTCGGTCCGTTTTAGAACTCCGACCGACACATATTTAGGTTATGCAAATCGTCGGCCTGAGATGGATTTTAATTATGCAAATCGGCGACCGGATACGGATTTCGGTTATTCGAATCGTCGTCCTGGTTAGGATTTTGACATGCCGATTGGGAGACATCAACCGTCGTCGACCGCTCCTGATTATGATCGGAACATGGGAGATCCTCACGGTAGGGGTAATCGGCAACAAAATTATCCGCAGAACCGAACACCTGAAATTAGGATGGATAAGTGGAGATTAACATTTAATGGAAATCCGGAAGTACTTACCGTAGAGGATTTCATCTTTCGGGTTGAGTTACGTCGAGACCAGTATAGGTGCTCCTGGGCTGAGATTTTGCGGGATTTCCATCTCCTGCTAACAGGAGCCGCCAACGACTGGTACTGGCAATTTCAGCGGTCTCATTATAGTACCGATTGGCCAACGCTTCGGGACGCCTTAATGCGCCAGTTTCGGAATTCAAAGACCGATTTAGATATTATGAGGGACATAATGGACCGGCAGCAGGATACCTGGGAGTCCAGTGACGATTATTTTGCGGCAGTGAACAAAATGAAGTCTCAGCTCAGGATGCACATGCCGGAACATGAACTTGTGCGGGTTTTGAAAGAAAATTTGAACGAGCGGATCAACCGGTTGGTGTTTCCACAGGCAGTTTATTCACTAGACCAATTGAGGATAGCCTGCAAGGATGCTGAGCGTGCGTTTTCAGGGCGAGAATGGGACGGTCCGAAACCGCAGAGGCCACCGGCGCGGTATCGGGCAAACGAAATCGAGCTCGTGGATGATGCTTCCCAACAATTCCAGGAGGAAAACCTCGCTGCCTTTCACCATTCAGGCGCTCGTCCGAAGAGCGGTCCAAGATATGGAGATTCAAAGAATCTGACCTGCTGGAACTGTAGGAGTCCTGGGCATTCCTTTATGTATTGTCCATCACCAGTCCGGAACATTTTTTGTTACCGATGTGGTCAGGAAGGGGTTATTACTCCGAAATGCCGCATCTGCAAACCGGAAAACCTTGTGAGGAGCGCGACATCTTTGGGGGAGTCGCGTTCGACTCAGAAACCCCCAAAACACCTAGAGAAGAAGTAACAGAAGAAGAAAATACATGTAAAATAAAAATATTAAGAAGAGATGGAAATACAAAAATAGAAAACGAAAAAAAACTTACAGAATTGAAACCTCTCAGCATTCGAGTGGGAGAGTACAATATCGCTAGAAATAGAATTTTTAATAATGAAATAGGGAAAATTACAAATAGAATTTTGAAAACAAGAGCGCGGTACAAATTAAGAAAAGAAACGAAGAAGAACATTTTGGCAACGGTAGTCGATACAAATACAGCCCCCGACCGTATGCCAAAATATCCTTAGCAAGAAAAGAATATTTGGGACTTTTGAATAGTGGGGCCAGTGTTAGTATTTTAGGGAAAATTGTATTTTCGCAATCAATTCTTTGAAAATACCTTTACTGCCCTACAAAGCAAATGTAAAAACTGCGGATGGAAAAAACCAGGAAATAGTCGGAAAAATCCAAGCGCAAGTAGAATACAAAAATCAAACTCACGCTCTGACCTTTTACTTAGGGCCCAATTTAGACCAAGAGTTATACCTTGGGGTTGACTTTTGGAGGGCTTTTCAAATTGCCCCTAACATCGTAAGCTCCGTCTCAATTCTGGAAGAGGCCGGAGATTTGGTGAACGCTCATCAACTGTCGCCGGATCAGCAGTGCAAGTTGGAGGCAGTGAAGGGGAAATTTTTAGATTTTGATCGTCACGGTCTCGGAAAAACGTCTCTAATGGAGCATGTTACAGATACCGGAGACGCGATACCTGTCAAACAGCGCCACTACCCTGTTTCTCCGGCGGTGCAAGCCCTTTTATACCAAGAATTAGATAGAATGTTGAAGCTCGGCGTTATTGAGGAAAGTGAGAGTCCTTGGTGCTCGCCCGTTGTCCTTATCAAGAAGGCAGGCGAAAACAGTACCATAAAATATCGGTTTTGTCTGGATTCGCAAAGGGTCAACGCGGTTAGTAAAAAGGATGCAAACCCACTCCCTCATATCGGCGGCCTCTCAGCCGTTTACCAGACACCTATTATATTAGTTGCTTCGATCTGAAAGAGGCTTTCTGGCAAATTCCGCTGGAGAAGGAGAGTAGGGAGAAAACTGCGTTTGCGGTACCGGGGAGACCCTTGTAACAATTTACGGTCATGCCCTTTGGGTTGTGCAACGCAGCTCAGAGGCTATGTCGCTTAATGGACAAGGTTATTCCTGCACGACTCAGAGATCGAGTTTTCATTTATCTAGACGACCTGCTCATTATAGCACCAGATTTCGAAACCCATATTACCGTGTTGGACGAAGTGGCCGAATGTCTGCGAAAGGCGAATCTCACCATCAACGTGAAGAAATCCAAATTTTGCTTTAAAGAGCTTAAATATTTGGGTTTCATCGTTGGTGGTGTGAAGCTGAAAGCAGACCCTGCTAAGGTGGAAGCGGTAGTGGATTATCCCTTACCGAAAAATCCAAGGCAGGTTCGTCGGTTACTGGGTTTAGCGGGGTGGTATAGGCGATTTATTCGAGATTTTTCCACCCTAACCGCTCCTCTAACCGATACACTGAAGAAGAAAAATGAAAAATTTCGAATGACAGAAGAGGCGATAGCAGTATTCGAGGCATTGAAAGTAGCGTTGACCACAGCTCCGGTACTCACGCATCCGGATTTCTCGAAGAGATTCTTCATTCAGTGCGATGCTTCCGATTCCGGAATTGGGCGGTGTTATTTCAGAAGAATGATGCCGAGGAAGAATATCCAGTGACTTATTTCTCCCAAAAATAAAATGCGTGTCAACGAAATTTTACGGTGACCGAGAGAGAGTGCATGGCTGCGGTGATGGCAGTGAAAAAGTTCAGGCCCTATATCGAGGGTATGGCCTTTACAATTATCACCCACCATTCCAGCCTTAAGTGGCTGATGAACATGAAAGACCTAAACGGCAGATTGGCCAGGTGGAGTCTTAGTCTTCAAGCTTTTACCTTCGACATAGAGCACCGAAAAGGATCGCTCAATGTCGTGCCAGATACTCTTTCTCGGGCGCACGTAGACAGTATAGAAATAGCAGAAGTAGCACCATTAGTAGATTTAGATTCGGAGGAGTTTAGATCCGAAGAATATCAATCCTTAATAGCAACTGTTCAAAACAATAGTCAAGAATTGCCAGGTTGGAAAATTGAAGACAATTTTGTATATAAAAGAGCTCTGCCGGTAGGGGGTGATGAGTCAACGTTAAATAACACATGGCGTTTGTGGATTCCTTCTGGCTTGACAGAGGAAATAATTAGACTGACTCACGAACCTCCGCAAGCAGCTCATGGCGGAATCGCTAAAACGCTTCACCGAATAAGACAGTACTTTTTCTGGCCGAATATGACGGTTCAGATCAAGAAATTCATGTCTGAATGTGCTATATGTAAACAGAGTAAATCCACAAATCAAATTCTTCGTCCATCTATGAGTAGTAATTTTGTCACAGACCTTCCCTTTCAAAAGCTCTTTATTGATTTTTTGGACCCATACCCAAGATCAAAAGCAGGGAACGCATATGTTTTTGTAGTGTTAGATCATTTGTCGAAGTATGTTTTTTTTTAAAACCTTTGCGCTCAGCGGATACTATAAGCGTTATCAAATGAGGTCTTCAATGCGTTTAGAGTACCGGAAATAATCCATTCAGATAACGGCAAGCAATTCGTAAGCAGAGACTTTCAAAATTTTCTCCAATCGCTTACTATTCGCCTCAATCAAATGCATCGGAGAGGGTGAATAGAATAGAACGCTGCTAGCGGCTATCAGATCATATTTTAAAGACGATCAGCGCGAGTGGGATATGCACAGCATGCGCGTTGAGAATTTCTGTACACTCGTCAACCGGAGTGTCACCTTATTTCACATTATTTGGAGTAAATATGATGACACACGGCAAGAGTTATGATCTAGTCAGAAAATTGAATGCTATGGATGATGGTGAACTATTCACTCTTCCGAGGCAAAGTCGATTGCAGTGCATTCGAAAAAAAGTAAAAGAGTATATTTTGAAAGCAAATGAGAAAGGCGCCAAGACATATAATATCCGAAGTCGTAATGTTCGATTCGTACCAAGGCAAGAGGTGTTCCGACGAAATTTCGTTCTGAGTGATTCGTCGAAATATCTCTCGTCAAAACTTTGCCCAAAATACGTCAAGTGAAGGATAGTTAAAAATATCGGAAAGAACATGTACGAGCTGGAAAACCTTTCAGGCAAAAAGATAGGAGTGTTCCACGCAAAGGATATAAAGCAATAATGATCTGTGATATAAATACCGGTGATAGACATAGCGTCGATAAAACAAATACTACTCTGTGCAATAACATCTTTAGTACCTGGTATAGCTTATAGATCCATAGATTATGTATTTATTTTGTTATTTATTTATATAGTTATTTACTTTAATATATTTATTTATGTAGTTACTGATTTATTTATTTATTTACCTATTTATTTATCAATTTAACTTATATAGTATTTATTTATTTAACTTATGTATTCCTAATTTATTTTTTTTTAACTTATATAGATTTTGTATTATTTATTAATTTATTTATTTACTTAATTATTTATGTATTTATTTAACCTATATAGATTTTCATTTAATTTATTGATATAATTAATTATTTATTTTACCTTTATAGTTTTGCATTCATTCGTTTACTTAATTCATTCATTTACATATTCCTTTATTCATTTTTGTATTAATTCAATTATTGATATCGTTTTTAGTTATTTAAGTTAAAATTATTAATATATTCATTAATTTCATTATTATTTTTTTATATTTGATCATTCATTTAATTATATGCTTGTACGCGTGTTTCATTGAATAATGTTTCCGGTGCTAAGATATTTATTAAATCAAATGTTATATTTATGTATAAAAACTATTCGTTATTGATTTAGTTAATGATCATATGATCAGTCAAATTGGTTGTTTTTTTTTTGGAAAATATTAAATAGTTTTTATAAGATCGTATTTATCAAAACTGTCATAGTTTTTTTATAGAAATATCGAAAGAAGTGGTAGAGTTGTAACCTCAAGCTAAATTCGTGTTTGCACATAGTAGTATCGAGCGAATAATTATTTTGTCGAGATAACCGTAAACGTAAATATATGCACTTTATCCTTTAATAATTGTTTAATAAAACTTAAGGCTATACGTATAATTGAAAAAAAAGAAAAAAGAATAAATAAATAATATCTATACCCGGAATATAAAAAGATTATATGGATAGGTACTCACCTTAAAGATTTTTTTTTATTGGTCATCAAATTGTTGTTTCCTCTATCTGGGTTGACTTCATTCAAGATGGTCTTGACCGCATCCAGAATTTCAAAGCTGATCGACAACAGCCCACATAAAGCTGTACCTTCTTGCGGTATCTCGGTTGGTTTCCCAGTTGATTTCCCGATTTGTTCTGATCTAGAATTGTTTTTTTTTAATCAAACTTACTAATGTCTAGGAAAATGCAAAATAAATTATAAATTACCTAATAATGTAGTAATCCAAGGTCATATTGCCCGGCTTTGGGTGCGTGGGTTAACTCCCCACATACCAACCACGAAGCTCAACAAAAAGAAAACAACTCCAACTCCTGCCACCGTCTTTGAGTTCGACAGTCTCCTCAACGTCGGTGTTTTGTTGCATTCGTCTGAAATAGAAATAAATAAAAATCATTAACATCTAAAGAATTTTGAAAAAATAAAATAAATCCTACCTACAAGTACACAACCTGGTGAAACTCTTCTTGGTTCATATGCCGCTGCGGTGTACTGCAACTCGATTTTTTGTTAGGCTGAAAACGAAAAGAAACACCAGTTAAAACGAATACAACGATAACGCACATTTAATTACACTTATTTACAAACGAATATGACAATAAACTAGAATAAAACTTACAAAATAACTTACACAAAAAAATGCGGGAAGAAACAAATAATACCAACCTAGACAAGATGACAGTACAGAGATACGACACACATGACAAATAGTACTATAGGCATAGTAAGTGGAACGTAGCGAGTAATGAATGGGTTTTGGGTGTATGGGTTATATTTGTAAGTAGCATTGTATATAAAAGCTATAGTACTATTAATGAGTCGATTTTCAGGACAACAGTCTACGCCTATAGGTGGTGTATTATCGCTCGAGAGATTTAATTGATGTCGGCTTTTTGTGTGCACAAACCAATTTCTTAAAGGATATTTATTTATTATATCCTTGTATCCTTGTAACGGGTGATTTTTTAGCTGGTTTGTTTTGACAACACTGGTTTTGACAGCTGACGTGTGTTTAGTACCTTGTGTCACTGTCAAACAGCTTCAGTTTGGTTTGCAATTTAACCATGGATCGTCTTACAAATGAACAACGCTTGCAAATTATTGAATTTTACTATCAAAATTCGTGCTCGGTTCGAAATGTTCATCGCGCGCTGCTTCCATTTTATGGTCGGCATTCTCGACCTTCTGAGCAGTCTATTCGGAAGATTGTGACCAAATTTCGCACCAAATTTACTTTGTTGGACATTAAACCCCCAACACGTTTACGTACTGTCCGTAGTGAAGAAAATATTGCGGCCGTATCAGCTAGTGTGACAGAAGACCGCGAAATGTCGATTCGGAGCCGTTCCCAGCAGTTAGGCCTTTGTTACAGCACTGCGTGGAAAATTTTTCGGAAGGATTTGGGCGTAAAGCCTTTTAAGATACAGCTGGTGCAAGAACTAAAGCCATCCGACCTACCACAACGCCGAATTTTTGGTGAATGGGCTCTTGGAAAGCTAGCCGAGGATCCGCTTTTTTATCGAAAAATTGTGTTCAGCGATGAGGCTCATTTTTGGTTGAATGGGTACGTAAATAAGCAAAATTGCCGCATTTGGAGTGAAGATCAGCCAGAAGCATTGCAACAGCTACCAATGCATCCCGAAAAAGCCACTGTTTGGTGCGGTTTATGGGCCGGCGGCATTATTGGGCCATATTTCTTCAAAGATGATGCGAATCGCAGCGTTACTGTCAATGGTGAACGCTACCGAGCGATGATAACAAACTTTTTTTTGCCCGAAATGGAAGTTCTTGACTTGCATGATATGTGGTTTCAACAAGACGGTGCCACATGCCACACAGCACGCGAAACAATGGCGCAATTGCGAGGCGAGTTTGGTGAACAGTTAATTTCACGTTTCGGGCCGGTCAATTGGCCGCCTAGATCGTGCGATTTGACACCATTAGACTATTTTTTGTATGTCAAGGCTAATGTCTATAGGGACAAGCCCGCTTCGATTGACCACTGGAAGCCAACATCCATGCATTCATTCGTGAGATACCGGCCGATATGTGTGAAAGAGTATGCCAAAATTGGACTCAGCGGATGGGCTACCTGATACGCAGCCGCGGTCAACATTTGCATGAAATTATCTTTAAACATTAAATTGCAAGGTTCAAACTATCGATTCAAATAAATATTTCATTCATTTTTTCGATTTTTTTGTGTTTTTTTTTTTTTAAAGTTCTAAACCTCTTAAAAAATCACCCATTATATGAAAACTATAGTACTATCATGGACAACATTTTTTTGTGCAACAATGCTTCGTTGGTGGCGCCACTTTAGCTCTACGGAGACTTCCATTTTTGGGAGACAATTGTCGCCGGAGACTTCAATTTTTGGGAGACTTCCATTTATCAGAGAATCGAAACTAAGTAGTTAGAGCAAGAGGAGTGTATTTTTTTCGATTCTGGTAAGAACCAAATGGAGTAAGCGAGATTACCAATCGAAGGTTTTGTTCAACGTCAATGATGAGAAAAAGGTGAAGAGAATGGCAAAAAAATGTTCGTATCCTCTTTGATTGAATGTGCAATGCAAGGTTATTTTTTTTTGCTTAATTTACTGATTATGCTATATGCGAGAAGAGAAGTGGACATACATACATGTTAGTTAGCTTTTTGCGTCGTCGTTGTCAACAACCTTGAAGCAAGGAATATAGTTTTTTTTTTTTGCGGGAAAGAATAATGCGTGGAGGTATACATTCTTATATTATCAAGGGTAGGTTTATTTTAATGCGTAAAAGAAAAATATATGTTCATGTTGTGTAAGTATATTTGTAGGTATATATGCAATAGTATGTTATTGAGGGTAGTTTTGATATTAAATTGTCTTGCAAAGATTTCTTATTTGCCGTGAAATTTGTTGCAAGTGCAAGATTTTGAGCATATTTTTTTGAGGGAACATCTACATAGGTAGATAATATTCGTATAAATCATGAATGGTAGGTTTTATTAATATTAATGTTGTTTGCATGATTTGAGTTTGACTTGAAATGTTTTGAAGAAATTTACAATTAATTATGCCGACAAATATAGGTAGGTCCATACATAATGCATAACTATATGTAGGTAGGTATGAAAATAAGTTATGAAAAAAGGGAGAATTTCTATGCAATGTTGAGGTAGGTAAGTGCTTGGTGGTAGGTAGGTTGTATTTGTTTACCTACTTTTAATTCACAATTTATCATACAAGCAGGCATGTAGGTATAGGTATGATTTTATTATTTGACACTAGTCTGTCAATGTGGTGGTTGAATTTCAGCCAGTGGGCAATATCCTAGGAGGTTGGTTTTATAAGTTTTAGTTGTGCCCAGAAATGTTTGAACTAAAGCTGGGTATGTAACTGTACCTACGTACATACCTACAACATTGTTCGTTTAATTAAAGCTACCTAGGTATGTACATAGGTATGTACCTAGGTAGGTACCTACATTTTTATTTTTTTTTTAAAT
Source organism: Melangyna quadrimaculata (assembly GCA_949320155.1). Taxonomy (NCBI): domain Eukaryota; kingdom Metazoa; phylum Arthropoda; class Insecta; order Diptera; family Syrphidae; genus Melangyna; species Melangyna quadrimaculata. The sequence continues at coordinate 221,714,026 of OX439483.1, read as the reverse complement.
CAACCAGAGAGAGAACATTAATGTAAATTGCAAAACGGTTAGTGCACTAAAAATTGAATTATACTCAGGTGTAGGTAGGTATGTACGTATAGGTTTGTAGGTAGGTACCTATATAAATATTGTTAAAAAAAAAGAAGAAACGAAGTTTCAGTCGTCCAGCCAGTCGTCGTACAGCCAACTCCGCTTAACTGAAAACATCGGTTATCTGAAACAAGACATTTATTCCGGAGGCTTTTTTAAGAAAAAAACTGCTTCGCATAACTGAACTCCGCTTAATTGCAATCTCGGGATAATTGAAGCAAAATTGTGTGCCTCAAAGGAACATTTTTCACTTTTTCAACTCCGTATAAGGGAAACGATAATTTTTTTTTTGTTTTTAATTATTATATATTCATATTCGTTTTGTGATTAAAAATGTAAATACCTTTGTTGTTTGAATTGTTTCATATGGAAATATAACGACATATTAGGTACATACATATTTTGACACAAAAATTCATACCTACAATTTTTTTTTTGATTCTCAGGCTAAATGAAATTAAATATTTGTTTTGAAAAAAACTCCGCTTATTTGAAATAAGTTATCCATAGTTCGGTATTCGGTTAACTGAAAACTCCGCTTTACTGAAACAAATGGTCTGCAATTATGGTGCTCCAGTTATGCGGAGTTGACGGTCAATTTCATTTTTATATATACCAAGGTAGATAGGTAGGTTTATATAGACATACCTACGTAGGTGTCTACATTTAAGAAAATTGTTTTAACTAAACCTAGATCTAAATTTTTATTTTATTTTTTTCAAATCAACCAATTGCAAAATGTGCCAACAGGTAGGTGTCTACCTACTTACCTATTTTAATTTTAATTTCCGATTTTTTGATTCCAGGTAGTTTACAAAATAAATGTTTTATTGTAGACAGGTAGGTACCTACCTGTAGATACCTACCTACCAATAACTTTTTTCGTTAGGAATTTTTTCCTTTTTTTTAAATATAAGTGTAAAATAAATTTGAAAAACTTAAATATGAGGGGCAATTTCCAAAAAAAAATCACTTAAAACAGAAAAAAAAATATTAAAAAATTACGGTAATACTAACAGAGTGCCTATTGCATATAGCATATTGAAAAGCCAAAAGTCTATTCTTTAATGTAATTTTTAAATTAAGTTGTTCGAGTGAATAGTTTTTGAAAAATAAATTTTCCAAGTAAAAATTTTGGAAAAAAAAAATTTCAAGCTAATTTTTTTCAAAAATTTATGTAATTAAGCATAATTTTTGTTTTCAAAACTTAATGCTCTTGTCAATTTTTAGTCAAACGCTGGAAACCGTATGGATCTAGGACTTTTACTATTCAAGATATGAACAAAATTAATGAAGCAACTTTCACATTAAACTAAGAAGAAACCGGGTAAATGATCATTTCAGCAACCAGTTGATTATCGTCAAGTTTAAGTTGTGAAAATTTGCAGAAAAATAGTTATAATATTAAACGATTGTTGACAATGAACAAAGCAAAGTAAATCTTAAGGATTTTATTTGAATTTTTATGAATTTTAAAAAATCAATAGTGACACTAATAAAGGAGGTACAGATTAAAAAATGAGTTATCAAATTAATGGTTATTTTATTGAGATTAAATATAAGAAAAAACCAATTCAATCCATGCCTACACTCACATGGTATTAAGTAATATGTGTAAAAATTATATATTGTTAATTTATCAGCTCAATAGTACAATAGAAATATAATTTTTTTATACAAATTCCTGGAACATATAGCTATAATTCATTAGTATATTGGAAACCTCTACCACTGTTTATTGAAAAGATATTAATAAAAAACCAAAAAAATTTTCAAAATGTTAACCCTTTCTTAAATAAATCTGTCAAATGATAAGTTAGAAAGATAACATTTTTACCATTTAATTGCCATCAAATATATCAAGATTTTAAAATTTTAGATTTTTCCAACTACCCGTTAAAAATCATATAGATTGAAAAATTGACCAAAATAATTTACCATTTTTCAAAAATCATTTTGGGTATGAAAAAAAAATTATGTCAAAAATTGCTTAAACATGTATAATTTTTTTTATCATCCCCTATAAAAATATGTAAAAATAAAAAAATAAAAAATGTACCCCCTTATAACTACCAAGTACTTTTCGAAACGACTATTTATCAATTTTCAGTTGTAAAACCGGGTATATCTCGGTTTGTAGATTTTTAATAAAAAAAAGTTGTGCATATTTTGTTGCCTAATTTTTCAATATCTTTCAAATACAAAAATCATGTTTCTACGAAGTCGCGTTTAGAAGTTAGTTTTTTGGACTTTGATTCAGTTTTACCCTATTAAATGTGCGAATTTCCAAAATTCCGTTCTTAGTGCAACCCTGAATATAATTTGCTATTATATAAATTTTAGTATATAGATACCTACCTACTTTTAATACTTCTAGTTTAAGCTGTTGCAATTTTTATTCTTTCATTTATATCTATAATATAAATAAATTAACATTCACATACAAATAAGGTACGTACCTTCTTACATGTACATACCTACCTTTCTAGGTTAAAATAAAAAAGCGACAAACCTAACTACCTACCATGAGCCATACTCATCAAAAAACATCATCGCCATGAAACTCATGAATTATTGCATCACTGATATTCTTGCCAACAGACCTACATAATCGATCTGAAGATGGCAGTCCATTCGACATTCACCATGATAGTACTATGGATTTCATATACAAGCCTTGTATATGAAATCCATAGTACTATCATGGTGAATGTCGAATGGACTGCCATCTTCAGATCGATTGTGAAAGAATCTCATCGAATTTCACAGTGGAGAAAATTGAGTTTTGTGGAGAATTTCTAGTAAGAATAAGTAAGGAATACTTATATTTATAATAGTTAGAGTGAAATAGGTAGAATGAATGTTTTTTGTTAGGTTTACATTTTTTTGTCGATTACTTTGCTATGCAAAGGTGCAGAGAATTAAAAAGTGTGAAAAAAATTTGGGAATTCTCCTTGGTTTGTTGGGTCTTGTGCTAAGCGCACAAGAGGAAGGGGTGGTTTTTTTTACAACTTGTGTGCAATGCAAGAAGACAATCGTGACGTCGCGTCGGCCGGCGGCGGCATGAAGGTCAAGGCATAGGTAGATTGTTTTTTTTTTTTGCTTTCTAGATATTTATGTATGTAGGTCTGTTGGCAAGAATATCAGTGATGCAATAATTCATGAGTTTCATGGCGATGATGTTTTTTGATGAGTATGGCTCATGGTAGGTAGTTAGGTTTGTCGCTTTTTTATTTTAACCTAGAAAGGTAGGTATGTACATGTAAGAAGGTACGTACCTTATTTGTATGTGAATGTTAATTTATTTATATTATAGATATAAATGAAAGAATAAAAATTGCAACAGCTTAAACTAGAAGTATTAAAAGTAGGTAGGTATCTATATACTAAAATTTATATAATAGCAAATTATATTCAGGGTTGCACTAAGAACGGAATTTTGGAAATTCGCACATTTAATAGGGTAAAACTGAATCAAAGTCCAAAAAACTAACTTCTAAACGCGACTTCGTAGAAACATGATTTTTGTATTTGAAAGATATTGAAAAATTAGGCAACAAAATATGCACAACTTTTTTTTATTAAAAATCTACAAACCGAGATATACCCGGTTTTACAACTGAAAATTGATAAATAGTCGTTTCGAAAAGTACTTAGTAGTTATAAGGGGGTACATTTTTAATTTTTTTTATTTTTACATATTTTTATAGGGGATGATAAAAAAAATTATCCATGTTTAAGCAATTTTTGACAGGATTTTTTTTTCATACCCAAAAAGATTTTTGAAAAAGGATAAATTATTTTGGTCAATTTTTCAATCTATATGATTTTTAATGGGTAGTTGGAAAAATCTAAAATTTTAAAATCTTGATATATTTGATGGCAATTAAATGGTAAAAATGTTATCTTTCTAACTTATTATTTGACAGATTTATTTAAGAAAGGGTAAACATTTTGAAATTTTTTTTGGTTTTTTATTAATATCTTTTCAATAAACAGCGGTAGAGGTTTCCAATATACTAATGAATTATAGCTATATGTTCCAGGAATTTGTATAAAAAAATTATATTTCTATTGTACTATTGAGCTGATAAATTAACAATATATAATTTTTACACATATTACTTAATACCATGTGAGTGTAGGCATGGATTGAATTGGTTTTTTCTTATATTTAATCTCAATAAAATAACCATTAATTTGATAACTCATTTTTTAATTTGTACCTCCTTTATTAGTGTCACAATTGATTTTTTAAAATTCATAAAAATTCAAATAAAATCCATAAGATTTACTTTGCTTTGTTCATTGTCAACAATCGTTTAATATTATAACTATTTTTCTGCCAATTTTCACAACTTAAACTAGACGATAATCAACTGGTTGCTAAAATGATCATTTACCCGGTTTCTTCTTAGTTTAATGTGAAAGTTGCTTCATTAATTTTTTTCATATCTTGAAAAGTAAAAGTCCTAGATCCATACGGTTTCCAGCGTTTGACTAAAAACTGACAAGAGCATTAAGTTTTGAAAACAAAAATTATGCTTAATTACATAAATTTTTGAAAAAAATTAGCTTGAAATTTTTTTTTTTTCAAAATTTTTACTTGGAAAATTTATTTTTCAAAAACTATTCACTCGAACAACTTAATTTAAAAATTATATTAAAGAATAGATTTTTGGCTTTTCAATATGCTATAGCGGCACTCTGTTAGTGTTACCGTAATTTTTTAATATTTTTTTTTTCTGTTTTAAGTGATTTTTTTTTTGGAAATTGCCCCTCCCGCCTAAACAGATGAAAATAGACCCCCCTCCCATACGAATCTTGTCTTGTCTAAGTCCAACCTACACGCTCTAGCCTTTTATGACACCTTATGCAAACCACCCTGTATACACGTACTAAATACCTATTCAAAAATATAATTTTGGAAGAAAAAAGTACTTTCATAAGTTTCGATTTTCTCTTAAACTAAACTATATATCAGCTCCTGGTTCTTAGCGTTTGACTAAAAACTAATTACAGCAATCGTTTTTGGAACAAAGAATATTACGTAAAATTCTGAAGTAAAAAATGCAAATAAATTTTATTTTTCAATTTTTTTTTCCTAAATTTTGACTTTGAAAAATTTTGTTTCAAAAACTATTCATTGAACATTTTTATTTTGAAAACAATTTGAAACAAAATAGGCTGAAAAAAGCTATCGCATAATATTGTAAGTAATATCGTTGATTTTTAATAATTTTTAATCCATTTAAAGCAAATGTTTTATAAAATTGTCCCTCCCCACAAACGGAAAAAGGTAAAAGTTTTAAGCTTTAAACATAAAAAAAAACACTAACTAATTAAAATTATTATAAATTTCTAAAATTTTATTCCATTTAGAAATTTATAAAAAAAAGTTCACGAAAATAGGAACAATTAATAATTATTATTATTGTATTATTTATGCAAAAATTCATATTTAAGTTTTTCAAATTTATTTTACACTTAAATTAAAAAAAAAAAGGAAAAAATTCCTAACGAAAAAAGTTATTGCTAGGTAGGTATCTACAGGTAGGTACCTACCTGTCTACAATAAAACATTTATTTTGTAAACTACCTGGAATCAAAAAATCGGGAATTAAAATTAAAATAGGTAAGTAGGTAGGTACCTACCTGTTGGCACATTTTGCAATTGGTTGATTTGAAAAAAATAAAATAAAAATTTAGATCTAGGTTTAGTTAAAACATTTTTTTTTTAAATGTAGACACCTACGTAGGTATGTATATATAAACATACCTACCTACCTTGGTATATATAAAAATGAAATTGACCGTCGACTCCGCATAACTGGAGCACCATAATTGCAGACCATTTGTTTCAGTAAAGCGGAGTTTTCAGTTAACCGAATACCGAACTATGGATAACTGAAACTTATTTCAAATAAGCGGAGTTTTTTTCAAAACAAATATTAAATTTCATTTAGCCTGAGAATCAAAAAAAAATGTAGGTATGATTTTTTGTGTCAAAATATGTATGTACCTAATATGTCGTTATATTTCCATATGAAACAATTCAAACAACAAAGGTATTTACATTTTTAATCACAAAACGAATATGAATATATAATAATTAAAAACAAAAAAAAATGATCGTTTCCCTTTTACGGATTTGAAAAAGTGAAAAATATTCCTTTGAGGCACACAATTTTGTTTCAATTATCCCGAGATTGCAATTAAGCGGAGTTCAGTTATGCGAAGCAGTTTTTTTCTTAAAAAAGCCTCCGGAATAAATGTCTTGTTTCAGATAACCGATGTTTTCAGTTAAGCGGAGTTGGCTGTACGACGACTGGCTGGACGACTGAAACTTCGTTTCTTCTTTTTTTTAACAATATTTATATAGGTACCTACCTACAAACCTATACGTAAATACCTACCTACACCTGAGTATAATTCAATTTTTAGTGCACTGACCGTTTTGCAATTTACATTAATGTTCTCTCTCTGGTTGATTTGAAAAAATAAAAATGTAGGTACCTAGGTACATACCTATGTACATACCTAGGTAGCTTTAATTAAACGAACAATGTTGTAGGTATGTACGTAGGTACAGTTACATACCCAGCTTTAGTTCAAACATTTCTGGGCACAACTAAAACTTATAAAACCAACCTCCTAGGATATTGCCCACTGGCTGAAATTCAACCACCACATTGACAGACTAGTGTCAAATAATAAAATCATACCTATACCTACATGCCTGCTTGTATGATAAATTGTGAATTAAAAGTAGGTAAACAAATACAACCTACCTACCACCAAGCACTTACCTACCTCAACATTGCATAGAAATTCTCCCTTTTTTCATAACTTATTTTCATACCTACCTACATATAGTTATGCATTATGTATGGACCTACCTATATTTGTCGGCATAATTAATTGTAAATTTCTTCAAAACATTTCAAGTCAAACTCAAATCATGCAAACAACATTAATATTAATAAAACCTACCATTCATGATTTATACGAATATTATCTACCTATGTAGATGTTCCCTCAAAAAAATATGCTCAAAATCTTGCACTTGCAACAAATTTCACGGCAAATAAGAAATCTTTGCAAGACAATTTAATATCAAAACTACCCTCAATAACATACTATTGCATATATACCTACAAATATACTTACACAACATGAACATATATTTTTCTTTCACGCATTAAAATAAACCTACCCTTGATAATATAAGAATGTATACCTCCACGCATTATTCTTTCCCGCAAAAAAAAAAAAACTATATTCCTTGCTTCAAGGTTGTTGACAACGACGACGCAAAAAGCTAACTTACATGTATGTATGTCCACTTCTCTTCTCGCATATAGCATAATCAGTAAATTAAGCAAAAAAAAATAACCTTGCATTGCACATTCAATCAAAGAGGATACGAACATTTTTTTGCCTTCTCTTCACCTTTTTCTCATCATTGACGTTGAACAAAACCTTCGATTGGTAATCTCGCTTACTCCATTTGATTCTTACCAGAATCGAAAAAAATACACTCCTCTTGCTCTAACTACTTAGTTTCGATTCTCTGATAAATGGAAGTCTCCCAAAAATTGAAGTCTCCGTAGAGCTAAAGTGGCGCCACCAACGAAGCATTGTTGCACAAAAAAATTTTGTCCATGATAGTACTATAGTTTTCATATACAAGGGTTTTCATATACAAGGTTCTTACTACATTATATTTGTACCTAGTTCCAAGTAGTGAATAATATTCCATACCTACGCGAGTGAAAAAAAAAATTAAAATTAAATTTGAAATAAACGTCCACCGTTGGATTCGAATCAAGGAAAATACGAAAAGAGCAAATAGGGTGAGTTTACCTCGTGTCAGCATTTAAGTGCAAATAAAATTTAAATAAAAAAAAAAGTAAAAAGTATAGTGCTGTTAGGACACTTAAAAAGGAACGTTTTTTTTAGGTGTGATAAGCGGAATCATCTGAGTGCCGCGAATTAAAAAACCAAAAAAAAAGAAGAAAAAAGTAAAAGACAAGCGAGGAGATAGGTGAGAGTGTTTGTCCCACATAAAAAAATTAAGTACAGGGATAAGAAAATGATTTTTTAATAGGGCAAAACCGATCTAACATATATATATATATATAACGTATCCAACATAACGTCAGTTGGGTCAAGCCCGGAGCAGTAGAATACCGTTAGCAATAACGGGGTGAGTGAAGTTGGTGGAAAAATAAAGTAACGCAACTAATAATATATAACAGATTTAGGTGTTGCTAGGGGCGACTTGGCGGTCCACGGTAACGATTTGATCGTGGCCGCCTATATATTTTTTGTTGAATTTTTTTCTGGTGTCGGCGCAACGAAATACCAAGCAGAACCTGAGAGGAGCCTACAGTGGGGGGTGTTCCAAATTTTGTTTACAAATTTTATTTATTGTTTCAATTAATATTTTTTTTGCGTGATATTGCTTGTTGATATTTTCTTTTGTAAGGACCCTAGTCAATTAATAAGCTTTGCACTCTTCAAGTGACTAGAGAAAAAAAAAGAAAAACAACCGGATGGTAAGGGTAGGAAGCCATAGAAACCCCTCTCGTTTTCGGCAGCGCCACCTACGGTCGATTTAGCCTTTTGGGGCGGAAAATTTTTGGGTAGACGTACACCTTTACAGAGCTCTGTGCAGGTAGGGTCTCCATTCGTACGGCGAAATAATTGAGTGCCTCGCTAAAGGAGAGCAATCTTAGAACTAGGCGGCCCGAAGGAAGTAGGGCGAGGTTTTATTTTTGGTTGTCTTTAACCTTTACTCGGTTTAAATATTTACAAAAAAAAAAAAATTATAAAAAAAAAGAAAAACAAAAAAAAAATTTAGTTAATTCTTTGTTAACAATCTTATTTATTTATTTGTATCTCTTCAATATTTATCTGTTTATTTATAGTAATTTCCCTTAAAAACATTATTTATTTATTTACAATTTTTTGATTTCCATCATTTCATTGAAATTATTTAATTGTCATTAATTTTGGTCATGTAAATTTTAAGAGAGGTCCAACACCTTAAATTAATAAATGTTTGTAAGTCGCGCAACGCCAGCTGTGTTTTAATGAGCTGTCCAAGCCGCTCGATGGCTTGTTAGATTCTTTTTTTCAGGGGGTGGACGGGGTGGCTTACTTCATTCAGTAGGATGATCTGAGGACGACTTTTGGTACGATCAGCTCCAGGGGAGTCCGAAAATTCCTGCCACGGACTCATGGCCGGGAGGGCGGCGCACCTGCTAAACGCCAGCAGTTCATTTGGGTAAGCTCGGTTATGTGGCAACATCAGTACAGTTTTTTTGTTCCCCTTGGCACGAATTTATTTTTGCTGCTGGTACAGTTCGACCTCGGCACAAGATCCCCCCCATATCCGGCGAGCTGAGCCGTGCCTCGCAAGCGTGCCAGTTCCGGGGTCCGACACTTCATTCCCCGTTCAGACCGTCATTCCCTTCCTACTTTCTTGTCTATTTATTATTTCCTTTTTCATTCCGTTTAGTTGGTCTATCCTTTGCTTTTTGCATTTTCTTCCTTTTCACTTACCTCCATTTTACTTACCCTCACTTTCCTTCTCTACGACCACATTTAATTACATCTAACCTTTCAGTTGGACGGTTGGAACGTTTCCTCTATTCCTTCCTATATCCCTCTTCCTAAATCCTACCTATCCCAAACACAATCCCATACTCACCGTTTCCTACCCAAGTTGCCAGCAACAATATTCAGGCGAAACCTCTTTAAAGGCCCAACATTTCCGATGTTTTCGGAATATAAATGAAGCAGCAATTTGGTGTCCCCCAAACCCCACTTTATATGCTTGCTCACCATACCTTTCGAGATAAAATAACAAATATAAAATATTAGTCCGAGAGCTGGTGATTTGTTATTTTGGGTATCTTACCCAGAAAACGTAGAACTAGATGAAATATGTACGTAATAGAAGTACTTCTTTTCCACTGAAAAAAGATAGAGGCTCGGGAAAAAAACTCAGTTATATACCTCTTATACATGAGAATGCATGAAGCAACTATCTCTTTCTAGTATGCGAAATGTAGTGAATTTCCCCTCCATTAAAGTACTGACAAATGTACATCAAATGTATATCAGCGAAGCACTACTGGAAGTACTTTTAATGTTTATTTGTCAGTAGTTTCTTAAACCATATTTTTTTTTTTTCTTAAACCATAGCGAAAGCAGTAAGGCTTGTCCTTTAAAAGTACTTCTTATGCGTACACATTTCACCGGTTATATCCGTACTACCACAATTACTGAGTTCTCGAATTTAGAAGTACGGATATAACTGGTGAAACTTGTACGTAAAAGAAGCACTTAGTTTGTTTCTTCTGAAACATGAGCCTTTTGAAATTATATATGAAATAAATTAATATGATAAATTGAATTTAACGAATAGTTTTCGTTTTATTGCTAGTTTAATCAAAATAAATAAAAAAAAAATTTCAGACTTTAGAGCCGTTCCAATAATTGAACAATTTGCTGTATAAAAATCTCAAAACACACGACGATGGTCGACAATTGACCCTGATGAATCTGAAATGCAGGAATAACAATAAAGTATAAAACACTAATAAAAAAAAATTTATATTTTATTTAAATTTAATTACAATAATTAATAATAATTTATTTCTTGTATAAGCAACAACCAAAAAACAACCATTTATAACTCGCGCTCGCAGATAAAATAAATGTTTTTGTGTGTCATGTTGTGCCCATACGAAATGAGACAAAACCTTGTACATCGTATACATCGCACTCTTTCTTCCCTTTTACGATAGAAGAGTTTTAGTTTTTGTTAGGAGAAACAAAAGTACTTTTTTTTTGGTAAATAAGGAAACACATACGTTTATAGAATGCGTTTTGTTTGTGGTTGTTTTTCAAAGCAACCAACTGAGTTTTGGTTTGCAGGGTACCTTCTACCATAGAGTAAGTATACTATAGTATAGTAAAGTATTTTCTCTATGCCTTCTACATTGCAGTCCTGTGACTGAGATAAAATATTGGTTTCTTCAGGCGCAGGCGGCTCAGATGCAGTTTGAATAATCTCTATCCAATGAAAAAAAAACAATAAGCTTTTGCTCATTAAAATAGTCAGCTACTTGCGAAAACTCTGCACTGACTACCTACTACCTTACCTTAAAAAATAAATAAATTTTGGTGAAAACAATCATTATTAATATCTTGCACTCAGCTTACTGTTCCGATCCTCTAGTAGAACCATGTTGTTCTCCAGACACATCCTTCATCATTTGTTACCATCGAAAAATTTTCTAAATTAATTTCTTCAGTCATTTTTTAAATATTTTTTTATCTGTTTTTTTATTCTCCTTTTTTTGATTTTTGCCAATTCCAAATGGGTATAAACGAAAACAAAAAAAAGTTTGGCAGAACATTTTACAGCTATACCGCACTAGTTTCACAGACACGAAGTTGCACAACTACAATGGCAAAAAAAATCAATTGCTATTGCATTCCATTCGTCACACAAAAAAATCAATTTTTGGATCAAAATCTGAATTTACCAATCGAAAACACCATACGAAATTTCAAGTCGCCAAACATACCTTTTTCTACTTTTGCTTTTGTTCTGACATTTCGTAGGTAGCTGATCCGCATCGAACAAACCCAATGTCAGGGTCAGTCAGCTGTTTTATGTCGAATTCCTTACAGTCAAAAAAATTCGAATTTTTCTGAACAAATCGAATTTTTTCTAAACAAAATCGACTTTTATGCTGTCAAACAAATCTTGCGTTTTTAGCTAGATTTCACATCAAATCGCACACACACTATCAAGATTTGACATTTCTCATGCATCAAGATGGAATTAAATGTTCTCATTACAATTTTGTGGCGAAGTTAAAAAAGAAAACAAATGTTTAAGTGTTCTTAATTGTTTAATATTTCAGTGATTGATGAAAAAAAGTAAAGATAATTGTGCGTATCTTCAAGAAACAAAAAATCCCATTAAAATAACATACAATTCGCGAGGAAATCACGTTGCAAAATTATTTTTCTTCGTCCTCTAGTGAAATATTCAGAATAGGTCCTCGCTGCTGTGTGTGGATTAATTTTGGATTGTAATTTTTTTACTTGATTACGCGCACAATTGTTTTTGATGTTTTTCAATTATCAGACGAAATATATTTGTTTTTAAATTATCAAAACAACGCGAAAATAAAATACACTTTAATATTTGCTTTGCGCGCACTACTTCTTAGTTTTTGTGCGACAACAAAATTCCTGTCAAATTGCACTCACACAATCACAAAAAAAAATCGACTTTTTTTTTGAATTCCTTACAAATAGAAAAAATTTTTAATGAAATCGACTTCAAATGGTTGTAAGGAATTCGACATTAGACAGCCACAGCAACAAATTGTGCGTGCGTACGTCCGTTTTTTTGCGCCAGCGAAACGCGAAAAGTAATTATTTGTTGATTATTTTTTTAATATATATTAAAATCCTTTTTTTTTAACCCAAAGAAAATGTTATAATGGTGTCAGCAACACATCAAACTCTGTAACTCATGCGAATCTTAAGGAAAAACGACTATTGTATTGTCTGCGACTAATATTGTAAGCAATACAGCTTTCATTCCAACTATTATATAATTTCTATTAAGATATTAATTTGGGATCTTAGTTCTTATTATAATATAATTTCCGTTTATTATATGTTTGCATCAGCTTCCTTGGTCGGCAGATAACAGTTTTCTTGACACACTTATTGAATTTTCCAACTGTTCGAAACTAAATATTCAACAAAATAAAATGTTTTGCAGCTAACAACAAAACGTGAATAAAAAGTAGCAATGGGCGATACACGTGAAAAACTGACTACAACTATTGACAGTATAGATACCAGATTAAGTGTATCCTTTGACTGGCATGAATTTGCTTGTGGCTGTGGAGCCGCTTTTGTCAATCTAGGGTTAACATACCCCATATACAAGCTTATATTTAGACAAATGCTTCATGGCGTGGAAATAGGGTCGGCATTCGATCAACTGCGACAAGAAGGAATCACTTACCTATATCGTGGGATATTCCCACCATTAGCACAAAAAACCGTATCACTGTCTATAATGTTTGGAGTGTACGATGGAACTCGACGTATGTTGGTTGATGGGTTTCACATGAACAATTATGCAGCCAAAATGATATCCGGCCTTACAGCTGGGACATTCGAAGGTGCATTGCTTCCATTTGAGAGAGTTCAAACTTTGTTAGCAGGCTCCAAATTTCATCATCATTTCAAAAACACACCTGCGGCGTTTCGGTAACGTTTACATTTAGCTATATAACCATAATTTTTCTAAACTAACTTTTTGTATAGCTATGTGATAGCGAATCATGGGTTCCTAGAGTTGTACAGAGGTATGGTGCCAGTATTGATCCGGAATGGACCATCAAACGCTGCTTTTTTTGTATTGCGTGAAGAGGCTAATAAGCAAATACCTGACGACGTAAGAACAACCTTATATACATCTCATTTTTGTATCAAATAATCTTGCTTATCATTAGTAAGTACTTATATGAAATGATATACCAACGGCGGCTACTTTGACTGCCTCCGTCTTTCGGAAACTGGTGACGTGCATAATGAAGTTTGGGAATCGGTATGGGGAATGTACATATATTTAATGGCCTTGCCTTTCATTTCATAGAATTTATCATTCCGAGGGAAGTTGACGGTAGCAAAAAAAACATTCCAGTTGATTCAAATATTTCCGGGAAACAAAATTCCCTTTGAGATTCCCAATACTAATAGGGCCCATTTCTTAGCTATCACCGGTCTTATGAATTTTTGAAAGGCACTACATGGTGTCCGCTAAACTGGAAACTCAGGGAACAAAATTTGGTCAGGGAAAGTCAGGGAATTGGGGAAGCGGTCAGGGAATTTTTTCTACATCAATTTATAAAAATTCACTGAACTCCTTTTTCACTTTTTCTCATGAGAAACTTTTTTCTACTCGAGCATTTCGTTTTGATTAAATCTCTGTTTAAAATTATTAATTTCGTATCTTTTGCCATACCTGTGAATGTCAAAAAAAAAAATGTGTGAAAGGCAAGTTAGTTGCCTTCACTTCATAGTATTGTTTCGTACAGTAGTGGCCGCAATCGGAAACCTATGTAGAGCTATCCAGATAGGTTCGTTTTGTTGGAATCCCGTGTAAAAAAACAGCTGATGACAAAACAGTGTTTGCTGTTGGATAGCTATCCATGCTATCTGAAAAATTCAGACAAGTGTGACAAAAGTTATTTAATTTTGAATGAAATGAGTTTTAGGGTTACAATTATTTTTTTCCATAGTTTTTCTTTAATATTTTGTGTATTAAGCCATTTTAATTAAAATTAAGTTCTTTGAACCCATGATACACTACCTGAATTTTTTCAGATTTTTAAAATTATGTTGTCGTAAGCATCAATTTTATGCAAAAAGCATTTTTTGGAGTATTTAATTTGTAAAAAATACAAATGTTAGCTTTTAAATAATAGTTTTTATGTCAAAATCATCTCTGGAAAACAACAAACAAACATTAATTTGTATCTTATTTAACGTAATAAAAATTAGTATTATTTTCAAGGTTTTAAATTGCAATTCGTAAAAATTGGACAAAACAACCCACAAAACCACCCTTATAATATACTATTAGGGGTTCAGTTTTTTTTCTAACTTATCCCTTATTAAGTAACGAAAATGGTTGTACATTTTTTATGAAATGATTCCTAAATAGATCAAAAAAAAAAAAAAATATTAACAGAAAATAAAATATTTTTTTTCCTTTTTATGGTACTAAAATATTTGTATCTCAGTCAGTTTTTTACGGATTTTAAGTGTCTTTGTGGTTTTTCATTTTCGTCCACCTAAAAACTAAAAAGTTTTTTTTCAGGGCTACTGCCTCTTACGACTAATTGACAAATCATCCAAGAGTATCACTTGTCACGAAAAAGTGCTTCTCGTCTAGCCGTTCGGATTCGGCATACAATTGTAGGTCCCTTCCATTCCTGTCGACAGGCGCACACACGAATGGTTGCGAGTTGTTTTATTTTATTTTATGTGGTTTTTCAAAGAAGAACCTTTTTAGACCTTTTTTATTATATGCATTTTTTGCTCAAGCTACAAAATCAAGTACAAGTTTAACAGTTTATCTAAAATAACGATAATGAAAACGAAGATTTAGTGTAAATAAGTTTTTTGTCTACTCGTTCAAAAACGACGACCTGGCTTTGATTTTGGACTATTAAGTGATTTTTGTGTAAAACAAGGATCTTGTGATTTTCTTATATGATACAAAAGAGACTAACATTCTTCTTTGAAGAACCGCAAAGTAACTTAAAATAGGTAAGAAACTGACTGAGTTAAAAATCTTTTAGTACCATAAAAAGTAAACAAAATATTAAATTTGTTGGTTTTATTTTTTTTCATTTATTTTGTGATCATAATAAATGTTATACCAATTTTTTCGTTACTAATTAAGGAATAAGCTAAAAATATTTCAACGCCTTATAATAATATATAATGGTGGTTTTGATGGTCGTTTTGTAAGTTGTTTTGCTTACTTTTACGAATTGCAAAAGATTATAAACAATACCTATTTTGATTCTGATAAATGAGGTAAAAATTGATATTTTTCAGAGATGATTTTGGCACCAAAAATATTATTTAAAAACTAATATTTGTATTTTGTACAAATTAATTACTCGAAAAACTGCTTTTTGTATATTGATGCTTGCGACCCCTAAACATAACTTTAAAAATCTGAAAAAATTCAGGTATTCTATCATAAATTCAAAAAACTGAAATACAAAAAATGGCTTAAATCGAGCGAAAATTCACAAAATATTAAAGAAAAACTATA
Source organism: Melangyna quadrimaculata (assembly GCA_949320155.1). Taxonomy (NCBI): domain Eukaryota; kingdom Metazoa; phylum Arthropoda; class Insecta; order Diptera; family Syrphidae; genus Melangyna; species Melangyna quadrimaculata. The sequence continues at coordinate 221,698,041 of OX439483.1, read as the reverse complement.
GAAAATAGGATCTGTGACCCTACAAAACTCATTTAAATCAAAATTAAATAACTTTTGTCACACATAAAATTTGGACAAACGGTTAACGGATAATGAATGCATAAACATGTACCTCCTATATCCGATATGAAGGCCGTTCTTATTGGTGCTGGGCCCAATTTGCCCATTGTCCTTTGACTGTGAGATTCAGTCAGGGAAATTTATTTTGAAAAATATTTTGGTACTGATAATTTTCTTTTTAACCAAAACCCAAATATTGCACTCACTTTTTTAATAAGATCATTACTATCGCGAGGAATTGACAAATCCTCCAAGAGTATCACTTGTCACGAATAAGTGCTTCTCGTCTAGCCGTTCGGAATCGGCATAAAATTGTAGGTCCCTTCCATTCCTGTCGAAAGGCGCACACAGGAATGGTTGCGAGTTGTTAGTCACTAGGCCCTGATTCTTCATGAGCCGTTGTGCCACGATTTATTTATTTTTATATTACTATCTCTAACCATTTCTGGCAAAGGGTTTTTATTTATTAGTGTATATTCACACTTTTTAATTACACTCAACATTCTATTTTCATATTCAGTTTTGGTGAGAACAACTAATTTAATGAAGCTGAAGATCGCTGCTTTTTTTTTTTGTTTTGCTTTTAAAGTAGCAGACCTCGAAAAATATCACTGATATTGCAAAATTTCAAATACCAAAATGTTGTGCAAATAATTTTCCAGGGACGATGTCCGTTACTTTTTCAAATTTGCATCCCGTTATATTTTTTTAAATTATTTTTTAGCATTTTAAAATTTACTTTTTTTTTAAAACGAGCAGATAGACCAACATAACGGTTAAATAAAAAAAAAAAAAAAAAAATTGCGGTGTGTAGAACAGACCTTTTTCTAGAGGCGATGTTCCTTAGTGTTTTTTTTTTTTTATTATTAAGCGTTTTTAACAATGAAACATAAAAAAAGATCAACAGAACTTTAACCCCTTATAACTTCGGATTAACGAATGCTACGTAAAAAAAAGTACACAGACAAATTTAGTTTTCCAATCTCTAGAGGCGATGTTTTTTTTTTTTTTTTTTTGTGTTCTTAAGCCATTTATTTTTACCTAGCATTAGGTATAACAAAACGACAAAATAAGAAAAAGGCCAGTCGGCAGGTTTTTAATTTGCAAAAAAAATACCGCTCGAATTTTATGATTGAAATTGGTAAATGGGTTGTCTCTGAGTAAAAAAAAAATCGGCAAGGCTTTAATTGTTGTGCGTCGGTCGCAATTTTGAAAAACGCGATTTAGCTTATATCTCGAGAACGAGTACATAGATAAACTCGAACTTTGACCAAACTTCATTTTTGACCTCAATCTTCTTAAGAGCTCCATGAATAAAATTCGTATGACACAATACAGGTTTTTTATTTCAAAAATATCCTGTTTTTCTGTAGTTTTTAAAAAGGTATACAACTTGCTAAGGCGGTGCTCAGATAGAAAGTTATAACCGTCTGAATTCAATAAAACAGGTTAAAAATAAAACAAAAATAAAAAATGAAGTATATCGATAAAATTAAAATCTCTTTTCAAATATAACTCCGACAAAGCCGAATTTTCGTGGAGGGCTTCATTTTGATGTCTTACGCATTTTTTAAATAAAAATCTTAAATTTGGGCAAGGACTTTCGATTTTGTAGGGTGAAAGGGGAAAAGTCCAATACTTTTGAACATTTCTCGAAAAGCATCAGGTTTTTTAAGAACTGTCTTTGGAAAAACGGAAGCTATTAAAATTCCGCACAAAAAAGATCAACCACTTTTTTCGCCGGAGCAAGAGATCCTCCGGGTCGGGGGTTGTACATCGGGGTAACTTCCCTACCACGTAAAAAAAAGTTTATTCCGAAACAACAACAAGCCTCGGATATGGATGATCTTAAAGTTGACAACCCCAGCAAACGAAACAAGGACAATGAATTTCGGATCTGCACGTGGAACGTCCTGTCCTTATACAGAACACGCCATCCAGGAAGTGCGATGGGATGGAGAGGGCATACGGACACTGAAATCGTGTGACATCTACTACGGCGGGTGCTTGAAGGAACAAGTTCAGCGGCTCTTTGGTTGTGGATTTGTGATAAGGGAAAGACTTAGGCAAGAAGTCTTGAGCTTCCAAAGTGTAAGCGAGCGCATCAAAGGCAAATTTAAGAACATTACGCTGGTCTGTGTTCACGCCCCCATGAAAGCAGAGAGGACTCAACCAAAGAAGCATTCTACGATCTCCTGGAGACAATGTATGATATGTGCCCGAAGAACTACGTGAAGATCATTCTTGGTGACTTCAACGCAGGATTCGGAAAAGAGGGCATCTTTGGTTCGATAGTCGGAGGACACAGCCTACACGACGAAACTTCCGGCAACGGACACAAGCTTGCAGACTTTGCGGCGGGGCGAAATGTCATCATCTCAAGCACCTCAATATTCACAAGGGAACTTGGCGGTCGCGTGATCAACTTACCGTCAACCAAATCGACCACGTTGCGATAGACGCGAGAAATGCTTCCAGTATCTTGGACGTCCGAACGTTCCGAGGGGCCAACATTGACTCGGATCACTACCTGGTGGTAGCTAGACTACGTATGCGGATATCCACGACGCGACAACGATGCTGTGAAAAGATTCGATGTCGAGAAGCTTAAATCGCAAGAGACCGCCAGAACTTTTGCAGACCACGTAACTCTTAATCTCTCAGGAGGTCCGCCACCAGCATCAAGTGCAGAGGACCAGTGGAAACACTGTCAACAAGCCATCAGAAGTGCCGCCTCTGATGTGCTGGGTTTCACAAGGCGAATACAACGAAACCCCTGGTTCGATGAAGAGTGGCGGCTAGCGCATGCAGCTAAGGACGAGGCCTACCAGGCCATGCTGCAGACTCGAACAATAGCTGCTGATAGAGTAGCCCAGAAGCTCTACGGGCTGAAACGAAGAGAGGAACGACGACTTCTCAGGAGGAAAAAGAGAGAGCACGAGAAGCGGGCGGTAGAGTCTATTGAGGGTTGTAGCGGTAGGGGAGATGTTCGAAAATTTTATCAGAGGGTGAAGCGATCCACCCAAGGATACAAGGCTAGAACGGAAGCCTGCCGAGATGAGAGTGGGAATATGGTAGTAGACACACAGTCAGTGATGAGGATCTAGAAAAAAGACTTCTCTAGACTGCTCAATGGTGAAGACAGCCAAGATGCCGCTAATAGGCAGAACGCTCCATTCAACTTGGATTATGATGGCCAAGAGTTCCGTCCACCCGACCTAACCGAAGTGCGGCAGGCGATATCCAAACTTAAGCCGTACAGCGGGAGATGAATTGGCTAGGAGCATACACCAGCTCATCTGCAAAATTTGGTCGGATGAAAGTATGCCCGATGAATGGAACCTGTACAGTATGCCCCATTCATAAAAAGGGAGATGTTCTGAAATGTACCAACTTCAGAGGAATTAGTCTCCTAAACGTCGCTTATAAAATCTTGTCGGCTACTCTGTGTGACCGCTTAAAACCTTTTGTCAACGATCTGATAGGCCCCTATCAGTGTGGTTTTAAGCCAGGCAAGTCAACCGTCGATCAAATGTTCACACTACGACAGATTTTAGAAAAATCCCGGGAATTCCAGATCGATACACACCACCTTTTTATCGATTTTAAAGTCGCGTATGATAGCGTGAATAGGGGAGTATTATACAGAGCCATGTCGAGTCTCGGCATCCCTGCCAAACTCGTCCGCCTGTGTAGGATGACGATGGAGAAATCTCGCTGCTCCGTCAAAGTTGGTAAGAACACCACCGATTCCTTTGATGTTGAGAAAGGATTGAGGCAAGGCAAGGCGACGCGTTATCATGCAACCTATTCAACATCGTTCTTGAAGCCATTGTACGCAACGCACATGTCAACACCAGCGGTACAATCTATCAAAAGTCCGTTCAATTGCTTGCGTATGCGGATGACATAGACATTGTAGGCAGAACGAAGCAAGCTGTGGCACGGGCATTAACGAGCATTGAATCGGAAGCGGCTAAAATGGGATTGGCGGTTAATGAGGACAAGACGAAGTATATGCTGTCATCGAGAGAGGAATCTCAACATCGTCGACTCGGGCAAAATATCACGATGGACAGATATAACTTCGAAGTTGTCAAGGACTTTGTCTACCTGGGCTCCACTATCCACGCAGAATGTCATCAGTGCAGAGATCAAGCGAAGAATTACTCTTGCCAACCGCTGTTTCTTCGGTCTAAGAAGGCATTTAAGTAGTAAGGCCCTGTCTCAGAGAACCAAGGAGACTTTATACAAGACACCAATCATCCCGGTCCTGCTTTATGTGTCAAAAGCATGGATGGACACTGAAAGATTCGGATAAAAATCTGCTAGGGTGTTTTGAGAGGAAGATTCTCCGTGTGATTTTCGGTCCGGTGTGTATCGAAGGAGTATGGAGGAGAAGATTCAACGACGAGCTGTCCTAGTCAAAAAGCTGAAAATACAGTGGCTGAGATGGCTGGGGCACGTGGAGCGTATGGACAGCAACGCACCTGCCCGACGAGTTTTCGAATCCAACCCCGATGGGGTACGCAGCAGAGGAAGAACCCGTAACAGGTGGCGCAAACAAGTGGATGACGACATCAAAGCACTCGGTGTGCGCAACTGGAAGCGGCTAGCTAGGGACAGAGCTGGCTGAAGGGGCTTGTTAGTTGAGGCCGAAGACCATCCTGGGCTATGAACGCCATCAAAAGTAAAGTAAGTAAGAGATTTTGAAAGAACAGGGACAAAATGTTGCCTTACTTTAATGTGTTATTTTCCACACCGTTGCATTTGCGCTCATTTGTCTCAAAATCCATTAGTCTAACAAAAAAATTATAGTCATCTATTCTTTGTAGAATATTATAAGCTACAATTTTTCCGAATTTTATTCATGGAGCTCTTAAGAAGATTGAGGTCAAAAATTAAGTTTGGTCAAAGTTCTAATTTATCTTTTAGTTTGTAGGCAAATGGTGATGTAAATGAACATTTTTTTATTGGGTTAAATAAGTCAAACTATTAGCCAAAGTTTTGGTGTAAAAATTGTAAAAAACAAAAGTCAATTATGGACAGTGTGAGCAAAAAAACTGGTTCAAAGTAAAGTTTTTTTTTAAAACACCGAAAAAAAGCCATTACTCGAAAACCGTTAGGTTTCTGTATGACCAAGTTACCAAATTCTGAAAGGGCATGACCTGGCCTATCACCATATTCAGTTTTGACCATCCTTTACGGGACACCCTGTATATAAAAAAAAATTGTACGATAAGTCGTTCTCGAGATATAAGCTAAATCGCGTTTTTCAAAATTGCGACTGACGCACAACAATTAAATCCGTGCCGATTTTTTTCTATACTCTCAGACAACCCATTTACCAATTTCAATCATAAAATTCGGGCGGTATTTTTTTGCAAATTAAAAAACCTGCCGACTGGCCTTTTTGTTAATTTTTCGTTTTGTTATACCTAATGCTAGGCAAAAATAAATGGCTTAAGAACACGAAAAAAAAAACGAAAAAAATCGCCTCTAGAGATTGGAAAACTAAATTTGTCTGTGTACTTTTTTTTACGTAGCATTCGTTGATCCGAAGTTATAAGGGGTTAAAGTTCTGTTGTTTTTTTTTTATGTTTCATTGTAAAAAACGCTTAATAATAATAAAAAAAAAAAAATAAGGAACATCGCCTCTAAAAAAAACGTCGTGCAATTTTTTTTTTAACCGTTAGTTTGGTCCATCTGCTCGTTTAAAAAAAAGTAAATTTTAAAATGTTAAAAAATAATAAAAAAAAAATATAACGGGATGCTAATTTGAAAAAGTAACGGACATCGCCCCTGGAAAACTATTTGCACAACATTTTGGTATTTTAAACATTCCAATATTATTGATACTTTTTGAGGTCTGCTACTTTAAAAGAAAAAAAAAATTCGGATGCAGCGATCTTCAGCTTCATCTAATTTATTGCCTTTGCCAGCCTTAACATACACACATTCTTTAGATTTTATCACGTCGACATAATTATTTTTCTTTCTAAGTGTAGAGTAGTTATTCAGCTCTTCAATAATTTATATTGTTGTTTTCCTAAAATCTTCTTGCGCCGAATGAGTTTTAAATTTTAAAATAGTTGCAGTGTCAACTACCGCGTCTACTAATTGTAGTTTATTTGGTTTTGGGGTGAAATTTCAACCTTTATTTAGTAGCTGTAATTCACTTTCATTAAAAACTACATCTGATTTATTGCAAATAAAATCTGTTATAAATTTTGGTTGATTGATTTCATCTAACTTGATTCCCAAAAGCTCTGCACTATCTGTACTAGTCGGGATGCGTACGATGGGTTGCAAACAAACCCGAAATGCATACAGGTGCGTGTTTTAATTGTTTTTATTCTCGTTTTATGTGTTCGTGTATAACGCGTATATTTATTAATATCGTTTTGTAAAAACAATTAAGCTTAATTAGTGAAAACATTAAGGTGTTGTAATAATAAGGGGTGCCTGCCTCTCCTACTTAACTGTGGGGGATATTATTTGGCTTCCCCAAGCCTAATATTCAATGGCTAAACTGCCGATCTAAGCTGGAACGAAATGATGAAACAAGGCCAATGTGCCGAATTTGAGTTCTGATTAAAGAGTGATTTTATTGATTCAATTCTTAGCCTATTTATACAAAATAATTCCTTACACACGAACAAGTAAAATATTCACTTATAACATACATATAAACATAATTTTCAATATCTAATATAAAAGTATACATATCATACGGTAAGCTATATTTTTGTTGTGTCATCAAATTCATGTTGAATATCCATGCCTATTTGATGACACACAAATATATTGGGTGAAGTGCAGGCACAGGCAGTGCATATCATAGAGGGACATTGAACCAAAACAATAGTAATTCAAAGCGTCAAGTGGCATTGGGTATATTTGAATATGAAGACAAAATGCAGTCGCGTTTATTGACCGTAGATGTAAACAGAGTATTTACTATTAACCGAAAGTAATCTGAGGCGTTAAGTGACATTGAGTTTATTTGGATATAAAGACGGAATGCAGTTCTGTTTATTGACCGCTGATATAAGCAGAGTATCTAATATTGCTTTATGTTTTATAATGCTAAAGCCAATGACCGGATGGAATGACGTATTGTTTTGATTCTATGTATCTGTAGTGTATGAGCACTACATCCTCACTCTTTCAGAAAAAAAAAAATTTAATTTATTATGTAAACAAAAATTTTTTTTTTGTGTTTATTTACTTATATTTAGTTTTTTTGAGTCTATTATTGTGCACTTCTTTTATCTCATTGTTTATCCTAATTTTTGTATTTACGCCATTTAATTCTACGACCTTATATGGTCCTGAATAGGGATTTTCTAATTTCTTCTTATTTCCTACTTTCAGAAAGACTGTGTCTCCTATATTTAGTTCTAATGGATTAGAAATCTTATCTACTAACTTTTGTCTTTCTAATTTACTTTTGTCTAAAAGATTCTTAGCTATTATTGCCATTTTTTCTAATCTAAATTTTAATTCTAAACTGTAATTATCAATATTGTATATAGGATTTAATATCTTAGTAGTTGAGTCTTCTGGTAGTTTAGCTAATTTTCCATAAACTAACTCGAAAGGTGATATACCAATGCTAGAATGCGGTGTTGTATTGTAGCTGAAAACAAAATAAGGAATCCATTCATGCCAGTTATCTTCTTTTGCAAAGGCAATTAGGTATTCATTCAACACTCTATGATTCCGTTCTATAGAACCTAATGTTTCGTGCACATATTATACATTTATTTACATGTTTTTTGACCATTTTGCTTAAATTTTTCCAACAATATCTCTGTTTTATTTTATTTATTGTTCTTTTTACACCTGAGTGTCCACCAGCATGTGGTGTGTCGTGTAAATTTTTTATTATTGCTTCTTTTGCTTCCTCAGTAATAATTCTTTGTGGAGGGTTATATATTATGATTGTTAACCTTTCATTTATCGTAAGTTTCTTCTGTAGATTGTTATATAATTCCTTAAATTCATCTATGGTTATGTGCTCGTAAATCTCATCATTATTTGCAATTGATAGCTTTTTTATATCTTCTTTCTTCATTTTGAATACTAGCTTCTCCAAGATCTGACCTAAGTCAAGATTTGGATTATCACTATATTCTATGACTACATCTGCTTATTGCTTACTTTAATCTTGGTACAAGCTTCTCCTCGATTAAACCTTGTTGAGGATTCTCGCTGTTGTACATGATGTATTTGGCACTTTTTTAAATTTCAATTTTATAATTTTCATTACCTTTCCTAGAGAGTAACATTCCCACGTATACATATTTGGATTATTTTCTTTGAATTTATTTCCTTCTATTCCTTTGTTGTTTGCATTCTTATTCTCCATTGCCATTCTTGCTGTTTTTGATCTGGTTATTATGTTAACATCTGAAGTTGGGATCATGCCTTTTAGTATTTCTGAATCAAGCTTGATGCGTGATAGTGCATTAGCGTTCGTGTTCATTGATCCTTGTTTATAAATGATGTTAAATGTATAGTCCGCCAGATCTAGTCTAATCCTTGTCATTTTAGATGATGGATTCTTGTGTGTGAAGAGACTCACTAATGGTCTGTGATCTGTTATCACGGTGAATTTTCGTCCATAGATATATGGTCTAAAATAGTTTATGGCCCAGTGTATGCCAAGTAATTCTTTTTCAATTATTGGTTTATTTACCTCATGTTTAGTTAGACTTCTACTGGCACTGGTAGATCTTTCCCTATTTCACCTTGTGATAAAACTGCTCCCAGAGCTGTATTGGAAGCATCTGTTGTTATTATGAATGGCTCTTCATGGTCTGGGTATTTCAGAATTGGTGGGTTTATAAGTTTGTCTTTCAATGAAATGAAAGCATTTTCACATTCTTCAGTCCAGATAAATTCCATTCCCTTTTTTGACAACATATTTAGTGGTCTGGCTATCTCTGCAAAGTTTTTAATGAATCTTCTATAATAATTGCAGAATGCAACAAATCTTTTAACTTCCTCCGCATTTTTTGGTGTTGGATATGCAGTAATTGCTTCATATTTCTGTGGATCTGGTTTTATTCCTTCGTTCGTTATAGAATGTCCAAGATATGTGACCTGTGTTTTAAGCCAATTGCATTTTTTAGGATTCAATTTCAGATTATATTTTCTAAGTCTTTCAAGAATTTTAACTAGGTTGCTATTGTGATGATTGAGACTACAACCAAATATGATTATATCGTCGACATAAAGGAAGGCTTCCGTTTCAAGTCCTGCTAAGGCCACAGATAACATTCTTTGGAAACTATTAGTTGATATTTTTTATCCAAATGGCAACCTTTTGAAGTGAAAGTGGCCACGGGGAGTTGAAAATGCTGTTTAGGCCTTGAATCTTCTTCTAGCTCTATTTGATGGAAAGAGCTAGTTAAATCTAAAGTCGAAAAGTATAAAGCCTTGTTAATGGGAATTTATCATCTATTATTTTCTTATTTAACTGACGAAAATCTACGACTAAACGCCACTTCTTCTCTCCTTGGGAATCCTATGGTACCACCAGTAAGGGTGAGTTGAATGGACTAACCGAAGCTTCAATTATGTTGTCTTTTAGGAGTTTATCTACTTGTTGATTGATTTCTTGTAGCTGTCCATGGGGCAGCCTGTAATTCTTAATATAAACGGGATTGTTATCTGTCATGGAAATTCTTTGTTTGTAGAAGTTATTTACTGTCAATGTATCTCCATCTAGATGAAAGCAGTCCGCAAATTCTTTACATATTTCTAAAATGGTTTGTTTTTTTTAAAAATGGTTTGTTAGATCAATTACATGAAAATCAGTGAGTGGAACTACGCTTGGTTTGCATGGTGTTATCGTCACATCGTGATCTAAGGTATTTAGGAATGCAACTTGAGCGATACCTTTTGCTGGAATGATTGAATTTGCAATAAAAACACCATGTTGTATTTCTTGATTTAGGACGATGCTGTCTTCTTGTATTTCGAAATTTATTGGCTGCAAGGATTGTGATCTTGCTGGTAGAATAATGCTTTGTGATACGGGTAATTGTGTTATCATTGGTAGAACGTATTCATTATTATTTATGTATACTGATAAAGTAAAGTTTTCATAATCTATTTTACTGTTTGTCCTTATTAAAAAATCTCTTCCGAGTATGCCATTGGTCTTAATTGGGCAATTATCATCTACTATCTGGAATTTTTGTTCTACATAATCATTTTCAATTTTTACTTTTGCTTTTATAGAACCTATCGAATTTGTTTCAGAGTCATTGATACCCTTAATTGCTATTTTATCTATCGTATTTATATTTCTTTCTGAATTTAAGCTACCTTTTTTTAAGATAGAGATATCTGCTCCTGTATCAATTAAAAGCTTTTGATTTCCTAATGTTATGTTGGATTGGACTATTATATAATTTGTTAAATGGGGATTAAGATTTAGAATTGCCTTTATTGATTGTTTTCTAAACTTAAATCTGAGTCTCTCTGGGCTTCGGAGACTCCCTGATTGTTTTCCGAACCTTCTATGTAGTTTATTCTTCTTTGGTTATTTGCATTAAAGTTTGTGTTACTATACCTGTTATTATATAACCTGTTGTTGTTTTTATTGCTATATCTATTGTTTGTATTATAATTGTTTGTATTGTTATTATTAAACCTCATATTGTTGCTGTTATTGTTGTATCTAGTATTGTTATTGTTATATCCTGTTCTATTAAACCTATTGAAATTTCTATTATTGTTTATGTAGTTTTGCCTCGGTGTATTTATCCTAAAATGGTTAATTTGAACAGCTTGGTTTGCATTATCTACCTCAGTGGCTAGTTGTATTGCCTCATTAAGTGTTTTTGGTCTAGCTGCGAAAATGGTCGATTTGTTCGTTTGTATAAGGCCATTTTTTAATGCGTTTAAACCCAGTTGGTCATTTAGTTTGCAGATTACTTCTCTGTTCTCTGTTCCTTGCTCTATTAATTGTAAACAATTTAGTTCTGCCACCAACGTTTCAATTTGGTTAGCAAAATCTGTTGTTGAACTTGAGTTTTGCTGTATCACTGACAATTCTGAGATAACTTGAAGTGTATTTTTCTTATGTTTAAAAAGTTGATGAAAGGTTTCTTTTAATTCTTTAAACGTTTTTGGCTGTTGAACTGTTATCAACTTGTTTCTGACTTTGTCATTTATTTTCGTTGCTATAACAAATTTTATCAGTTTTTCTTTCTCTGTTACCTCGCTGAGATCTGAGTCAACGAACTCTACCAAATTCAAGAAGTTAGTTAATTTCTCTACCTACACACTAAATTCTGGAATAATCTTAATGCTCGGAATAATGTCGAATTTTGCCATTTTGAATTCTAGTTTTCCTAATTCTTTATCAATACCTTCTAAATCTCGTTCAATTTCTGTCTGCTCTAATAATTTCTCCTTCTTTTCCAATATTTCTTTTAACCTTAATAGCAAATTATCTATAATTTTTTTTTATGATTGTTGAATGGTATCTTTAGGCGATTCCTCATATTTTTCATTAAAATCTTCCTCTAACCTTTGTATTTCTGATATCTTTTCAGCAATGTATTTAGCTGTATAAACCCTGTTCGGAGTTTTATTAAAATTTTTAATAATAGATTTAAAATTTTTAATTATATTCAACATATTCTATTTTTCAAATACATTTTTACAAACTAATTTTTTTTTTTTTTTTTTTTTAAACGGTTATATTTTTTACCTCCTCTGATACAATATTTCTTATTTTTTCTTTGCAAAAGTGTTTCGCAATTTAAAAAAAAATAGGTATACAATTAATATTATTAATATAATTATAACTATGTCTATTAAAATTAAGTTTGAGTTCATAATATTATTATTGTTATTATTATTATTCGTGACTATAACTTCTTCTTTAGCATTTTTACCTCCCATGATACTTAGTTACTTTTTGCTTTGTTGTACTTCCTCTCACTGAATTGTATCCTTTGCAGGTTTTTCGCCTGTTGGAGAAATTTCTGTTTTTCCTCCTTTTTGGCTAGTGTGGCGAGCCTGAACAGATTGCCTATTTCCTGGCGTATTCTCACTTTGCTGCCACCCCTTTCTCTCTTCGTTGTTTTTTGTTCTGGAAGTTGAATTTTAGTTCTTTGCCTTTTTTTGTATTCATCAATTGATAATGGTTTTGGACCAGCGGTTTTGGGTGTTGGTTCGTATGCTGGTGCTTCACTATCTGGCTGTCCAGGATGGTACGGACTGTTTAGGTTTTCGAACAGCTCATCAAGCTCCTCTTTATTATACATTACAGGATCGATTTTGGCAGGATCGCCATGTAATAATAAGGGGTGCCTGCCTCTCCTACTAAACTGTGGGGGATATTATTTGGCTTCCCCAAGCCTAGTATTCAATGGCTAAACTGCCGATCTTAGCTGGAACGAAATGATGAAACAAGGCCAATGTGCCGATTTTGAGTTCTGATTAAAGAGTGATTTTATTGATTCAATTCTTAGCCTATTTATACAAAATAATTCCTTACACACGAACAAGTAAAATATTCACTTATAACATACATATAAACATAATTTTCAATATCTAATATAAAAGTATACATATCATACGGTAAGCTATATTTTTGTTGTGTCATCAAATTCATGTTGAATATCCATGCCTATTTGATGACACACAAATATATTGGGTGAAGTGCAGGCACAGGCAGTGCATATCATAGAGGGACATTGAACCAAAACAATAGTAATTCAAAGCGTCAAGTGGCATTGGGTATATTTGAATATGAAGACAAAATGCAGTCGCGTTAATTGACCGTAGATGTAAACAGAGTATTAACTATTAACCGAAAGTAATCTGAGGCGTTAAGTGACATTGAGTTTATTTGGATATAAAGACGGAATGCAGTTCTGTTTATTGACCGCGGATGTAAGCGGAGTATCTAATATTGCTTTATGTTTTATAATGCTAAAGCCAATGACCGGATGGAATGACGTATTGTTTTGATTCTATGTATCTGTAGTGTATGAGCACTACAGTGTACAAAATATAAAAACTTTAATAAGCTTTCGGTTTTCACGGGTTCAATTTCAATTGATTCAATTAATTAAGAAAATCGGGGATTACGCTAAAAAAATATTGCAATAAAAGGGATTGAAAATTTTGAATTTAAAACAGCAAAAATCTATATACACTACAGGACTGAGGACATTGAAAATGACGAGGGTTGCTTCGCTTAATTTAAAATCAATAACAGCCAATTTATTTAAAAACCTAGCATTATTTAGTAATAATCATAAAGTTAGTACTCAAATCGGTGTTGCTCATTTCTTCACACTTGTGTGACAAAAAAAAAAATAATAGGCTGAATTTAGTTAACTTACAGGAGCAGATTTTAGGGGCGTTTATGAAAAGTGTGTCGGACACATTACGAATTTACGACGTTATAAAGTTTACAACATGTCATGCAGATCGCGTACGTTGCATCCGTTTGTATATTGTACCCATAGTTAATTTTTTAAATGTATCGTCAGGTTTTTGACAACTTGAACGTACGTACGTAATGTGCGATCTCAGTCCCATTTTTCGAACAGAAACTTTAAAGTTTAAATTTAAATATATAAATTTTTCCTAATTTAATAGCCCGAAAGCTGGTGAACATTTATCCAAAGAGTTTCATACCGCTTCAAATTTTGTGGCCATTTCGTTTGTATCAGTGCAAGCTTCATGTCATCGGTCTGGCAGCGATATCGCGGCCCCAACACCACAAAAATTCACTTTCCAAGTGCAACAACAAAAATATTCCCTCTAAAAGAGCTTTATACGACTCCAAATTTTCATCGCTAAGTCTGGCAGTTGAATTTGTGTGTTGTAATTTTTGGAAGTTAAAACAATTAAAGAAACAAAACGATACTAAAATTTCAAATACAACTAGACAGATGCAATTATACGTGAATTTATCATATACGCAACTGAAACTTATCGTCAATTTTTGACACACGCTTACGTTTGCTTTTGGCTATTATAACGTCCAATACCTTACTTTGCGCACAGAAACCCATAAACTGTCAAAAGCAAGTATGAACTTTTTTGTCAAAAATTCAAAAATAGCCAAACGTACGGGAACGCAAATTCACATAAACTCATTAGGTATTTAAAGTGACAGACAATACGTCACGATATTCGGCTTTTATTCTCTTACTCTCAGTTCAAAGAATGGTCCGCAGTTTCGCTGCCAGACTGATGGATTATAGTTAGTATATTTACAAGGCTTTAGTGATGTATAAAGCTAAAGTTATAAAGCTGATTTGGAGGGATTATTTTTGTTGTTGCATTTTGAAACTGAATTTTAGTGGTGTTGGGGCCGCGATACCGCTGCCAAACCGATGGCATGTTTGGAGCGGTATAAAACACTAAGTAAATGTTCACCAGCTCTCGGGCTATAAGATGATTTATGAAAAATAAACAAACAGCTATAGTATAATTCCGTTCTTGTTATAATTTAAAATAAATATAATTTTTTTTTCAGGCTTCCTTAGCATCGCGAACTTTGCAAGAGTTTATTGCTGGTGCAGTTATTGGAGCTTCTTTAAGTACAATATTCTATCCAATGAACGTTATAAAAGTATCAATGCAAAGTGAAATGGGACACAAACGAGAAAAAATGTGGACGGTATGCCAAAGAATATATTACGAGCGTGGTGGTCGAATTTCATATTTTTTTCGTGGGTGTGGCTTTAACGCATTCAGATCTTTTATGAGTTGGGGTGTTATGAACACTGCCTACGAAAAAATAAAGGAAGTGATAACATAATACGAAAAAAACAAATAACGTGATATAATTTCGGAAGTGTATTATACATACATAATTATGTAGTTTAAAATGAGATATGAACATCTAAGGATTATTATGTAATATCAAAGTGTAAGGATTAACGTATTTATTTTAGATTTTGTTATTTATTTTAATATATACAATTGCCGCAACAAAAAAAAACATAATAACACAATAATGTTTGTAGATAGCTTATACTCAATATATATATAAAACAAGTGTTGCAGAATCAAGTCGAAACATACTTTAACGTGGATTTGGAATTGTTGCATTTAATGTAATATAATCTGTCGCTATTTTCGTAGTTGGAAATATGTAATCCAAAAAAAGTTCATCGTGTTAGAAATTTAATTCTTTGACTTAATAATTTTTTTATGATTATTATAAATAAATACAAAATTTAAACATAAAATCACACCTTCTATAATTTATAATTAGTATTTATAATGATATTGGTTTCATTAGAATGAACAATCAAAAGAACTATCTGTACTGACTACTGTTAAGAATATTTTTTAGTAAACATTTTTAACTGTGGAATGATTAGTCCACAGTACCCTTTACCGCATGGTGGCTCATATATGAGCCAAACCATATTAATATAAATATTTTTGAATTTTTCATCAATTTTATGGTTTTATGCATGCGGTTCGAAATAAGTATAATATACATATAAATATAAATTGTATTATTAAGCGCCATCTTTAAGTGAGTTGTGGCAATTAATTCTTTCGTCAAACTTGTCAAACAGGTTTCAGTCGGGTATGAGCGTGTTTGAGAAATTCAAAATTCTATAAAAAATACAAAACTTAAAGTTTGTGCTCGGAAAAAATTATAACCGTAAAGAAAATAATGTAAGTATTATTGATAAAATATTTTTTTTTTAGTTTGGTGAAGTAATAGTACTTTTGTGATAAAAAAAAAAACAGAATGGATCATATATGGTACACCATGCAACAAGGGCACAAAATTTGGATTTTTTCTTTTGACTTACCCTCGTTTTCTGTTATATATTTTCGTGTCATACCCTTCATTACACAAATGGCGAAATAAGAACTTTGTGCTTAGTGGTAGCTCTGGGTTCAGCAATGACTTTGAAATTTATACTGGAGCCCAAGGACCTGTACAGTCACTCAGCAATTTGCCAAAAATTAGTACTTCTAGTGACGATGTTGTTCGACTTGCAGGAACCATTCCTGAAGGCGTCAACTATAAATTATTCTTCGATACCTGGTACACATCTTTGCCACTGTTGACTTACCTGGCTTAAAAGACGATCTTACCAGTATACAATTAATATTATTAATATAATTATAACTATGTCTATTGAAATTAAGTTTGAGTTCATAATATTATTATTGTTATTATTATTATTCGTGACTATAACTTCTTCTTTAGAATTTTTACCGTTACTTTTTGCTTTGTTGTACTTCCTCTCACTGAATTGTATCCTTTGCAGGTTTTTCGCCTGTTGGAGAAATTTCTGTTTTTCCTCCTTGTTGGCTAGTGTGGCGAGCCTGAACAGATTGCCTATTTCCTGGCGTATTCTCACTTTTCTGCCACCCCTTTCTCTCTTCGTTGTTTTTTGTTCTGGAAATTGAATTTTAGTTCTTTGCCTTTTTTTGTATTCATCAATTGATAATGGTTTTGGGCCAGCGGTTTTGGGTGTTGGTTCGTATGCTGGTGCTTCACTATCTGGCTGTCCAGGATGGTACGGACTGTTTAGGTTTTCGAACAGCTCATCAAGCTCTTCTTTATTATACATTACAGGATCGATTTTGGCAGGATCGCCATGTAATAATAAGGGGTGCCTGACTCTCCTACTAAACTGTGGGGGATATTATTTGGCTTCCCCAAGCCTAATATTCAATGGCTAAACTGCCGATCTTAGCTGGAACGAAATGATGAAACAAGGCCAATGTGCCGAATTTGAGTTCTGATTAAAGAGTGATTTTATTGATTCAATTCTTAGCCTATTTATACAAATTAATTCCTTACACAGGAACAAGTAAAATATTCACTTATAACATACATATAAACATAATTTTCAATATCTAATATAAAAGTATACATATCATACGGTAAGCTATATTTTTGTTGTGTCATCAAATTCATGTTGAATATCCATGCCTATTTGATGACACACAAATATATTGGGTGAAGTGCAGGCACAGGCAGTGCATATCATAGAGGGACATTGAACCAAAACAATAGTAATTCAAAGCGTCAAGTGGCATTGGGTATATTTGAATATGAAGACAAAATGCAGTCGCGTTAATTGACCGTAGATGTAAACAGAGTATTTACTATTAACCGAAAGTAATCTGAGGCGTTAAGTGACATTGAGTTTATTTGGATATAAAGACGGAATGCAGTTCTGTTTATTGACCGCGGATGTAAGCGGAGTATCTAATATTGCTTTATGTTTTATAATGCTAAAGCCAATGACCGGATGGAATGACGTATTGTTTTGATTCTATGTATCTGTAGTGTATGAGCACTACAGTGTACAAAATATAAAAACTTTAATAAGCTTTCGGTTTTCACGGGTTCAATTTCAATTGATTCTATTAATTAAGAAAATCGGGGATTACGCTAAAAAAATATTGCAATAAAAGGGATTGAAAATTTTGAATTTAAAACAGCAAAAATCTACATACACTACAGGACTGAGGACATTGAAAATGACGAGGGTTGCTTCGCTTAATTTAAAATCAATAACAGCCAATTTATTTAAAAACCTAGCATTATTTAGTAATAATCATAAAGTTAGTACTCAAATCGGTGTTGCTCATTTCTTCACACTTGTGTGACAAAAAAAAAAATAATAGGCTGAATTTAGTTAACTTACAGGAGCAGATTTTAGGGGCGTTTATGAAAAGTGTGTCGGACACATTACGAATTTACGACGTTATAAAGTTTACAACATGTCATGCAGATCGCGTACGTTGCATCCGTTTGTATATTGTACCCATAGTTAATTTTTTAAATGTATCGTCAGGTTTTTGACAACTTGAACGTACGTACGTAATGTGCAATCTCAGTCCCATTTTTCGAACAGAAACTTTAAAGTTTAAATTTAAATATATAAATTTTTCCTAATTTAATAGCCCGAAAGCTGGTGAACATTTATCCAAAGAGTTTTATACCGCTTCAAATTTTGTGGCCATTTCGTTTGTATCAGTGCAAGCTTCATGTCATCGGTCTGGCAGCGATATCGCGGCCCCAACACCACAAAAATTCACTTTCCAAGTGCAACAACAAAAATATTCCCTCTAAAAGAGCTTTATACGACTCCAAATTTTCATCGCTAAGTCTGGCAGTTGAATTTGTGTGTTGTAATTTTTGGAAGTTAAAACAATTAAAGAAACAAAACGATACTAAAATTTCAAATACAACTAGACAGATGCAATTATACGTGAATTTATCATATACGCAACTGAAACTTATCGTCAATTTTTGACACACGCTTACGTTTGCTTTTGGCTATTATAACGTCCAATACCTTACTTTGCGCACAGAAACCCATAAACTGTCAAATTTTGAAAAGCAAGTATGAACTTTTTTGTCAAAAATTCAAAAATAGCCAAACGTACGGGAACGCAAATTCACATAAACTCATTAGGTATTTAAAGTGACAGACAATACGTCACGATATTCGGCTTTTATTCTCTTACTCTCAGTTCAAAGAATGGTCCGCAGTTTCGCTGCCAGACTGATGGATTATAGTTAGTATATTTACAAGGCTTTAGTGATGTATAAAGCTAAAGTTATAAAGCTGATTTGGAGGGATTATTTTTGTTGTTGCATTTTGAAACTGAATTTTAGTGGTGTTGGGGCCGCGATACCGCTGCCAAACCGATGGCATGTTTGGAGCGGTATAAAACACTAAGTAAATGTTCACCAGCTCTCGGGCTATAAGATGATTTATGAAAAATAAACAAACAGCTATAGTATAATTCCGTTCTTGTTATAATTTAAAATAAATATAATTTTTTTTTCAGGCTTCCTTAGCATCGCGAACTTTGCAAGAGTTTATTGCTGGTGCAGTTATTGGAGCTTCTTTAAGTACAATATTCTATCCAATGAACGTTATAAAAGTATCAATGCAAAGTGAAATGGGACACAAACGAGAAAAAATGTGGACGGTATGCCAAAGAATATATTACGAGCGTGGTGGTCGAATTTCATATTTTTTTCGTGGGTGTGGCTTTAACGCATTCAGATCTTTTATGAGTTGGGGTGTTATGAACACTGCCTACGAAAAAATAAAGGAAGTGATAACATAATACGAAAAAAACAAATAACGTGATATAATTTCGGAAGTGTATTATACATACATAATTATGTAGTTTAAAATGAGATATGAACATCTAAGGATTATTATGTAATATCAAAGTGTAAGGATTAACGTATTTATTTTAGATTTTGTTATTTATTTTAATATATACAATTGCCGCAACAAAAAAAAACATAATAACACAATAATGTTTGTAGATAGCTTATACTCAATATATATATAAAACAAGTGTTGCAGAATCAAGTCGAAACATACTTTAACGTGGATTTGGAATTGTTGCATTTAATGTAATATAATCTGTCGCTATTTTCGTAGTTGGAAATATGTAATCCAAAAAAAGTTCATCGTGTTAGAAATTTAATTCTTTGACTTAATAATTTTTTTATGATTATTATAAATAAATACAAAATTTAAACATAAAATCACACCTTCTAATATTTATAATTAGTATTTATAATGTAATATTGGTTTCATTAGAATGAACAATCAAAAGAACTCTCTGTACTGACTACTGTTAAGAATATTTTTTAGTAAACATTTTTAACTGTGGAATGATTAGTCCACAGTACCCTTTACCGCATGGTGGCTCATATATGAGCCAAACCATATTAATCTAAATATTTTTGAATTTTTAATCAATTTTATGGTTTTATGCATGCGGTTCGAAATAAGTATAATATACATATAAATATAAATTGTATTATTAAGCGCCATCTTTAAGTGAGTTGTGGCAATTAATTCTTTCGTCAAACTTGTCAAACAGGTTTCAGTCGGGTATGAGCGTGTTTGAGAAATTCAAAATTCTATAAAAAATACAAAACTTAAAGTTTGTGCTCGGAAAAAATTATAACCGGAAAGGAAATAATGTAAGTATTATTGATAAAATATTTTTTTTTTAGTTTGGTGAAGTAATAGTACTTTTGTGATAAAAAAAAACAGAATGGATCATATATGGCACACCATGCAACAAGGGCACAAAATTTGGATTTTTTCTTTTGACTTACCCTCGTTTTCTGTTATATATTTTCGTGTCATACCCTTCATTACACAAATGGCGAAATAAGAACTTTGTGCTTAGTGGTAGCTCTGGGTTCAGCAATGACTTTGAAATTTATACTGGAGCCCAAGGACCTGTACAGTCACTCAGCAATTTGCCAAAAATTAGTACTTCTAGTGACGATGTTGTTCGACTTGCAGGAACCATTCCTGAAGGCGTCAACTATAATTTATTCTTCGATACCTGGTACACATCTTTGCCACTGTTGACTTACCTGGCTTAAAAGACGATCTTACCAGTAGGCACAATAAAAGCTAATCGGATTCCGGGGTATAAGGTTCCAGCAGAAAAAGACTTGAAGAAAAAGGGAAGAGGTGCAACCGTTGAAAAACTATCGACTGTAGAGGAAATTGACATCTCTGTAGTAACCTGGTATGATAACAGGATCGTGAACTTGGCTTCGACGTACGTCGGTAGCAAACCATCTTCTGAAGTTCGTCGATACAATACAAAAGATAGGGCCTACCAAGATGTACCATGTCCAAAGGCAGTAATAACGTACAATCGGCATATGGGTGGAGTCGATCTGTTGGATGCGCTCCTTGGATACTTGGATACAAATTAGATCCAAAAAATTCTACCACCGAATTTTGTTTCACATGATCGATATGGTAACAGTGAACGCGTGGCTGCTGTAATAGACGAAGGCTCTACAGATCAGAGCCGTGGATGCCTTTAGCATACTTCAAATGCGCGGTAACTGAAGATTTATATGATATGCCAGCAAGCCAAGTACCGTCAATAAACAAGGAAGACGTTCTAATGTCATAGAAAATATTATTCAATCGAAGAAGTTGAAAGGATCCGTTGCTAATATGCCATCCCAGGACGTACGCTTGGATCAGTTAAATCACTTACCTGTTTGGACTACTAGACAGTGGTGTTAGGTCCCAGAATGCGGTGGAAGATCTTTTGTGGAGTGCCGAAAATACAAAAGTAAACTTATGCCTCAACGAAAAAAGAAACTGATTCATGTTATTCCACACAACATAAAATTTTCAATAAATAATAAATTGATTTATTTTGTAAAGATAATTTTTGTTCCTTTTCTGCTCAATGTGCCATATATGATCCAAACCGGAAAAATTCGATTTTGCCAGTTTTTATCAAATAAAATGAAAATTCCTGAAACATGTGTCCTTTAATTTAGCATTAACTACCACATACATTTTTTTCATGAAGAACAAAAAAATCATGCAATAAGAGGTTAATGATAATAAAAATTCATTGATTCAAATCGGTGTCAAATGTTTGTAGAGTTCCCCCACAAAACAACGAAATGCTTACAGAAACCTTATTTTCATGAAACAGCCGTTGTTTTAGTACGACCCGAATCATAACCTGGGGCCTTATTACTTAAAACGATATCGTTTTGGTGATAGATGTCCCAATCAGATAAGTGGACATAGAAAGGGACAGGTATCGCCAAAACCATATCGTTTGATCGTTATCGTTTTACGTAATAGGCCGATTTTGGAAAACGGATCGTATTGAAAGCGATATCTCAATTCTCTTCGCTTTAGGTTATTCTCAAAAACGAAAGTGTAAGAAAGATCCTTCCAGTTTTCTCATTTTAATTTTGATATCAAATATTTTCAGGCCACTTCCATTTTTTTCTAAAAAATAATGACCAATTTATTTTTACACCAACTCCTCAATTTTTACAAAGCTCTTGGCATTCGAAGGTTTTTTTTTATACAGGGTGTCCCTTAATTCGTCAATAGTATTTAAGGGCAGGATTTTGGGGTATATTTTAAGAAAAAACTTGTTTTACATTAAGGGCCCATCTCCAATTTTGATATTATTTATCGGGGAATAAAGAAAGTCTTAGTTCGGTGTACCAGGGTACACCCATGTTAACGGCCTTTAAAACTCTCCTAAACCAACGCGGAACATTCGCCTTGCAAAAAACATGGCATATAAACAAAGCTTAATGCCGGATTTACACGAATGACAAAATGTCATTATTTCTGTCATTTTATTGCCATTTTTGTCAGTTTGGTATAATGCCGGACTTACACGAATGACAAAATGTAATTATTTCTGTTATTTTCATGCAATTTTTGTAATTTTCTTGTAAATGGTGTTAGATTGAAATAAAGCCTAGTATGCAGATCGACGCAAAGGAAAATTTTATCTCTACATCTTTTTTCTCGAGACAAATTTTGAAGGTGTAAAGATAAAAATAAAATTGACATGAAGAAGTAGCGTAGCTAGAAAATTTCAACATCGGAAATTATATTATTCATATTGAGTTATGTTTTTAAGAAACGTCATAATTTATGCGTTAATATTTTGTTTTAGTAATGAATTATCAAAGATATATGAGATTCAAAGCAATTATTTCGTTTCCCTAATTCAAATACATACGCATTATACCTATATATCTAGATGATCTACTGGCGCAATTTCAGCTTAAAGAAATATTTCTTTATGCTTTTCCTTTACTTTTATGCATCAGTACCACTGATCTCTATATATAACTGGATAGCGTATCCATAGAAAAAATTTGACTCCATTTAAAGAATTTTATAACAGCAGTCATGTACCTTACAACTGTTATAAATTATAACAGTGTGCAGTATAACAACACATAAACGTCAAATCAAAATCATGCATAACCTCAAAATGAATTTGATGTGTTGTGCAGTGCAATACTTTTATTTTGTTTGCTTATAATTTAAGTTTTTTTGTTTCTTTATTATTACGTAGATATAAAAAAATTAATTTGAAAAATAGAAAAAAAAAACATAATTTTCGATAATTAAAGTCTAAAAAATGGGATTCAATGTCCAACAAAAATTGTTATTTTGCGAGGTTTCGAAAATTATTATTTGTTTTTTGTCTTTTTGTTTTCACATCAAATTTAAAATCTTTAAAATTAGTGTAACGATGAATTACTTATATGAAATGTTCCACTTATGAAAACCTTTCAAAAGCACCACCAACTACTAATCTCTTACTAGGCCCTAGAATGATTGTTTATACAAATTTTGGCTGAAGCAGACAAGTACAATGCATTTAATTTTGTTTCCAATTAAATAAAGTGAGTTATTTGTTGCTTCTCGTCAATCTGGCGTGTGCGTAATTTTTGTTTTCTTATTATCTTTCAGTAAATCTTCACCGACTTCAAAAACACTCTAGCAATGCGCCAAGTCAACAAAACTTTTAATGAATTAGAATTCTATGGATTTTGGCAATAGATCCGTTTCAAAAAGTCATAGCAAACTGGATCCAAAACACTTGCGCAAGTTCAAGAAAATACCCAACTTCGTAGTGGACTACCAGAAATATTTATCTATCGATGCTTTGGATTTAGCCACCTACCTCTAACCAATAATAGGCTTGTCCACTTTGATTCTCATCCGTGATTTTAAAAGGTATCGCAGCGTCCTGCGTTGAAAACGATATATCTGGAATGGACAATGAACACAACTCGTAATTCTAAGATCCCGGTGCCATACGAACTATTACCTACTTGCTAGCTAATTGGGTACAATATTTTGCTGGTCAAAATACTAGCTACTCAACTCGCTTCAAAAATTTGTAGGCATTTGTGCTACCCAGGGCCTGTTTCACAGAACATACTTCACATACATCACATACAACATACATTAATTTCTCAATCATACATCACATACAATTTTCTGTTTCATAGATTTCATTGCAAGGATTGTATGATGTTTATAATTGTTGTATGTGATGTATGATTTGACATAAACTAAAAGAGCAAAGTTGGGATTTTTCTTCATTTCTGTCTATTCATTCATGCTATTCAGTTCTCGACCGAACCGATCACTGAAATCAAGCATCTTCGGGTGAGTTAGTACAAAGATGGAGGACCGCATGAGTTTTTTGGTTTCATATTTTTTTTTTTTTATAATTGAAATTTTTTTATTTCCCCAACAAAAACCATACCATGTGTACAATTTCAATAAACAGATCACTTCAGCATTGTGTTCCATGTTATATACGGAATGATTTGCTAGTCTTGTGATGTTTAAGTAGTGGGCGACGATTTCGTCGGACAAGTGTAAGAGCATACTCATGAACATGAACATACTCATGAACATGAACAATTCTGTGAAACAGAATTGATGTATGATAACTGCCAAAATCATACATTGTATGTGATGTATCTGCTGTTAAACAGGGCCCAGGTTAGACTAACCATTACACATTTACAGATTTTGATACAAAAGTGTCCATTCCACTGGGGTATCAAATTGGATTTATTTAAAAAGCAACCCAGAAGGAAAGATTGTGTGGCCTTGCCAGGTAAATTTTCTGTCTTTTAGAAGGGGTTATTTGAATAACATTAACAAACTATTTTAATAGTGTTCTATTCAACGTTCATGACAAATCGAATTGATCGCGGATCAATATGGACCTTATCTAAAATATTAAGCGTCACTTGTCTTTCGCCCACTTCGAATGTTAACACACACATATCGAAAAAAAGGCCGCCTGTAATTCAGTACTCGTGGCAGAAGTGAAACTACTTGGCGATCTAAAAATCTCGATTTGTATAGGGATATTCAGCTTATATGCGTAAGCCTCAGCTATGTGTTATATGTATATCAAAATGTGGGTTGAGTTTGTAAACTTGAAAATTAAATAATTATGGTGGCAATTTTATGTAAAAAAGGTGGAAATTTAAAATATATAAATCAGTTTATGAGAGTAGGTTTTCCGATTATTTCCAAAAATTCCTAAACTCAAAATCTCTGAAAAATCAAAAATTTGTTTATGACAACTTAAATTCGGTTTTATATATTTTTCAACCATATATTATTCAAATTTTAAGCGGACTCTCCTCTCAATTTTTTGAAATTAGCCTATTTTGAGAAAAAATGTTTAAGATAATTTATATCTCCATACCAATTATAGCAGATAGATACAAATCTTAAATTAGTAAGGTTCTTAGAATTTCATTATCTATTCACCAACAAATTTCAAAACTCTAGCATTCTAATTAACGAAATTAGAAATAAAAGGACATTTTCCCTTTTATCTGCTACAATCATAAAGTTAATCAAAAAATCCAAACTTATTGCATTATAAAATATATTAGCCTTATCAATGAAAATTTTTACTTTTA
Source organism: Melangyna quadrimaculata (assembly GCA_949320155.1). NCBI lineage: Eukaryota > Metazoa > Arthropoda > Insecta > Diptera > Syrphidae > Melangyna > Melangyna quadrimaculata. The sequence continues at coordinate 221,672,693 of OX439483.1, read as the reverse complement.
CTCTACCTCCCATAACTTAGCTAATCAATGTCTAACAAAAATTCAACCTTGAAATTTCACTCTCAACGCGCGCAAAGGAGTTTCATTTCAAAAATACTTGCTTCTGTTCTATTTTATTTTTACTACCTCAAACTCCAATACAATTCCTACTCAGGCTTCTCATTCTTGCATTTCTATTATTTAATATCGTCTTCTATCGATAATCTGAGCTCTCCACTACTGGAAATATGTGAAAATAATAAGGCAATTGCACAATTTGGTTTTACATAATTTTTAATGAATTCTCATGTTTTTTTTTGTAGTTTCACATTTATATCATTTACTTTCCTACGCAAATAACATTATTTCGCACGTTTTTGTTTAAATTATATTAAAGAATTGTATTTTTTCCACTGTGATTGTTTAGGCTCTTTTGGTCTATTTGTAGAAAATGCGAATAAAAACAAGCTTATTCCATTATTTTCCCAACATTTCGTGAGTATTCCTCACTTGCTCAGGGGTTATATTTATTCAATCTAATAAAACAAAATTAATTAAGTTTCTAAATAATAAAACAACATTATCTTTTTTCTCTCTTACTTGAATTGTATTTTTATTTTGCAAAAAATAATGAGTCCTTCTAAGCGACGTAGTTGTATTGGTTTTGATTATCCTTATCACGCTCCATGTAGTCTCTGTCGATAAGAGATTCAATTCGTTTCTTCAAATCAGCAGGCTAGTTAAATTAAAGAACAAAAAAGAAAACACTTTAAGATGAAATCCTTACAACAAAAAATATAAAAATATACCTTTACGGGGAAAGTCAACTGATTATAAAGTTCGCCTATCAAAAGATTGTGACTCAATGTTTTTCGCATTTTCATATAGCCGCATCGATTTGTACTGTCGATCTTGGTATACTCGCTCCTCCGTGGCCTTTTGTTCTTCCACCTACAAAAACAAAACAATAAGAAGATGAAGAAATTTAAATATTAAAATATTGAAATTACTTCTGTTTTAAGTGGAGTGAATGAATAAAATTCAATTAAAAAGTACAAGTGACCTTAACTCCAGAAATAGTTGTGTTTCGCCCAAGGTATAACAGTGGGCTCTTCAGTCAGTCTGTTAAACCCTACTAAGACACAAATTTTGGTCGATGTTTACCGACTCTTATAAAAATCACAGCAAAAAGATACTGTGAATTTTATTATTCTAGGGGAATTTGTTTAAATTCGTGCACCCAGAAAATAAATACCCGTGGTCAGGTTTTTTATAATAAGAAGATGAAGAAATTTAAATATTAAAATATTGAAATTACTTCTGTTTTAAGTGGAGTGAATGAATAAAATTCAATTAAAAAGTACAAGTGACCTCAACTCCAGAAATAGTTGTGTTTCGCCCAAGGTATAACAGTGGGCTCTTCAGTCAGTCTGTTATACCCTACTAAGACACACATTTTGGTCGATGTTTACCGACTCTTATAAAAATCACAGCAAAAAGATACTGTGAATTTTATTATTCTAGGGGAATTTGTTTAAATTCGTGCACCCAGAAAATAAATACCCGTGGTCAGGTTTTTTATAATAAGAAGATGAAGAAATTTAAATATTAAAATATTGAAATTACTTCTGTTTTAAGTGGAGTGAATGAATAAAATTCAATTAAAAAGTACAAGTGACCTCAACTCCAGAAATAGTTGTGTTTCGCCCAAGGTATAACAGTGGGCTCTTCAGTCAGTCTGTTATACCCTACTAAGACACAAATTTTGGTCGATGTTTACCGACTCTTATAAAAATCACAGCAAAAAGATACTGTGAATTTTATTATTCTAGGGGAATTTGTTTAAATTCGTGCACGCAGAAAATAAATACCCGTGGTCAGGTTTTTTATAATAAGAAGATGAAGAAATTTTAATATTAAAATATTGAAATTACTTCTGTTTTAAGTGGAGTGAATGAATAAAATTCAATTAAAAAGTACAAGTGACCTCAACTCCAGAAATAGTTGTGTTTCGCCCAAGGTATAACAGTGGGCTCTTCAGTCAGTCTGTTATACCCTACTAAGACACAAATTTTGGTCGATGTTTACCGACTCTTATAAAAATCACAGCAAAAAGATACTGTGAATTTTTTCTGGGTGCACGAATTTAAACAAATTCCCCTAGAATAATAAAATTCACAGTATCTTTTTGCTGTGATTTTTATAAGAGTCGGTAAACATCGACCAAAATTTGTGTCTTAGTAGGGTATAACAGACTGACTGAAGAGCCCACTGTTATACCTTGGGCGAAACACAACTATTTCTGGAGTTGAGGTCACTTGTACTTTTTAATTGAATTTTATTCATTCACTCCACTTAAAACAGAAGTAATTTCAATATTTTAATATTTAAATTTCTTCATCTTCTTATTATAAAAAACCTGACCACGGGTATTTATTTTCTGGGTGCACGAATTTAAACAAATTCCCCTAGAATAATAAAATTCACAGTATCTTTTTGCTGTGATTTTTATAAGAGTCGGTAAACATCGACCAAAATTTGTGTCTTAGTAGGGTATAACAGACTGACTGAAGAGCCCACTGTTATACCTTGGGCGAAACACAACTATTTCTGGAGTTGAGGTCACTTGTACTTTTTAATTGAATTTTATTCATTCACTCCACTTAAAACAGAAGTAATTTCAATATTTTAATATTTAAATTTCTTCATCTTCTTATTATAAAAAACCTGACCACGGGTATTTATTTTCTGGGTGCACGAATTTAAACAAATTCCCCTAGAATAATAAAATTCACAGTATCTTTTTGCTGTGATTTTTATAAGAGTCGGTAAACATCGACCAAAATTTGTGTCTTAGGAGGGTATAACAGACTGACTGAAGAGCCCACTGTTATACCTTGGGCGAAACACAACTATTTCTGGAGTTGAGGTCACTTGTACTTTGTACAAAACAATTATATTTGCGTATATTTTCTGTAAAGTCGTACGCCAAGTGCATAAACCGGTTTCTCTCTTTAAACCGTGTTTTCACTATTAATTTTGTTTACCTCCCATTACTCGACTCGCATACATACTCCACACCAACACATAAACCATTTTCCACTAAACCCATGGCCGGTAGGCCCAAAAAAACAGGACGTCGTTTCGGGGCCCTTGACCCTGATTGTGACCTCGACCTCCAACCAAATAAAAAACACAAAGTCAACAACATATCTCTAAATCCATTCCCCGAACTTCCATCTATCTCCAATACCAAAAATCCCGGATTCGTTGTTATGACTTCAACAAACAGTGAAAAACCCATTACTTTCTCCTGAAAAGGTTCTTGCAAAATTTTGAATAACTGCTTCAGTATGTATTGCTCGTGCTTTGGTTTTATTTTGTTCGTTTTCCATTCCGGCAATGAAAAAGACAATATCTTGGAGAAGTGATACTAGCGCCTTTCTTTCATTGACCGAAATGGTTCCGTTTCTAAATTTCGACGTTACATTTGCTAATACTTTGCAGGCATTATTGGAAAAATCAAGATCACGCACTTCTACAGGAGACACAGGAATAAGAGCAAAGGCTTCTTTACCTTCTTTGATGGCTGAACAGCAAACCTATACAATACCAAATGAAGCCAATAATGCGTTTTAAGTTTGCACTGATAAAAAAGAGGACAAACCTTGGACATAATAGGCTTGTCGTCATCAATATCGATTGGAATAGAGGTCACATGAACCCAGGTATTTGAGCATAAATTTCTCAATCGGACATAGCTAGACTGGGGTACAAGGCTATCGGCTCTTGTCATATTCGTCGGGTCCAATTCAAATACTGAAGCCATTTCAGTTGAATAAGGAACTGAAACCAGACGGAACTGTTCTCCTTTGGATTTGTCTGTAAGAAAACGCTCATTTATCATTTTTATACACCAAACAAGAACTTCTATTTCCTTACCCATTGTTCTCATTCCGCTATCAGAAGCATCTTCAAAAGTAGTATCTCCATTAAGTTCAGCTGCTAGATAATAGCCAGTTGCGAGAGGTGCTTAAAGCGATACAATAAATTCCAATGGCCAGCTCCAACGCCACAAGAATCATGTTGAACCACTTCAATTTCTCATAGAGCTTTACTACTGGTTGCAGCTGTGGTACTAGTTATGCCGGTGGTCCTTAGGAATACATGCTGTTGTTTCTTATACTCATCCATGGTTAGGAATTTCTCTTGTTCTTTCAAAATGTTCTCCACCAACATTAGATCCAGTTGGAAAATGCTCATTGAGCTATTCGTAATGACAAATATTCTTGAATGCCTGTTATGGTTGAAAATGTACATACTCCACCAATTCAGCACGTTCATTGGAACGCTTTTTGTATTCTCGTATTGTTTTGTTGCTGCTGCTATTGCAGTAGGAGAATTAAATCCATTTACCTTCCCGGTGTTAGTGCTTCTAACTTTTTCAGTAACTTCGGCAAAATTAGAACTAGATTTCTAGTCGTAAGTTTCTATGGTTGATGTTATAATTTGATTTCGAGTCGAGAAAACGATGAGGAAACGAAAATCGTTCCGTTGTCGACGTCATTTGCTCGTGGGAAAGATTTTCAAAAGCAATTGGACTACCACCTACTGCTACAGGTACTGTATTTTTTGTCGTTGTTGTTCGACTAAAATCAACACCCATCGAAGACAAGGAATAATCAAAATTTTCACCAAGCAATTGTAAAAAAACAGAAAAAAAAATTGGTTGCTGATTTTTGTGTAAACTTTTTGCAAAAATTAAATGAATTTTACTGCGGGAATTGATCACTCTGACAACGAACGTCAAGTAAGCCAAATTTGTTCACATAAAAAAAAGACCCGTTTGGTAAATCATGATTTTTCTGTTTTTGCTGTGAATTTTTCTAACAAATTCAGAAAAAAGTTCAAGATACCAAACACACTCCGTTGCAAGTCACATTTAAACGTCATCTTCCAATGGAGTCAAAAATAACTGTTATACATATAGAGAATACACCACAGATAAGCAATACCTAGATGGGAATCTACGGCTGTCAATTCGTTTTGCCTACAAGCTCAAACGTCAAATGGCCGTGGTGAACATCGGATTTTTGCACTAGTGTACGTGCAGACGACCGTGGTGAAAATCGGATTTTTGCACTAGTGTACGTGAAAAAAAAATCCGAGTTTCACCTCGGTTCGTGAACAAAATGGCGGATAATTTAAGAATCCAAGGGTTTGTTTAAATGTGCTAGGTTCTTGTATGCCGATTTCCTTTCGACGATTGCAGATTAATTTTTTTTGTTGTAAGGAAGTCGCAAAAAAAATCGTGTAGCCGGTGTAAATTTTCTATATGAAAGATTTTATTTTTGATCTTTTTTTCTAAACAAATCAAATTTTTCTATCACAGATTTGATTTTTTTGTTGAAATAAAAGTTACATTAAGGTTTAACTACATATACCTACCTACTTTTGCAAAAAAGTACAAAAGTGAGAATTTAAAATGTTCGCTAAAGAAACCTCCTTGCAAGAAAACATACAAAAATTGTTTTGAGAGAAAACGTAGTATAACTTCTTATTGGCTGTAGAGCTACTAGCGATGTTGTATTTGTAATGCCTGTAAAATCGTACTGTACTTTGGATGGCTTTTGTGATAAAACACGCCTATTGTGTTTTTTCCTCAATCAGAATTGACTTTATTGCAGTTTTTGCAATTAAGAACAGATGAGATTCACACCATTGTGGGTGCTTTCTTTTATCCCCATACAAATTAATTCTGGCAGATGAAGGTTTTGTTGGTATTCCAAATGTTTCGCATCGGCTTAGGAGACCATTTTTGTTGCAACACAATTTAAATTGTGTAAAGGATCTTTCAAATCAACGTTAAAGGCTCTTCCAAACCAATGTGAAACATACGTTGCGGCGAAGAAACATTCGCATGTCAAAATTTATTTACATGTTGATAAATGAGAGTGCCCACACCAACGCGGCGGAGAAACATATGAATTAATTTTGACTGACGAATGTTTCTTCGCCGCAACGAATGTTTCGCATTGGTTTGGGTGAGCCTTAAATCGGAGCGAAACACTCACGACAACAAAACATTCACTTTTTAAAATTAAGTTACATGAAAATAATTGAGAGTAGGTACCCACAATGAAAGCGGTGCGATTTTCCATATGAACCCGATGACTGACAAAAATGTTGTCCACGCATCGGTTTGGGGGACCTTAAATTAATTTCTAAAAATTTACGTCGGAATTTGACCATGATGCAATCCAACCCCTTACGTATAAATTAAAATAATTTCATATATTAAGTGTGTCTGTACCCTAAAACTAAGAATATAGTAGCTGTCAAATTTGCCATGGTGAATTTAATTTTTGTTGATTTCTCGAACCTTATTATTGGTTGGCGAGATTTTTTTTTATAATTATTGTGCTGTAGAGCTGAAAAAAATTGAAATTATGTTTTTAAATTTCATAAACATAATTAGGTCTTTTGCCCTTTGCTATACTCTGCTCAAACAGGGCCCTTCGGAGGCCACAGAGTTCTACAAAAAGTTTTCATCGCGCATCGTCTGCCCAAGTAGCTTTTTGGCGAATTGGAAGAAAGAAACATGAAAGCACCAAAAGATTTTTCATTGAAATTCAAGGACTCGTTCAAGTTCCGCTTGCCATGCGGGCATTGTGCTTGGTGAAACAATTATCTTTTTGTTAATTTATTTTTTAATGAAAATCACAACACCGGAATAAAAATCTTCGCACAGCACATTTATGAAAAAAAAAAATGAACTGTCAAACAAATCAAATTCACCGCGTTAAATTGTTGTTGCAGTTCACATCTATTCATCGACACGAAATGAAATTACAAAAACAACAATGTAAACAAATGGGTTTTGGGGGGTGATACGAACGAAAGATTCCTATCTAGGTATTGCTTATCTGTGGAATACACTATCCAGTGTATTATAGAGATCAGTAATCAGTACCTATACTATAATGAAACAAACATTTATGGCTCTCCCAAAGTCCCCTTTCACACAGGAAAACCAGTTGCCGGAGATTTTTTTGGCGTTTTCCTTTAATTGCCTTGTAGCTTTCACACAAGGAAACTGAATTGCCGGAGATTTCTGCTTTTTCCATATAAAGTCTTTTGGCTGAACGCATATTACGGACAGTGTGAGAAGGAATGTGATAAAAATCTCCTCAAACGTTGGCCGGGGAGATTTTTTTCATTCCCCTTGCTCTTGGCCTTCTCGCCTACAAACTCCCAGTTTCCAACAACTCAGTTTCCTTATGTGAATGCAGTCAAACCAACGCGAAAGCGGCGCGAAACATTCGCCGACAACAGTTTCTGTTAGTATTAGGGGTATTCACGATCCGATGCAACTGGCCTAGTATCATTGTAAAAGTGCAAAAGTGTAAAATCTTACAACACTACAACAACAAAATATACAAGGTGCAATCTTACAACAGTTTCGCACTTAAGCAATACCCGAAACCTATTGCAACAGAAAAATACAACATTGTAAAATTAGTAAATTGTGTTTTTGACAGCTCACTCATTCTTGATTACGTTAAACAGAAACAAAGGTATGTTCATTAGGAGGACAATTACATGTTCACGTCGTCATCATCTTTTACTATTATTTACCATTTTAAATTCGGACGATAATTAAGATTTGGTAATATTTTCTTTTCCGTTTTTTTGGCATCTTTTTATGAACAAAATTTAAATTAAATCAAATTGAAATTTTTAGATATGTTCGAAACAAAAACAAATAACAAATGTCAAACTAATTTTGACATTTGCTTTAGTGTTGCAAGATAAGAAAAGTGCGTTCACGATCCACTTAAAAAAAATAAAATTTCGCACTTTTACTAGGCTCGTTGCACCAGATCGTGAATACCCCTATTGTTTTTGTCATTCTGTTATCATTGTGAATGCTTCACCCTGCAGAGCAAATGTTTCACGTTGGTTTGGTAGAGCCTTTAAATTAAATTATTATCTGATGGTCTACATTTTTCATTTCGTTCATTTTATCGGGATTTATGTTTCTTGATTTTTTCCGTGCCTTTTGTTTCTGTTGCCATTTAAGTTTTAATCCTTTTAACATAAATCTAATTTGCACTAATGGCAAATTAGACATAGAAATCCTGATTTTGTTAACATGGAATCAGTTTGCAATGTTTTTATTTAAATTAAAAATAAAGCAGATTAACGCACCATTGATGAGCTACACCGTTGGGCCCCATTGAACCCTTTCTTATTAGCTACACCACTGACTGGGTAGAAACAGCTGTTCTATTGATTTGAAACTCTCAATTCCTTAACAATTTTTTCCGTCTATTTTTCCCTGTAATTGTCCTCCTAATACAATTTTATGAAAGAACGAAAAAGGTATATGTTGTTGGTTGATTAAAATCACGGTACACATCAAACGTCAACATTTTTCCTGCAAAACAATGCACAGAACATTATTTTTGTTGGAAAAATATAGTGGAGACTTGTTTTTGGGTAGCGGATACTTTCTTTTGTACAGCGGGCTCAAACGCCAGAATTTTTTTCGTGATCTGCGTACTGGCCGGAAAAATTTCCAACACAAAATTTGTCCGGGGAAACAATTTGTATGGGAGAACAAATTTTTCTTAATCTGCGTACTAGGCTTTATTAAAATGAGACGACACTATTATCTATCATAAGAAATATTTTAAAACAGATCATATATGCAGTCAGTGGATATTGTAAAGCCTTAAAATTCCTATCAGCTAAGAAAATTGATCGTCTGTAGGGCCCTTTAGAGAGCAGATGTGATTAGATGCGTAAACGTTATAAAACCAATAAAGACTTTTGATTAATTATAAAAACAGCATTCAGTGTATTATTTGGATCAATATAAATTTCGCTAATAATAGTTTTACTATTTATCATTTTTTTTTGTCATTAAAATAATGGCAAGCGAAACTAGCATATTGTCATAAAAATGACATCGTGTAAACGCACAATGACACCATTTTCAAAATTATGACAAAACACAAGAAAAAATGAACTTGCTCATTCTTTTATGACAAATTGTCATTATTTTTAAATCAAATGTCAATTTGTTAATGCGGGATTTACACGAATGACAAAATGTCATTATTCCTGCCTAATGTACCTACAGCCTTATGCATAAACAAATTATAGCGAGTGCATAGCGCTATGCACTCTTTATAATGCCTCTGAACGCAAAAACCTTATTCATAAACTTATGCAACGTTGAATAGAAGCAACATAAGCTAAACGCGTTTGGAGGTTGTATAGAGCCAACATAAGGGTTGTTTAGTATCGGCATGTCACTTTGACTCACACATAGCAATAATGTATATAGATGTTAGGGGGGCGCTTATTTTTTGCAATCTTTGAGGTGCTGAAATCTCACATTCAAAACATTTTATAAAATTTAATACAGCAATTAAAAATGTTGGTTTTGTTAATTTACTGTACATTTTTGTTGGGATATTGTTTGAAAAAATAAAGAATATTTTTTTGTACACTTTATTTTATAGAAGCTGCTTAATAAATTTGCAAAATTTAAAGATTTTCTATCAAATCTTACAACTTTTGCAAATGCTCGACGGCATGCGTGATTTAAATAAAATTATACAAAGATTCACCTTCATCACTTTCATGGGAAAAAAAAGCAAATGAATTTTTAGCATTACAAGATAAGCACCACCCTTTTATTTTTCTCCTCAACAAAAACATCACGATGTGACTGAATGGAACAATTCATGAAATAAATCAAAAACGACGTATTTTTTGTTTCAAATATTTTTAATTTTATTTGCGAACACAAAAAAACAACAAAGCAACTGAATAATTATAATAATGTTTAAAAAAATTAATAAGAAACCAAAAAGAATCCAATCGCCGGCAGAATTACTTCTATTGATTTTTCACACAGCTGTGTCTCCTTTGTCAGTTTTGAAAGTAAAACATACTAGATTCTTCCTTTATGGTACTAATTTTGACACAAGCTCATTATAACTATAATGGGTTGAAAAATATTTTATGCATAACAATTTATGCAACGTTGTATAGTGGCTACATAAATCCTTATGCAGTGCATAACTATTCATCTGTTCAGCGGATTCTAATGAATACGGCTGCTATTGTTTTCATTATTATAACAAAAAGAAGGAATTTGCTCATTCTATTGTCATAATAATGACAGAAAAATGCCAACTTGTTACTCGTGTAAATCCGGCATTACACTCAGGGAAAAAATCATGTAAAATCAAACAGCATCTTACCAATTCTCATGTTATTATTTTTCAACATGATTGATGGAGTTAAAGTGTTAACATGATACAAAATTTTAACAAGATTGTGAATTGTTTACCAATAACATTAGCTAGTGTATAGTTAACACGAACATACTGTTGTTCATATTGTTGTTTTAACATTAAAAACTCGACCCATGTAGCTGATATCCTGTCAACTTAAATCTGTACGTATTTTAAATTTAATATTTAACAATGTTAAAGTAACATTTTGTTTAATGTTAAATCAAAAGTTATACAAGATTGAATGTTAAAATAAAACGATTAATCATGTTAAATTTCAACGAAAACTTCATTTATTAATACGAATGTTCTTTTGAATCTACATGGTTTTTGTCAAATTGAACTAAGTAGTTGTGTTAAATTAACATGATAGTCGGTTTTAAAATCAATATATCCTGTTTGATCTACTAGATCTTTTGTCAAATTGATCCTATGCACTATGTTAAGGCAACACCACTCCCAAGCGTGTTTTTCGTCACAGGAAACAAATAATTGATGTCCTCATCCCGAATAAGAGATAGTCTTTCCAAATCCATTCCGCAGTCTGAAATTGAAAATGTTAAATTTACTTGCTTAATATACATATAACTTTTTCGCTGATTTCATATTATTATTAATACTGAGGATGTACTGGAATGTGAATCTAAGTACATTTCCCATGAATAATCTCGAAGTAAATGTTTAAAAGGGTAGTTATGTGCATTCAAGAGGACACAAGCGTCCACAGGTTTTTCTCAAAACCCACCTCTGTCTACCAACTCCTACTCTCACCTCCTAGTGGTGAACATCGGGTGTCTAGTACCTCAGCTGGAGACGGGGTTTAAATCCCCGTGGAAAGCTGTTGGGGACAGCCATTGAGAGAGGGTGGGGAGGAGTGTTCCCACTAAGGCACTTCTCCTTTCATCGAGGTGGCAGCGGACGAATTCTCTAGATGGAATCAACGGTGGCGTCTACAGTTCCAGTTAGGTTGAACTACTTAGTGAACACCTTATATGGGCTACTACGACACATTTGTAGCTCAGGCCTATAAGGAGCGGTTTATCCGGCTCCCTACCCTTGGAGTTATACGAAGGGTCTGGTCCTCCGGGTCGGGGGTTGTTCGTCGGGGTAACTTCCCTACCACGTAAAAAAAAGTTGTTCCGAAACAACAACAAGCCTCGGATATGGATGATTTTAAAGTTGACGACCCCAGCAAACGAAACAAAGAAGAGATTTTTGAGAAAAATAAAAAAAATGAAAACTGTTTGCTTGGGTTTCTTGAGCGTGGCGTGCTTGTCGGCGCTCGGCTAGAGCTCGCCGGAAACGGGTGGGAACTTGCTCAATCGACCCAATCTCACCTACTACTTAAACATAGATCATGCCGAAAGATATTAATATTTAAATAGAAACTTGTAAGGACGCGGAAGGACGTTACCATTTAAAGGGGATGCTGATGGTGACATAGTAGAACGGTGCAGATGAACAGAGCAGAATGATGGTAAGCGGAAAAAGGGGAAGTTAAAAATTGATCGCTAACTTCTTAGGTAGGGTGGGTAAGACCAAGGCTGGTAACACCTCAGCCCCCTTTAAATGGTAACGTCCGTCCGCGTCCTTACAAGTTTCTATTTAAATATTAATATCTTTCGGCATGATCTATGTTAAAGTAGTAGATGAGATTGGGTCGATTGAGCAAGTCCTCACCCGTTTCCGGCAAGCTCTAGCCGAGCGCCGACAAGCATGCCACGCTCAAGAAACCCAAGCAAACAGTTTTCATTTTTTTATTTTTCTCAAAAATCGCTTCTCTAACTTATTACAGAGTACAGAGTATACAGATACAAAGATACAAACTGTAGGGTATATTGTATCGCAGCTGTCAAGTGTCCTCTCACAGTTGGGATATTATTAAAATTAAGAATATTTTTGTGTAGGTACACTGTTGTGGGCTTTTAAAGAAAAAAAAAAAGGTAGACCACCCATTATCGCCGACTGGCGAAAATTCCACCACAGTAACACATTCGCCGACTCTATAATGTCAGACCATCCTATCGATTCGAAAATTAAAACTCGAATTTCTCTTTCACCTGATTAAATAAATACAAACTAATCACCTTGTTTTACTTCTTAGTTCTTTTTATTATGAATAAAACATGCGCCACCCTATACCAGCACTTCTAGTGTGAGTGATGGTACCGTGTTGTAGTGAACTCCGAGGATACGATGCACACCGGAGCGTTCAGGGCACATAGTTATGCCCAGAGGTAGTTAGGCCCATCGAGGATAGGAGCTCCGACAGACGTGTAATTGTGGAGTACAGGGATCTTCATGAACTGTTCCCGGTCCGTTCGTCTTATTATGTTCGAGGCACTCGATTGCAGAGGCATTGAATCAATGCTTATCATATGTGTGTGGAGTTGTAGCGTGGATTGATTTTTTTATTTGCTTTATACTTGTGGGGTTGATGGTGACATTCCCATTTGGCGTGGATCGGTTGGTGCAACAGATCCAAGTTCCAAATTTTTTTATCAGCAATTGAAGCCAATGCTTTGTAGATTTATCATCTTGGGGACAGCCGGAGGGTGTTGCATCGCGCAATCGATCAGGAAGACACTGCAGCAAAGCTTCTCTGGCTCTTGGATTGTCTGAAAGCCTCAAATAACAACGAACAACATGTTTAAGTAATCGTGCGGAAGGTTCTTTGGCAAGTTGTATAACCATTTTGCCCAAAATGATTGCAACATGGGAAAACCTTTCATAGGTTTGGCAAATATATGACAAACCACTTTCATCAAGTAAAATCTTTTGCAAAATAAATGTCGCCACAGTTTTGCTTAATTCTGAGCCTGACTCCATTATTCGTAAGCAAAGAGGAATGATTTCAGTTGTTAAAAGGAAAGTTATCACTTCTTGTTCATCAGTCTTAACAAGAGCCCCAATTACACCCAAACTAGTTAATCTTAAATATTCAAATGGTCGAGTTTTTGATGTTGTATGTAGAAACGGATACAAGAACAGTGGAATCTGTGCCTGCAGAAATACAGTTTGGGTGTCCGGATGCGATGCTACACATTGCAACAAGGCAAGTGCATTGCATACCCTATTTGATTGGTGTGCAGTTAAAGTGGCAGGATTAATTGAGGGGTAAATGTTAATAATCTCGTGCAGTAGGGCAGCTGTTGTACCAAAACTATGCCATAGCATTGGTGCTAGATCTGTCACGGTTTCGCGTTTCTTACTAAGCTCCAGCAGAGCAGTTTCACGAGTTTCTGGATGGGCAAGCTCGTTGATCCAATACCTTATCAGTTTCAGCCTGAGGTTTAAGGCTCGCTGGACTTGGCTGACTACTCATAGTTAGCTTCTGATAGTTATATCTGTTTTGTGGAAATATTTTGGCGACTTTGAATTGATTTGGTAAGGAGGAAAGTTCTGTTTTATTGTCAATTAATTTTTTTGCGATTGTGGGGTTGCGTCTTAAATGTGTCACACCGACGACGATAGTGGCACAGAAATCAATTGAGGTGTTTTGGTTAAAAACAAGATTTTGAAACACCTTTTTATGGAATAAGCGTTTGGAATTGTATTGAAAGTGGTTTTCAGACGATTTTCCAGAATATTTTTAACTCGAAATTGTGAAGTGCTGGGTTGATTTTTGCAAAGAAGACTCCTTGAACTGTCACGAAACTTTTCATTTTTTCCAGGTCTATGGTCACCCAAATGAAGCCACAGTTGCCTTCTAGAAAACCTGAAATAATTATTTATGTTTGTTTACCTTGAGTTACAACCAAAATAATACGATACCTACCTTCATACATAATTCGCCGTCCATTTCAGGTTTTGTGGTATTGGCCTCTTTCATACAAATGACAGTCGCTAAAGTGGGGAAAATGGAAGATAAAAGAAGAAACAAACAAATAAACTTCCAGAAACTGGAAGTCCATTCTGGAAGTTTAAAGGGAATGGAATAGAAGACAGATGGGTTGCATGGGCGAAAGTCAATAGTGACAGGTAGGGCTAAAGTGAGTTGGACAGTGGTGTCGGAGGCCTTAAATCAGCTTATAGTGTATGAGAGGGAGTTATTGAGGTAAAATAAGCTGAACGGCAGGGAAAGTTGCCAGGATACCCTCAGGCGTGGTTCTGTCTTGGGTTGGTCGAGCAGGGATGCCTTACGTGTCCCTACTTCTGGGATTGCCTCGTGTAAACTCGCACTGGACCGATTCAGCCGGTTGGAAAGTTTACCTTCCAAATCAATTCGGAGTGCCGAGCGAGACCGTGACGTCATGACTCAGGAGGGGAACTGGAAAAAAATGTTCGACACAACACAGACACAGAATAACGGAGGGGTTGGATACTGACATGATATCGAATGATTATACCGTGCTAGAGGTAAACGGAAAATAGTGGAACGTTGAATTCTGTGACTTTCTCGATCTCCTGTCAGACTTCAGATTTCCATTAGATAGTCATCAGCCGGTTGGGAAACATTCACTCGTTTAACCTAAGCATTAGCACGGAAGCGAGCAAAAAGTGCAAAAAGAAAAAAAAAAAGATAGAAAAACGAAAAAAAAAACTATAAAGAGAAAAATTAATTATTAATACGCGAAGTTATAATTGTGAGTCCATTATCACTAGAAAAAAAAAACAGTGGTGCAAAACGTTTTCTTTGACGATAGTTTAAATCAAATTTTTTTTGCGATTTCAGGGTACGGTACCCAATTCTAATTTCTGTCTCCGATATTGGTGCTAGCGCGCAAAGCAAAAATTATAGGTAGACACCCAGATAAAGAAGAAAAAAACCTAATAACCATACGGTTTAAGAAACATCAAAGGGGTGAGTTTTGGGAATGTGCAAGAATGAGTAGTGATCGTGGTATAAACCAAGTCTAATTTTTTTGGTCAGGAATCATTCAGCGGTCATAGGCAGAAGGGCGCCTGGGCCGCCCCACCAGTTTATTGCTATGAAAATCAATCAATATGGATATTGACCTTTTTTGTCCAGGATCACCATCGTGAGCTCTCATGTTAGCTGTAGGAAAAAAGTCGGAAGTTGGAGGCAGAGTTCCCGGGATAATTGAAAAGCTAAGTACAACTTAAAATGATAAAGAAGCCAGTTAAACAAGAAAACACTAAGAAAAATCATTTTATTAAAACCTATACCTACCTAGTGATTAAAGAAAATTGTTAAAAATTTAAAACTACTTAATACCTACTATCGAAGAATCAAAATCATCAAAAATACCTACAGCTATCTAAAAATTAAAACTTAGGTAAAACTTAAAATTAATATCTAAAACTTAAACTTTCTTGGTATAAAACTTAAACTACCTACAAATACTTACCGATACGTAAAAAGTTAAAACTTAAAACTACTATCTAAAACTTAAACTTTCTTGGTATAAACCTTAAACTACCTAGAAATACTTACCGATTATAAGAATTTAAAACTTAAAATTACTATCTAAAACTTAAACTTTCTCGTTATAAATATTTTCAAATATTGAAAAATTAATCTACCTAAAAGAACTTACCTATGTATGAAACTTAAAACTTAAAAATAATTACTATCACCTAAAAGTTACCACTTAAAATTTAAATTTAAAAATCCTTTAAAACTACCTAAACTAGTGAGAAATTAAACTACTTAAAAATACTTACCACTACATAAAAGTTAAAACTTAAAGGTTAAAATTTAAATTTAAAAATCCTTTAAAACTACCTAAACTAATGAAAAAATTATCTACCTAAGAATACTTATCACTACATAAGAGTTAAAACTTAAAACTTTAAAGAAAAAAATAAATTTAAAAGTTCTTTAAAACTACATAATTTATTTAGAAAAAAAAAAAACAAACGTTAACAATAACTGAAATCACCCTAAAAAATGTTTACAAACTTAAAGATATTTAATTTATATTGAATAGAAAAAAAAAAAAAACCTTAAAATTAACTTTACTATACCTACCTATTTCCAATATTTAAAAACCTAAAGCTGCTTAACTCATTTTGAAAAACAAAAAAACATAGCTAGAACAATAGATAATCTAATATTAGTAAAAATTAAAAAAAAAAAAAATTATTAAAACTTAACTTAAATATCGTTGTAAGTGATTAAGTTAAGGTTTCGGATGTTTTTCCTCGCGTTTTTTTGTTAGAGTTTTTTTGATTACTAGAGTTTTATACCACCTCCAAGGAGCTCCATGCAGGTAGGATTTTTTTTTGACCGTATATATATGTCAGGTGCCAAATTGGGTGCTATTCAAAGTTAGTGTCGTTCGGAAACCTTTTTTTTTATCACCTTGTTTTTTCAGTTTTCAATTTTGTAAAAACACTAAGATGTTTTATTTTTGTTTGAGGCAACAGAATTATGATTGTATTTGAAGAATGTATATATAGAAATAAAAAAGTTAATGTTTTCCCTTTTTGCTAAAGAAACTATGTTGTTTGTACTGATTTTGGTGAACAAAATCATGTTCGTTTGAGGAAAGATTTTCAGGGGTGCTGATGGAAGGCGAAACCGTACGATGATAGGGGAGTTACCGGACTATAGTAAGGTTATATTTTGTTTTTGGGGAAGTTTAAACTAGGGCCAAAGAACTTCCAGGTTGGGTGGGTATGGGCCATGCTGCTTCGACATCTGCAGCACCCTAGTGTGGTGAAGTCCGTCCGCGGTTTTTTCATTTCGTGTTTGTGTTTAGGCCTGATAAATGTTTTGTTGGGAGGTGAGGTCAAGTTTCGGGGGCAAGATCCCCCCCCATTTCGGCGAGCTAACTGCCGAGCATCGCTAGCAGGCCGCGTCCCTTGGAACTTGGCGTTCCATTCCGCTCCTTTCAGTTCCGTTTCCCTTTATCCCACCTTTTCCTTATTCCTACACCACCGTGACACCTCATCCCCTCCCTACTTCCTCTTGCCTCGCAACAAATGGCGCCCAACGTCTAAGGCATTTGTCTTAGATTTTTGAAGTTATCGTTTCTGTTTTTTTTGTTGTAATAGTTCCTAACCAAACTCGCTATTAACTTTCAAGGATCGTAAGTCTGCTCCAAGAAGGTCTTAGACGCACTTAGAAGTATTGCGACGATTCCTTGGAAGTTCATAGCGACTTCGGTTAATGCATGTTTTCTGGACTTGCTGTAAGTTTTCAATTTCCGTAAGTCCTCATCAAGAAGGTCCTAGACGCACTTAGGTGAATGGCGACGGATTATTGGAAATTTGCAGTGAGGACAGTACCCTTTCCTAGTATTGTTTTTCCTTATTCCTATCCTGACTTTATTTTACTTTTCTTTCAAAATTTCATTTTCTTATCCTTTTAGTCCCGTATAGGTTATGTTCTTTCTTGGGATCGTGTCCATGTTTGGCAGGATGCCGAACATCGTTGCAACGATTTCCAAACTTGAGTTTTTGAAACTCATTTTTTTTTTCTTTTTTTTGTATGTTTTCTCTTCAATATCATGTCTTCAAAGAAAGTCCTAGAGACAGACTAGAATTGCGGGTTTTGAAGAAGAAAACATAGTAACGTACTTTTGTCAAATGTATTTAATTTCTCTCCTATTTCACCACACCAAGGGATTCATTTTCATGTCCGTCTGAAGTCTTTTATATTTTTTTTGAAAGTATACTTAAGAAAGGTCACTCCGTTTCGTCAAAACAAAATAAATCGTCACCGTGGAGCCTCCTGAAGCACCCCGCATGCTTATAGAAAAAAAAAACTTATTCAAAAAAAAAGAAGTTACAGTTTATTTAGGAAGAAAAAAAGGAAAGGTTTTGTTTCAATTAATTATTTATTTGTTTTTGGTTCAAAGGATTTATAGGTTACATTTAAGTCATCTTTAAGAAGAAAAAGTTTAAGAAAGGTGAGTCTTAAAAAAAAAAAAAAATTATTCTAAAAAATATAAACATTGTTATTTTTGTTTTCAATTTACAATTTCATGGTGGTTTTTCAATTTCAAAAAATTTTTTTCGTTTTTGATTCAAAGATTTCAAGTTTCATAATAACATTTCATAAGTTGTTACGTGTTTGAAAACAATTTATTTTAGAATTTTTTTTACATTCTGTTTTGGCTTTCAAAAATTTAAGTTTTTTTGAGCGAAGCATTTTGTTTCTGTTTGAAAAAGAAAAAGTTATACTTATATAAAATTACTAATATCTATTTTTCAATTTTCATTATTCGTTCTTTTTTTTGTTTTTTAAAGTTCTGTTTTTGAACTTCATTTATTGTTACCTTTGTGTAAGTTTGTTTCAATAATTATCGTTTCAAGTATTTCATACTTACATAACTTATATTTTCTTGTTTACTTTTTGGATTTCCGGTTTTCTGGTTGTTTATAGTTTTCAATATTAATATTTTTTTTCGTTTCTTACAAATTAGTACTGAAACTTTTGTTTTCATATAATTCATAGTCCGTTTGGTTTTTTTGAGTTTTTCTGGAATTATTTTCGTTTGGGGTTTCCAAACACAAAAATTATTTTCTGGAAGATTTACGTAAAATAATTTGTTCAAGTTTTTCTAAACTTAAGTTTTTAAGTTTTCAAAAAACTATTTTTCTGTTTAATATAAACATTTTTCTTCGTTTATTACTTTCTTCGTTAGTTTTTCAAATATTCCAATTCATAATATTGGACAACCGAAAAAAACTTTTGATAAAGTATAAGTTAAGTTTATAGTTAGTAGGCATTTAACTACATTATACTTTTAGCGTTAAGTATAATTTTAGTTATCATCCTACGCCAATCGTAACCGTTGAACTGGTTTCTTCGTTTTTGCTAGGATAATTTTCCAAGTAAAATATAATTTTTGTTTAGTCTTCAATTTAGTTTTTCATTTTTGTATACGTTTGTTTAAAGTAACGTTTATAAAAACTTTCATCGTTAATCTAGTTCCTTCGTTTCAAAGAACTTGTTTAAAGTTTTGAAATCTTTTTCAATTTTTCAAAGTTTTTGAAAATCCTTTTTCGTATTTTTTTGGGTAAAACACATCCCCGTTTTTTTTTGCTTCTCTCAAAACTCACCTACTTTAGGTTAGTATTTATTTAGTGTTGATAGTATTGTTCACTCGTGTTTAAAGATGGCAGTACACAATAGTGATGAAGAGGAAAGATTACGGAGACTGATACGAGACGCGGAGATAGAACAGGTCCGTAATAATCAGGAGTTGGCTTATGATTTGCCAAATAGAGAAAGGCCATCTCTTCAATGTTCTTCTTCTGCACCGGGTTTTCAGTATCCACCTCCTCCAGTCGGTTCAGCCAGGGCAACTGCACAGTTACCCGCGAATTTGCCGAATACCTCCATCGATTCAATCACACCACCCTCTTATAGCAGTTTAAGCGATCAGGGAGCCACTGTCAAACGAGTAGCGCCTAGGGTCCCTAAGACCAACGATCCAAGATTCCTTTCTAATAACACCGGGGCGTCGAAAAAACTTTTCGAAACAGCGACGAATAGGCCTAGTGGTAGTGGTAGGGAAAGGGTCATAGTCCCTGAAGATCTGAAGGCATACATTAATCTTGCCATTGTGAACGCTTTCTCGTCGTATCAGTCGTCTGTTAGAACTGAAATCACCAGCACGTTGAAGGATGAGATTCAAAACCAAATCGGCGGGCTAATGAGGGAATTAAGCCTGAGTCGAGCAGCTCCGTCAGTGGACCAGCCAGCAAGAGCAGAAGTTCCCTCCTCGGAGTCCCAGCATCCAATTCAGCCCCCAGTTCAGCGCCAACCTCAATTCGATCCAAGTCACAGAGCTTTTGTTCCAGTAGGTCCGCCAAATTATAGACAAGACGAGCCCAGTAGACGAGGTCAAGAACGAAATTTCCAACCTGATCCATTTCCCGATAATTATTTTTACCAGCCACCAAGAGATGTATCCAATCAGTTCTTTAGCCGACCTCCACCAACTGTTAACACCGATTATCGTCCTAGTAGGGAACCCATTAGGATTGATAGGTGGAACATCACATTCAATGGAAAGCCTGAACACCGAACGGTAGAAGACTTCATCTTGCAGGTGGAGAGACTTCAAGTCCACCATAGATGTCCATGGTCCATAATTTTACGCGATTTCCATCTGATGTTGAAAGGAGAAGCCTACGAATGGTTCTGGCAATTCCTTCGAAATAATTATAGTCCAGATTGGCAAATGTTGAAGGACGCCTTAATGCGCCAATTCCGAAATCTAAAGTCGGACTATGAAATTATGCGTGACATTATGGAACGGAAGCAGGCCTACGGTGAGACTATCGACGATTATTTTGCTGCCATAAACAAGATGAAGTCGCAGTTGAGGATCCAGATACCCGAAGTGG
This sequence comes from Melangyna quadrimaculata, assembly GCA_949320155.1. Classification (NCBI taxonomy): domain Eukaryota; kingdom Metazoa; phylum Arthropoda; class Insecta; order Diptera; family Syrphidae; genus Melangyna; species Melangyna quadrimaculata. Next base: position 221,652,132 of record OX439483.1, on the reverse strand, counting down.
ATGTGGTAAAAATCCTAAAGAAAAACTTGCATGAAAAGCTCAGAACTTTAGTGTTTCCAATGGCGCTATTCACCATGGATCAGTTGAGGCATGCGTGCAAGGATGCGGAGGTTTCTTTTCCGAGGAGGGATCCAACTTTTCAGAAGCCTTTCAAGCCAGCGGTAAAGTTTACAGCCAATGAACTCGGCTATGATGAGGAAGAGCAGTTTCCAGCAGATGAGCAAGTGGCGGCTTTTCAAGTGAGCGGAGCAAGTCAAAAAATTCCTCCACGGAAATATGCGGATACCACTAAGTTGATCTGCTGGAACTGCAAAGGTGCTGGTCACACTTATTTTGAATGTGGTTCTGAGGTACTCAGTGTATTTTGCTACAAGTGTGGTAATGAGGGGGTGAAAACTCCTTTCTGCCCAAAATGCAGCCCGGAAAACCGGTCGAAGAACGCGAAATCTTCGGGGGAGTCGCGTTCGACTCTAGTCCAAAACCCCCAACAGTAAAATTTTCAGACAATTTCCGTCAATCCCGAGAGGGTTTAGACGTAGCCCAACCTGAAAAAGAAAATAACAAAATACAAATTTTAAAGCGACCGAATGATGAAAAAGAAAGCAAAATCAGTATAAACCCAACCCCCTCACATTTAAAACCACTACATCAAAGAATATTTGAATATAAGCAAGCCCGAAATAGAATTTTTAATAACCAACAAGTCTTAGTGTCCGACAGTATTTTAAAAACAAGAGAAAGGTATAGAGCTAGAAAAAAACAGAGAGCGAATATATTGTCCACTATATTAGAAGTAGACTCTGATCCTAGACCTTATGCTAGTATTACTATCGGTGGAAAAAAACTTTTAGGGTTATTAGACAGTGGAGCCAGCATAAGCATTCTGGGCAAAAATTGTTTGCAACTGGTCCAGGATCTTAAAGTTCCGATAATACCACTTAATTCAGGAGTAAAAACGGCTGATGGGAAGAGTCAAAATATAGTGGGAAAAATAATGGCTCTAGTGAAATACAAAGAAGTAGAAAATCCAATAACGTTCTTCTTGGTTCCTAACTTGGACCAAGATGTCTATTTGGGAGTCGACTTTTGGCGTGCTTTCCAGCTCGCCCCGAACATAATAAGCTCCATTTCAATGTCAGAAGAAGCAGATCTTTCAAATGCTCACCAGTTGTCTCCGGAACAGCAGGCCAGATTGGATGCAGTCAGGCGGAAATTTCTGTGTTTTGACCGCGATGGTCTCGGTAAAACCACACTAATGGAACATGTTATAGATACGGGAGACGCATCCCCTGTGCAACAGCGTCACTACCCTGTCTCGCCAGCGGTACAATCCATCTTGTATGAAGAGCTAGACCGGATGTTGAGCCTCGGCGTTATTGAGGAGAGCGAGAGTCCGTGGTGTTCGCCAGTGGTTCTCTTGCGAAAACCCGGCAAGAACCGACTTTGTCTGGATTCTCGCAAGGTGAATTCACTGACGAAGAAAAACGCTAATCCTCTCCCCCATATCGAGGGGCTCCTCAGCCGACTACCGGATACTTTCTACATTAGTAGTATAGATCTCAAAGAAGCATTTTGGCAAATACCGCTGGAGAAACAGAGTAGGGAAAAGACTGCCTTTGCGGTACCGGGAAGACCCTTGTACCAATTCACTGTCATGCCTTTTGGGTTGTGCAATGCTGCCCAAAGGTTATGCCAGTTAATGGACAAGGTAATTCCTGCACGACTTAGGGACCGCGTTTTTGTGTATCTAGACGACTTGCTTATCATGGCACCAGATTTTGAGACACACATTGCATTGGTAGATGAAGTAGCTGAGTGTTTACGAAAAGCCAATCTCACCATCAACATGAACAAATCCAAGTTCTGCTTCAAGGAACTGAAGTATTTGGGGTTCATTGTTGGTGATGGAAAACTCAAAACCGATCCGGCGAAGGTGGAGGCGATAGTGGATTTCCCTGTTCCCAAAACCTCTCGTCAGGTTCGGAGGCTGCTTGGTCTGGCAGGGTGGTATCGCAAGTTTATTCGAGATTTCTCGAGCCTGACTGCCCCCTTGACGGACCTGCTGAAGAAAAAGGACGGAAAATTCCAAATGACGGGAGAGGCTCTGGAAGCATTTGAAAAGCTCAAAACAGCTCTTACTACCGCACCTGTCTTGTCCCACCCGGACTTTACTAGAAAATTTTACATCCAGTGTGATGCGTCGGACACGGGTATAGGAGCGGTACTGTTCCAAAAGAAGGATAACGATGAAGAAACTCCTATCGCGTACTTCTCTCAAAAACTTAACAAGTGTCAAAGAAATTACAGCGTGACCGAGAGAGAGTGTATGGCTGCGGTGATGGCCGTGAAAAAGTTTAGGCCGTATGTCGAGGGCATGGACTTCACAGTGATTACGGATCATTCCAGCCTTAAATGGCTGATGAGTATGAAAGACCTGAGCGGAAAACTCGCCAGGTGGAGTCTTTTATTGCAGTCCTATGTCTTCGACATACAACACCGAAAAGGAACGTTAAATGTTGTTCCAGACACTCTTTCTCGGGTACAGGTGGATTCTCTGGTGCTCGAAGAAGTAGCGCCACTAGTAGATCTAGAGTCCGAAGAATTTCACTCAGAAGAGTATACAAGTCTCATTGAGACAATTAAATCGCATCCCGAAGAATTGCCGGATTTGAAAGTCGTAGATGGCTTTGTGTATAAGCGGGCGTTGAGATGTGAAAGCGGCGGAGTAATGCTTGAACACTCCTGGTTATTGTGGATACCTTCAGGGCTTACTGAAGAGATAATCTCCAAAGCCCATAACCCTCCGAAAACTGCCCACGGCGGTATTTCAAAAACGCTCTATAGAATTCGTCAACATTTTCATTGGCCCAATATGACTGTCCAAATTCGTCAATATGTCTCTAATTGTTCAGTGTGTAAAGAATGTAAGGCAACCAACCAAGTTTCTCGACCGCCTATCGTCACTTCTTACTGTTCTAATCGTCCATTCGAAAAATTATATGTTGATTTCTTAGGTCCTTACCCGAGATCCAAGTCAGGTAATGCCTATGTGTTCATCGTCTTAGACCATTTGTCTAAATTTGTATTTTTAAAAGCCTTGAGGAACGCTAACACCTCAAGTATCGTTAAATTTTTGCGTGAAGATATTTTCAGTATGTTTGGGGTTCCAAACATATTGCACTCGGATAACGGAAAGCAATTTTTGGCCAACGATTTTCAAAAGTTTTTGTCCAATAACGGTATTAGACACTTTAAAACGGCCAACTATGCTCCGCAGTCGAATGCGTCGGAGAGGGTTAACCGCACGTTGTTAGCGGCCATCCGCTCATACTTAAAAACAGACCAACGTGAATGGGATCTTCACCTCTGCGATATCGCATGTGCTTTAAGGAGTTCAGTTCATAGCTCCATCGGTGTGTCACCATACTACGCTTTATTTGGCACTAATATGGTTACGCACGGAAGTGGCTATGAACTGGCCCGAAAACTGAACGCAGTGGACGACAACGAGCTGTTAACTCTTCCCCGACAAAGTCGATTGCAGTGCATAAGGGATCAGATACGCGAAAATATCTTAAAAGCCAATGAAAGATCGGCCAAAACGTATAACACCCGCACTCGTAAGGTTACCTTTATACCTGGTCAGGAAGTATACCGGAAAAACTTTATTTTAAGTGATTCGTCCAAGTACTTGTCTGCCAAGCTTTCACCAAAATATTTAAAATGCCGAATCGTACAGCCTGTCGGAAATCAAATGTATGAAATAGAAAATTTGGCTGGGAAAAAGATTGGCATTTTTCATGCAAAAGACCTTAAGATGTAACCCAACCTAGTTCTATAACTGCCGGTGGCGTCTGCATCAAATTCTTTTAAAATTTTCTTCACGACTGAACCTGATAGCTAATAATAAATTATTAACCTTTATCATTCGTTTTACAGATTTATTCGTCACATAGTATCTAGTGATAGTAGAACTTTATCACAAACCTTTATTTATTTATTTATTTTAGACTAAGCCTTAACCTATATATAAGATGTAAGACAGTTTAATCAACACCGCACTAGAGATATAAGACTGTAAAATTATTAAGTCTATTTATCCCACTTTGTACCTAAAAGAAGTTTATTGTACATACTAGAAATTGTTTATCCCTAACAGAAGGCGTTCCTAAGACGCCAATTCATTCGTCTTCGCCATACCGAACAGCCATACTTTCGATCTGTGATAAAATTAATCAACTGTGATACTACCTCTGTGATATTTTTTTCTTATTTGTTTACCTCTTTTATTTATACTTTATTAATTATACTTCTTATTTATATATTTGCTTGTCTATTTATTTTCATATGTATCTATAAACACCTAAACGGTGGTTCCCACAAACCCTCCCAGTTAAAAAGAGATTTTTTTTCAACGGCCGTTCTAGTAACCCATACGACCTAAACCACGATACGGTCTTACATATAAAGTGAATTTGAGTAGCTATAGCTTTATACATATTACCTGTTAGTTTAAGTTTTGCACAAAGTACCTGATCTTTAAATTTTTAATTTATTTATTAAATCGTTCCACCAGCACTTTACACACTGTATCTGTTAGATTTTAGTTTTGCCGCATAGTAACTGATACGCAACGGTTATAGTTGTTAATCAAAACAATATGTTACTCTCCTAGTACCTGAAACTCTCCTATCAGGTTTTAAAATATGTATGTAGGCCCGGCTTGATAGGGTGGGTTTTTCCCCACGAATACACCAACCGAAACACTAAAGCCATGGCAATACTTTCTACTGGTATCTGTGAGAAGAGAAACGACACCTTTTAAGATACCCCAGGTTTTATAGAGGATAAAGGAGCCCTTGTTTTCCGTCCATGACCTGGCAGGCTATCGGTCATACCCAGAAAATTTGTTGTGGGCTTTTAAAGAAAAAAAAAAAGGTAGACCACCCATTATCGCCGACTGGCGAAAATTCCACCACAGTAACACATTCGCCGACTCTATAATGTCAGACCATCCTATCGATTCGAAAATTAAAACTCGAATTTCTCTTTCACCTGATTAAATAAATACAAACTAATCACCTTGTTTTACTTCTTAGTTCTTTTTATTATGAATAAAACATGCGCCACCCTATACCAGCACTTCTAGTGTGAGTGATGGTACCGTGTTGTAGTGAACTCCGAGGATACGATGCACACCGGAGCGTTCAGGGCACATAGTTATGCCCAGAGGTAGTTAGGCCCATCGAGGATAGGAGCTCCGACAGACGTGTAATTGTGGAGTACAGGGATCTTCGTGAACTGTTCCCGGTCCGTTCGTCTTATTATGTTCGAGGCACTCGATTGCAGAGGCATTGAATCAATGCTTATCATATGTGTGTGGAGTTGTAGCGTGGATTGATTTTTTTATTTGCTTTATACTTGTGGGGTTGATGGTGACATTCCCATTTGGCGTGGATCGGTTGGTGCAACAGATCCAAGTTCCAAATTTTTTTATCAGCAATTGAAGCCAATGCTTTGTAGATTTATCATCTTGGGGACAGCCGGAGGGTGTTGCATCGCGCAATCGATCAGGAAGACACTGCAGCAAAGCTTCTCTGGCTCTTGGATTGTCTGAAAGCCTCAAATAACAACGAACAACATGTTTAAGTAATCGTGCGGAAGGTTCTTTGGCAAGTTGTATAACCATTTTGCCCAAAATGATTGCAACATGGGAAAACCTTTCATAGGTTTGGCAAATATATGACAAACCACTTTCATCAAGTAAAATCTTTTGCAAAATAAATGTCGCCACAGTTTTGCTTAATTCTGAGCCTGACTCCATTATTCGTAAGCAAAGAGGAATGATTTCAGTTGTTAAAAGGAAAGTTATCACTTCTTGTTCATCAGTCTTAACAAGAGCCCCAATTACACCCAAACTAGTTAATCTTAAATATTCAAATGGTCGAGTTTTTGATGTTGTATGTAGAAACGGATACAAGAACAGTGGAATCTGTGCCTGCAGAAATACAGTTTGGGTGTCCGGATGCGATGCTACACATTGCAACAAGGCAAGTGCATTGCATACCCTATTTGATTGGTGTGCAGTTAAAGTGGCAGGATTAATTGAGGGGTAAATGTTAATAATCTCGTGCAGTAGGGCAGCTGTTGTACCAAAACTATGCCATAGCATTGGTGCTAGATCTGTCACGGTTTCGCGTTTCTTACTAAGCTCCAGCAGAGCAGTTTCACGAGTTTCTGGATGGGCAAGCTCGTTGATCCAATACCTTATCAGTTTCAGCCTGAGGTTTAAGGCTCGCTGGACTTGGCTGACTACTCATAGTTAGCTTCTGATAGTTATATCTGTTTTGTGGAAATATTTTGGCGACTTTGAATTGATTTGGTAAGGAGGAAAGTTCTGTTTTATTGTCAATTAATTTTTTTGCGATTGTGGGGTTGCGTCTTAAATGTGTCACACCGACGACGATAGTGGCACAGAAATCAATTGAGGTGTTTTGGTTAAAAACAAGATTTTGAAACACCTTTTTATGGAATAAGCGTTTGGAATTGTATTGAAAGTGGTTTTCAGACGATTTTCCAGAATATTTTTAACTCGAAATTGTGAAGTGCTGGGTTGATTTTTGCAAAGAAGACTCCTTGAACTGTCACGAAACTTTTCATTTTTTCCAGGTCTATGGTCACCCAAATGAAGCCACAGTTGCCTTCTAGAAAACCTGAAATAATTATTTATGTTTGTTTACCTTGAGTTACAACCAAAATAATACGATACCTACCTTCATACATAATTCGCCGTCCATTTCAGGTTTTGTGGTATTGGCCTCTTTCATACAAATGACAGTCGCTAAAGTGGGGAAAATGGAAGATAAAAGAAGAAACAAACAAATAAACTTCCAGAAACTGGAAGTCCATTCTGGAAGTTTAAAGGGAATGGAATAGAAGACAGATGGGTTGCATGGGCGAAAGTCAATAGTGACAGGTAGGGCTAAAGTGAGTTGGACAGTGGTGTCGGAGGCCTTAAATCAGCTTATAGTGTATGAGAGGGAGTTATTGAGGTAAAATAAGCTGAACGGCAGGGAAAGTTGCCAGGATACCCTCAGGCGTGGTTCTGTCTTGGGTTGGTCGAGCAGGGATGCCTTACGTGTCCCTACTTCTGGGATTGCCTCGTGTAAACTCGCACTGGACCGATTCAGCCGGTTGGAAAGTTTACCTTCCAAATCAATTCGGAGTGCCGAGCGAGACCGTGACGTCATGACTCAGGAGGGGAACTGGAAAAAAATGTTCGACACAACACAGACACAGAATAACGGAGGGGTTGGATACTGACATGATATCGAATGATTATACCGTGCTAGAGGTAAACGGAAAATAGTGGAACGTTGAATTCTGTGACTTTCTCGATCTCCTGTCAGACTTCAGATTTCCATTAGATAGTCATCAGCCGGTTGGGAAACATTCACTCGTTTAACCTAAGCATTAGCACGGAAGCGAGCAAAAAGTGCAAAAAGAAAAAAAAAAAGATAGAAAAACGAAAAAAAAAACTATAAAGAGAAAAATTAATTATTAATACGCGAAGTTATAATTGTGAGTCCATTATCACTAGAAAAAAAAAACAGTGGTGCAAAACGTTTTCTTTGACGATAGTTTAAATCAAATTTTTTTTGCGATTTCAGGGTACGGTACCCAATTCTAATTTCTGTCTCCGATATTGGTGCTAGCGCGCAAAGCAAAAATTATAGGTAGACACCCAGATAAAGAAGAAAAAAACCTAATAACCATACGGTTTAAGAAACATCAAAGGGGTGAGTTTTGGGAATGTGCAAGAATGAGTAGTGATCGTGGTATAAACCAAGTCTAATTTTTTTGGTCAGGAATCATTCAGCGGTCATAGGCAGAAGGGCGCCTGGGCCGCCCCACCAGTTTATTGCTATGAAAATCAATCAATATGGATATTGACCTTTTTTGTCCAGGATCACCATCGTGAGCTCTCATGTTAGCTGTAGGAAAAAAGTCGGAAGTTGGAGGCAGAGTTCCCGGGATAATTGAAAAGCTAAGTACAACTTAAAATGATAAAGAAGCCAGTTAAACAAGAAAACACTAAGAAAAATCATTTTATTAAAACCTATACCTACCTAGTGATTAAAGAAAATTGTTAAAAATTTAAAACTACTTAATACCTACTATCGAAGAATCAAAATCATCAAAAATACCTACAGCTATCTAAAAATTAAAACTTAGGTAAAACTTAAAATTAATATCTAAAACTTAAACTTTCTTGGTATAAAACTTAAACTACCTACAAATACTTACCGATACGTAAAAAGTTAAAACTTAAAACTACTATCTAAAACTTAAACTTTCTTGGTATAAACCTTAAACTACCTAGAAATACTTACCGATTATAAGAATTTAAAACTTAAAATTACTATCTAAAACTTAAACTTTCTCGTTATAAATATTTTCAAATATTGAAAAATTAATCTACCTAAAAGAACTTACCTATGTATGAAACTTAAAACTTAAAAATAATTACTATCACCTAAAAGTTACCACTTAAAATTTAAATTTAAAAATCCTTTAAAACTACCTAAACTAGTGAGAAATTAAACTACTTAAAAATACTTACCACTACATAAAAGTTAAAACTTAAAGGTTAAAATTTAAATTTAAAAATCCTTTAAAACTACCTAAACTAATGAAAAAATTATCTACCTAAGAATACTTATCACTACATAAGAGTTAAAACTTAAAACTTTAAAGAAAAAAATAAATTTAAAAGTTCTTTAAAACTACATAATTTATTTAGAAAAAAAAAAAACAAACGTTAACAATAACTGAAATCACCCTAAAAAATGTTTACAAACTTAAAGATATTTAATTTATATTGAATAGAAAAAAAAAAAAAACCTTAAAATTAACTTTACTATACCTACCTATTTCCAATATTTAAAAACCTAAAGCTGCTTAACTCATTTTGAAAAACAAAAAAACATAGCTAGAACAATAGATAATCTAATATTAGTAAAAATTAAAAAAAAAAAAAATTATTAAAACTTAACTTAAATATCGTTGTAAGTGATTAAGTTAAGGTTTCGGATGTTTTTCCTCGCGTTTTTTTGTTAGAGTTTTTTTGATTACTAGAGTTTTATACCACCTCCAAGGAGCTCCATGCAGGTAGGATTTTTTTTTGACCGTATATATATGTCAGGTGCCAAATTGGGTGCTATTCAAAGTTAGTGTCGTTCGGAAACCTTTTTTTTTATCACCTTGTTTTTTCAGTTTTCAATTTTGTAAAAACACTAAGATGTTTTATTTTTGTTTGAGGCAACAGAATTATGATTGTATTTGAAGAATGTATATATAGAAATAAAAAAGTTAATGTTTTCCCTTTTTGCTAAAGAAACTATGTTGTTTGTACTGATTTTGGTGAACAAAATCATGTTCGTTTGAGGAAAGATTTTCAGGGGTGCTGATGGAAGGCGAAACCGTACGATGATAGGGGAGTTACCGGACTATAGTAAGGTTATATTTTGTTTTTGGGGAAGTTTAAACTAGGGCCAAAGAACTTCCAGGTTGGGTGGGTATGGGCCATGCTGCTTCGACATCTGCAGCACCCTAGTGTGGTGAAGTCCGTCCGCGGTTTTTTCATTTCGTGTTTGTGTTTAGGCCTGATAAATGTTTTGTTGGGAGGTGAGGTCAAGTTTCGGGGGCAAGATCCCCCCCCATTTCGGCGAGCTAACTGCCGAGCATCGCTAGCAGGCCGCGTCCCTTGGAACTTGGCGTTCCATTCCGCTCCTTTCAGTTCCGTTTCCCTTTATCCCACCTTTTCCTTATTCCTACACCACCGTGACACCTCATCCCCTCCCTACTTCCTCTTGCCTCGCAACAACACTTTAGCATTTATTCATGGCAACCTCACTGATAATCCCTCACAAGTCACAATAACCTCATAATTTGTGGGTCGGATTTTTTGTATACATCTGGCATGCTCTACTTTTCTGCATTTTGCAGATGAAGATACATGTAAATCCACCATTACATGTATCTTTGTCTGCATAATGCAGAAAAGTAGAGCAGGACAGATGTATACAAAAAATACAAGGGAGTGCAAGAGGACCATCAAGAAGATGAACATGTTCGTCTTCATTTCTGCATTATAGCACTTTCCTATAATGCAGAAACGAAGTTCTTCTGCATTTTGATCTTTTCTCTCTATCTAACAAATATTCATTTTGTATTTGGCATCCTTTTTTTTGCAGAAACCAAATGCATATACATGTAAATCCACGATAATGGTGGATTTACATGTATCTTCATCTGCATAATGCAGAAAAGTAGAGTAGGACAGATGTATACAAGAAATCCGAGCGAGTGAAAGAGAGCCATCAAGAAGATGAACATGGTCGTCTTCATATCTGCATTATGGCACTTTCCTATAATGCAGAAACGAAGTTCTGCTGCATTATGATCTTTTCTCTCTATCTAACAAATACACATTTTATATTTGGCATCCCTTTTTTTGTGCAGAAACCAAATGCAGATACATGTAAATCCACCACAATGCAGATTTGAAGACGAACATGTGCATCTTCTTGATGGTTCTCTTTCACACGCTCAGAGTTTTGGCATACATCTGTCCTGCTGTACTTTTCTTCATATTAGCAGACGAGATATATGTAAATCCAGCGTAAAGCCTTAAGCCTTAAGCCTTAACTACATAGGCCTACTTTTGTACAAAAGTGAGAAATAAATATCTATTCTGGAGACACCTGCTTGCAAAAAAAATAATGGAAAATTGTGCATGACGGTTTAATTTATGTGTCAGAACAATTTTCGTATGTTTTTTTGCAAGCATGTTCCTTTAGCGAGCATTTTAATTTCTCACTTTTGTACTTTTGTACAAAAGTAGGTCTATGTAGTTAAGGCTTTAGTTACATAGGCCTACTTTTGTGCAAAAGTACAAAAGTGAGAAATAAATATCTATTCTGAAGACACCAGCTTGCAAAGAAACAATGGAAAATTGGGCAAGGTGGTTTAATTTATGTGTCAGAACAATTTTCATGTTTTTTTTTAAGCATGTTTCTTTAGCGAGCATTTTAATTTCTCACTTTTGTACTTTTGTACAAAAGTAGGTCTATGTAGTTGAGGCTTAAGAATCTAAACTAGACTAGAGGCTCAAATAAACGCCAAAAATCTACCCAGCTATATTGTTTTGCATTTAAATTGGTACTGTACTATGGATGGCTTTTGTAATAAAACACGCCTAGATAACAAAAATGACAAATAAACAATGCTTAATAACAAAAAACTGCCGTCGGCGAATGTTCCGTGCGGCTTTCACGTTGGTTTGGGAGAGTATTAAAGACTCTCCCAAACGTCCCAAACCAAAGGCAAACCGTAGCGAAACCTTTCCAACAGCAGATTTACAAATACTTGTGGAATTTGTGACCTTTAAATCTTCTTAGTGATAGTAGCTAAATGGGCTGCAGGTCAATTGAAACAAATCAATTATTTCACAACGTATCGTCCATGAATATGGACATCATCAGGTGCGAGCAATGATGGTTTAATTATTACATTTATATTGCACTTAAACACGAACAGAGATGTTCCCAGTAGCAAGTTTAACTGACAAGTAACTATCTGTAAAATACTGATAAGTAACTATCTGTAAAATACGGATTCCAAGCCAAATATTTTTCTCGTAAGAGACGTGAAGTTGTTCTGCCACTGGGATGTACGGGATTGTGAATAGTTTCGAACGCTGTTCTTCGCAATGATGATGGGATATATGGTCTGACGATACCTTGTGATATGTCACAGTATAAGTTGATGCCTGGTTCTGCTTGCAGTTCGTGCAGATGAAGTGATGATGGATTTTGGATGAGATCCTGTAGATGTTCATCGTTTAGTTATTCGTCCCTTATTATTTTTGGTTCCAAAATGGTCGGCATGTTAATGGTGTTAAAACGTGACAAGGCGTCTGCTACAATGTTGTCATCACCTTATAGATAGACTATGTCTTTACAAAACTGTGATATGTAGTCGAGCTGCTGGAGTCTTCGTTCAGGAGCTTTTTCGTGTTTCTGTTTGAACGCATAGAGAAAGGGTTTATGATCGGTCTTGATGGTAAAACTACGACATTCAAGCATGTGGTGGAAGAATTGGATTGACGCAAAAATAGCAAGTAACTCTCGGTCGCAGGTGCAATAGCCTTGCTCTCCTGAACTGAGTTTGCGGGAGAAGAAACCCAATGGCTGCCAGGTGTTGTCTATAAGTTGCTCGAGTTTGGCTCCAATTGCAGTTGATGATGCATCAGTGGTGAGGGTCATGGAAGCATCTGGTGACGGGTATGCAAGTAGAGTTATGTTTGCGATTTTCTCTTTGCATTCCTCAAATGCTTTTGTTGATTTTTCAGTCCACTGTATTTTGGTTTTGTCGTTTTTAATGGAGCGTTGTAAGTATCCGTTGAGTGGGAGCTAAGAAACAGCTGCATTGGGAATGCAGCGCCGATAGTAGTTGGTTACTCCGAGGAAACGTCTGAGTTCTTCGATTGTTTCGGGTTTCTAGAAGGTGAGTATTGCATCAACTCGTTCATTCATTGGCGAATATCCGTGAGAGCTTATTTTGTAACCAAGATAGTTGACTTCTGTTTGACCAAAGACGCATTTTTTTAAATTGATGCTCAAAGAAAACTCTTGTAGGCGTTCTTAGATGGGATTCATGTTGATCTTTGTCCTTTGACATGATGAGTATGTCATCGATGTAAATGAAGACAAAATCAAGATCTCTGAATATCGAATCCATGAACCGTTGAAATGTTTGTGTCGCGTTCCTGAGACCGAACGGCATAACCAAATATTCGAACAGGCCGAAAGGTGTAATGATGGCTGTTTTGTGTATATCGTCCGGATGCTTTGGAACTTGATGGTAAGCTCTGTCCATGTCGAGTTTGGTGAAGATGCAACTTCCATGAAGACGAAGAAAGAGATCTTGAATAAGTGGTGGAGCATACTTGTCAGCTTCGGTTATGGCATTCAGTTGTCTATAATCTCCGCAGAGTCTCCAGACATTGTTCCCAATTTAGGGTTGTTTTTGGGCGGTATTCTGCTTAACATATGAATGTAAATGAAATGCGTTACTTACAGGTTTTAAGATGATCACGTAGATCACGTCGGGGTCACCAATGTGGTGTTCTTCGTTGACACCAGCAAATGTTAAACAAACAGATGTTTTTGAGAAGCAGAGAAAACCCAAATAAGAACGCAAAAGTATTTTAATTTAACATACAAGTTACTTTTAATGACTTATAGGTAAATATATTATTTATATTAAATAAATATGACAATAAATAAAGATGAACAATGAATTTTAATGAGTTTTTTTTATAAAGTCTTTTTAGAGAGAAATCACTGAAGAAAAATTAGCTTGTAAACAGCGTCGAAGAAAAAACCAGAATAAATTTGAATTTTCTCAACGTTCGATAATGGATTAATTGAAGGTTGGTATTATGGTTTTATGAATTAGTTGAATGTTGGTATTATCTTTTATGGTTTTACTTCGTCATGAGAAGGCAGAGGTGCCACAGTGGGAACAGTGTCGCCACAGCCTTAAAATCGCTGGCGCCACCTACCTGTTCGTCCTTAAACAAATTGTGTGTATTCACCTTTAAATTCGGATTACCAATACCGAAAAATGGAAACAGGAAACAACAGCTCATCCATTATTCGGAGTCAAAAAAACTCCATGCCAAAGTTGACTTCACTTGAAGAAAATTTCGTTTTATATCTGTCTTTCTATCATCGTCGTCTGAGTAGAGAGGACGCGTTGTTGTAATAATTAATTATGGTGAGTTATAATTGCATAATTTCATTAAATAATACTTTGCTTTTTTTCATTTTTTAAATTAAATTCTTTGTAATACATTTCCATTCAATAAATACTAGTTAAATATTTGTATGTATTTATTGTAATCTGTTTAATTGAAAAACCACGTGACCAGTTTTAAATTCTTGCTTATCTTTTTTTTATAGTCTCATCGTAAGTTTTCGGCACCTCGCCATGGTTCCATGGCTTTCTACCCGAAGAAGCGTGCAGCTAGGCATCGTGGAAAGGTTAAGGCATTCCCCAAAGATGATGCCTCAAAACCAGTGCATCTAACATGCTTTGTTGGCTACAAGGCCGGTATGACTCATATTGTCCGTGAGGCTGACCGTCCTGGATCAAGTAAGTTCATACAATTTTTATTTAAAATTCAATACACTAAATTTCATGATGATAAAAAGTTAAAATTTATGGTTAGAAACAAATGATTAACCGTGATTAAATCCGACTAGGGCGGACTGATCAAATTGAGAACTTTAACAAATATTCGCTGAATATTGCATTTTAATAACACGTTTTTTCTTCGGAAATTTACAGAGATCAACAAAAAGGAAGTAGTTGAAGCTGTTACTGTCTTGGAAACTCCACCAATGATTGTTGTCGGAGCAGTGGGTTACATCGAAACTCCATTTGGTCTACGTGCCCTCGTTAATGTATGGGCCCAGCACTTGTCTGAAGAATGCCGTCGCCGCTTCTATAAGAACTGGTAAGGTTTTAACGGGTATTTTAACTTAGTACGGTAGCTTTTTTACCCATGGGTTCAAAATGATGATAGATGGTATCTGAGTGCTATGACGATAACAATATTATACCATCTCTGCTGCCTTCCTTCTGATTAGAACCCAGAGTAAATTCTTGCTTATCCTCAGTAATTTCATTTTGTTTGAATTATTTAACTAATGAGAAAAACTAAAGCTCTTCGATCAATATGAGAGGGCTTCTTAAACCTTTAGTCGTGTGAGCGCATAGTTCCAATTTCTTTGAAATTGAGTAACTTTTTGCTACTAGCGAGCACGGCATGGAAGTGGAATCTCCGCTCGTTGCATCCTTAATTGGTTGCGGCGATGAGGTTTGCTTCTTTTCTCTTATTTTTGTCGAGCAGCTTGATTCTGAGTCCGGAAATCCAGTTCATTACCTACGCCAAAATGTTTCAATAGGAAATTCATCAACTTATGTACTTTATTCGTGTTCCTAAACGCATAGGTATAAGAGCAAGAAGAAGGCTTTCACCAAGGCCAGCAAGAAATGGACCGATGATGTCGGCAAAAAGAGCATTGAGAATGACTTCAGGAAGATGCTCCGTTATTGCAAGGTCATTCGTGTCATTGCACACTCACAGGTAAATATTTATTTTCATTTTATCGTAATTAATTACGACGTCCTTGGGCCTGCAAAGCTTGTAAGTAATCCCTTCTCCTTGCGGAGTCGGAGTGAACACTTGTGGAGTAGTGTCCTAAAAAGTGGAGCCGCTATGCTATTTCATGTATAGTTCTTCCGCAAGGTCGTAGACAAAATTGCCCTTCGGGTGGCGATTCTTGATATATTTCGTGAACTGTTTGTAGCCTTTCTGGCGATTACCATGCAGTTAAACCATATCACGGACAATTTTATCTAATTCGCTCAATTTTGGTTATCAGAAATTCTAATTTTTTTTTATATTTTATTTCCAAATAGATCCGTTTGATCAAGCAACGTCAAAAGAAGGCTCACATTATGGAAATCCAATTGAACGGTGGTTCAATTGAAGATAAGGTTAAATGGGTCAAGGAGCATTTGGAACAAGCTGTGCCCGTCTCAAAGGTCTTCGGACAAGATGAGGTTATTGACTGTGTTGGTGTTACCAAGGGTAAGGGATTCAAAGGTGTAACCAGCCGTTGGCATACAAAGAAGTTGCCCCGCAAGACGCACAAGGGTCTGCGTAAGGTTGCCTGTATTGGTGCCTGGCATCCAAGTCGTGTATCATTCACTGTAGCACGTGCCGGTCAAAAGGGTTACCATCACCGTACCGAGATTAACAAGAAAATCTACCGCATTGGAGCTGGTATCCACACCAAGGATGGCAAGGTGGGTTTTCGAACTTGATTGAATTTTAATTTGTTTTGTTTAATATATTGATGATAAAAAATTCTAGAGCCAAAAAATAGAAATTATTTGATACCTATGTGATATCTAAATGATAGGACTGATAATGTTAATCGTAGAGATACATGAAAAGTATGATTTTTCTCACAAAATAATTTATAAATTCTTTCTTCATCTTTGCAGGTCATTAAAAACAATGCATCAACTGAATACGATTTGACCGATAAGAGCATAACCCCAATGGGTGGTTTCCCTCATTATGGTGAAGTGAACAACGACTTTGTCATGCTTAAGGGATGTTGTATTGGTTCCAAGAAACGTGTTATTACCCTGCGTAAATCACTTTTGGTCCACACCAGCCGCAAAGCTTTGGAACAAATTAAGCTTAAGTTCATCGATACATCGTCAAAGATGGGTCATGGTCGTTTCCAGTCTGCCGCCGACAAATTGGCATTTATGGGACCACTCAAGAAGGACCGCATCAAGGAAGAACAGGCTGCAACTACAGCTGCTCCAACCGTTTAATTATAAAGATTTTATTGCATTGACCAAAATGCCATTTTTTGCATTTTAAGAAATATAATAAAATTGTATTTAGTAAAACCTAATTTTTTACTATTAACAAATGAGTTTTTCAATAGACAGAAAAGTCTTCTGTTCGTTTAAAAGCCATCAACTAGGTATACCAAAGAGTGGCATAAAATCGTACGATTAAGAAACCGGTAGGCCGATTCTGAAAAGCGCGGCGGATCGCTTTCATTGGCGGATTTGTATTTTCTTATTCTCATAAACGCAAAATTATTCATTTGCATTTTTTTCAATTCGCCAACAATCCGTCAACTAGAAACCTATCGCTTTGAAAGAAAAAGTGCTTTTGAGAATAAATAAATACAAATCCGCCAATGAAAGCGATCCGTCGCGCTTTTCATAATCGGCCTACGGAGAATTTTCCATTCCAGTGGAAGCTTAGCTTACTAATTATAACGATAAAAAGGCTTTGCTTACTATAAAATGTGGACTGATGAGCTTTATAATCATTAGGCGTTTTTTATTGGTAAATGTATACGCAGCGGAGCAAAATTTTACAATGTAACAACAAAGGATTGGTGCGGATACTACATAATGTGTTATTATTTTGTTTTGTGATTTTTAAAAAATAGACATTTTATAAAAATGACAAAACAAAATAATAGGTCCGATCCTTTAATTTGTGCACAGAAAATCACAAACTGTCAGATCTTGGAGAGCAACGTTGATATATTCTGAAAAATATCATAACTGTGCCAAAGTACGGGAACGCAAATTCAACCAAATTCCGTATTACCTAATGTGCTGGGCAAGTAAGGCACGATGTTTGGCTTTCTTCTTTTGCTCTCAAATTGACATTTTGCTTGCTGTGATTTTCAGTCCGAAGAAATTTCTCGGACTGAAAATCACAGGTAGGGGAAATTATTTACTCTCTCGTGAGCGTTGTTTTTTGTAAAAAACTGTCAAATTATTGAGTACGGGAACGGCTTTGGACTGAAAATCACACAAATGCACAGAAAATCACAGAAATTTAAAGTAAAGGAACGGACCTAATAACACTCTAGTATCCGCACTCTTCCTTTGTTGTTGTTTCCAGTGAAAAATTTTGCTGCGCTGCGTATACATTTGCCAATAAAACCCTATTATAGCATACTGGCCGAACACAAGGGTGTAGCTGTTGCATGTAGCACTGTCAAAGTTGAAAGATACGAAAATGGGGTACATCGCCACAATGGGAAGCTGTAGTAAGAAAATTGGCTGCGGCGAAAGTTGACTCAACATTAACTTTGGCGGCGCTACAAGCTGCATTTGAGATGACTTATGGGTTCCTATATGGTATTTTTTGACTTCACTTTTTTTTTGGGAACGTTCAATGCATTTGAGAAGTTTTTTCTGGTTTTGTAACTTTTTTATAGTCAGCTGTCAAACAAATTCAGTTCAAATTTAAATTTCATATGCGTTGAACACGTCTCGAATAAATTTACAAGCTGTGATGATGCGCTACATTATTGTAGACGTCCTTTGCTACATAAATGAGCGTTTTTATTGACAGCTTATACTACAGCGATTATTTTAGCTACAGCTGCGTCCCATTGTTTTCAAGGGGATAGTGTATAGGGCTTATACACATTTGCTGTGAAATGAATCCCAGGCCAAATTTGACTGGCATTCAAAAGAGTATTGGTAACAGTCGGAAGTCACATTTTGCCCAACAGTACTGTCATTAAACCGCCATTTTGTTTCTAAAGTTTGTATTGTTGATCCTAGAAAAAAAAAAAAATAGGCAGCAAATTTTTTTTTTTTTGACATCTAAAATACACACGTACGGAATTAGAATATAATCAGCCCAATTCTAAATATTCCCCGGGAAAATCAGCCCTATTGTGAGTTCCGCGTGAAAGAAAATCCGCCCGGAAAAATTACATTTCACTCTTCCCTTATTGTATGTTTCAGGCGAAAAAATATTCCATGTTCATAAAAACTCCCTTATTAGCACTATTGACAGCTTTTTTTTCGTTTAAAATATGTCATGTCATTTACAGCCAGATATCCATTAAATTTTTGGTGGCGAACGAGTAGGTACAGACTTGCTGTAAAATGGAGGGTGAATTTCGTAATAGCTTTTAAAAATCCGGGCGAACAAAATATTTTCGGGTGAAACTCACAATAGGGCTGAATAACTCCCAAGGCGCCGGGAGATTTGTTCCCCAAAATTAAAATGCTCTTCACATAAAATATATTTTAATTTTGTGGACATTCAGAATGCCATCTTTTTTCTAATAGTAATTATTTCTCATACTCGAAGTTTGCTTAGAATAAGGAAAAGGGAACAAAATTCCCGGAATATATGGTTTAGAATAAAAGAGTAGGGAAAAGGGAAGCATTTCCCCGGGAATTTTTATTTAGAATTCGGCTGAATGTATTTATAAAAATATTTAAATCTCATATTTTTTTTGGGAAATTTGTCGAGGTTGAGAAACGGTTAATAACACATGAGTTAATTTTGAATAATATATGCTAAATTAGCATGCGAATATACATACATACATACATAGGTAGGAAAAATATAATTATTGTTTAACATTTTGGGTGAGTTCAAAAATGCAGGAATGCTGCATGACTGCAAAATACAATTGTAAAAATATGGTACCATTTATGCAAGTTTTTAGTCAAATTTGATGCCGTTGTTTGAATTAATGTTTCATCTCAACAATAACATCAAATTTTACTAAAAACTTGCATAAAGGTACCATTTGTTTACAATTGTATTTTGCAGTCATGCAGCATTACTGCATTTTTGAACTCACCCAAAATGTTAAACAATATTTTTTTTGTTTCGTCTTACAATTAGAAACAAAAAAAAGGTTGTTATACCATTATAGATTGTCGAAATATCATACTGTTAATGTGAATTGTTGAGAAAAGTCTGATAACAATTGTTTTTTTTTTTCTAATTGCATAGAATTTAGGCCTGAACTTTGAGCCACCTTATCTAGAGAAATAGTTCTTGTTTCCGCAAACCACTGCTGGAAAAGATAGATGATATGGCCGTGACCATATCACCATATTATAATGCATATCGTCGGTCTATAGGTAAAACACGATTGGATGTGAAATCTAGCTAAAAACGCAAGATTTGTTTGACAGCATTAAACTCGATTTTGTTTAGAAAAAATTCGATTTGTTCAGAAAATTTCGAATTTTTTTGGTTGTAAGGAATTCGACAATAGAAAAAAAAATGCTCAAATTGACCAGAAAGTTTATAAAGACATTGAGGAAAATGTTATGGAGTCTTATTCATTTGAAATCATGCCCATCAAATTTGTTTTAAGGACGATAATGATCCAAAAAGTGCTCAACGGATTGCTAAGAAGATGTTTGCGTATTCAAGAAGTCATTTTTTAGATTAGACCGTCCAAAGCTCAGGCCTAAATTTTATCGAGGACTTGAGGCGAGACATCGAGGGATGGTTTAATTAAAAAAAAAAAAACATTTTGATCAGAATGTTTTAAATATTTAGGAAATCTGATAGAGTACTAAAAAAAATAAATCGGGTGGCACAACGGCTCATGAAGAACCAGGGCCTAGTGACTAACAACTCGCAACCATTCCTGTGTGCGCCTTTCGACAGGAATGGAAGGGACCTACAATTTTATGCCGAATCCGAACGGCTAGACGAGAAGCACTTATTCGTGACAAGTGATACTCTTGGAGGATTTGTCAATTTCACGCAAGAGGCAGTTGCCCTGAAAAAAAACTTTTTAGTTTTTAGGTGGACGAGGCTGGGAAGCGATCCCAGACCTCCAGCGTGACAGTCGAACGCACTAACCATTACGCTACGGGCTACTACTCTGATAGAGTACACCACTATCAATATTCCATGCCTTACGCAAGGAATTTTGTCTGAAATTATAAAGAATTAAGATTTTCCTACAATATATTCACATTAACATATTGAAATTTCAAAGATTTTTAATGTTATGACAACCTTTTGTTTCCGTTCTTAATTATATTGCCAGACGAAATAAGACCTAAATTAATGTTAATTTTTTTCCTACCAATATCCTCATGCTTATATTTTTTAAACCTTACTCAAAGTGTATCGTAGTTCATGGGCTATTATTAAAACCACTACTCAACCTCAACAAATTTCCCAAACAAAAGTTATGCATTATAAAATTTTATAAAAATATCGTTCTTAATTAGGCCGCCACGACTCTATATGTCGTGGTATGACTAAAAGCGAACAAAGAAATAGGAACAGAATAAAACATCTCAATCGCCAAGATTTTTTTACATTTAATGCAAATAGTTAAGTGGGCCACAAACGGTAATGCTAGCTGTCCACTTGTCATTGGGTACGTTCAGATGACTTAGGCGACTTGCAAGTAAGGCAAATTTCTAGTCTCTGATTGGCCAGCTGTCGTTTGTCCGCTTGTCATTAAAAAGAAAATGTTCCAAGTTCGTAAAAATTCCTCAATGGCACTATTGACAGCATTTTTTGTCGTGTGAAATATGTCATGTCATTTACAACAAGGTTTCCATTTAATTTTTGACGGCGAACGAGGTCACTTTTTGTAAAATGGAGGGTGAAACTAGCAATAGCTTTTAATAATTCGGGCGAATTAAACTTTTGCGGGTGAAACTCACAATAGGGCTGGTTATGTTTTATAGTCCAACATTTTTCACTTCCCCTCAAAAAAGCACCCTTTACCATAGATATTTATTTTGAGTCTTCTTATTTTCGGTTTGCATGAGAAACGGAATATTTATACCAAGTTTGATCGACGGACCATTATTTTAAAGGGTTTTCGGCAATATTTATCTATCGTACAGATAATATAGTCATACATACTTACATAAAAAAGTCTAACACTCGCACAAGGATAGGAATTTTTGTCGCTTTATAAGTTCCATTTCACCTGTATTAATAGGTTTCTCCCAACGAATATGAAGTTCTAATTAGTTAAGAACCCTGATAACTTACCAAAGTTTGATTCTGTCGCGGTCGGTCTAGGGGACCAGTTATAGCGATCAGGAAAACTTTCAATTGTGTTTTTTGCACAATTTTCAATCGATTTGAAACTACACTAATTTTTTTTTTAGATATGCTACACTTATCGATTAACGAATAACTCATAGAATTTTTTGATCAAATAAAATTTTCAATTAAACAATTATACTTTGTTAAAAATGTATTTATTTATTTTCCTGATGCAAATTCAATTTTCGTGCCAGCTGATCATAATTTATCACAAAATGGAACAAAAAGTTCCAATGATTTAAATTCCAATTTCACTCATTCCACTGACAGAATTGCGGACGAAAAAGTTTTTAATGTGCATTTCAATCAGAAAAACTTTGTTCGCTATAAACGAACACCAGGAAAAAAAATCCAATTTCATACTTTTTCAATCAGTAAATTTATATGAGATGTAATGTCAAACCTCTACAACCTTTTATTTTTTTTAATGATGCGAAATGCTTCAGTAATTGTTAGACATTCAATTATCCATCGTTTTACATCTATGCATTTATTTAAAAATATTAATAAATTATTTTCATTTAGAGCAGCAATACTCTGTTCCGTTTTATTTTGCAGTTTTGTTTTGTAGTAATGTTAAATTGAACATAAATGGATGAGTTTTTTACATACTGCAATTGATTAAGTTTTATTCTTTTGTAACATAAATAAATTGAAAAAAATATACATATATGTTCCGTTTTTTTACATTTTTTACATACTAAAATTTACTAATTTGTGTACTTTGTATCACAGGCAAAACAATGGCCAACGACAACATAAAGTTTAACTTCGTCTATCGTTAAACAAAATTAAATATTTATTCTTCTATCCTCATAAACAGAAAAACATAGCTCAATAATGTTGTAGGAGTAAACCAAATAAATTAAATCAAATCAAATGTTGCGAGCATGAATTGGTTATGAAATACTTTGAATAAACACAATTATTAGTATCGATTTTTTTTTAATTTAAAATTTGTTTGTTTTTATAAAAACAAAATTACAATAAGAATTATGCTTATTATGTTTATTATTATTTGTGTTTTAAAAAAATTGATTTCCTTTTATTGACCAATGGATTTTTGAATGGTGAAACTGAAAAAAAAAACAATAAAATAATTAAAACAATTCGATGGACATTATGAATTATGTTTATATAATAGCATGGAAACCTTCCATTAACAAATTATCATAAATAACTTATAAGTTAGAAAACTGTTAATAATATAATGATTACTCTTGTTTGGGAGTCTTGTCGAATAAGTATTCCTTTGCCATGGCGTATGCAAGTCCTATGGTCAATGCACCGACCACCGTGCCTTGAGCTGCTACACGGAGTTGCATAAGAAAGACACTTGTGCTCATGGTACCACGATTCTTGTAACTGTAAGCACCATAGGCACCCGCTGCAACAAAGCCTGCCAAACCTGAAAGTGAAATAAAACGTTTTGGTACAGGTACAAAATTCTACTAAATTTATTTAATTTAAAACTCAAGTCGTTTTTTATTTCAATATTTGAAATTAATGTAAATTTTAATGCCTATTCTGAACAAAGTTTAACTTTACAAAAAAACCTGACTAGAAGAATTCCTATCGACGGTTTGGTTGTACCTTTTTTTCTCTTTTATTATTGTTTTGATTGCTTTTTGAATCACCCTATGTTTCACTTTTGACTTTCGAATAAATAATTAATATCAATTAAGGTATTGAAATTTTCACCTTGTTATGTTTTAAGTTTAAAAAAAATATGCTATTAGGAAAGGTTATCAGAAATGGTATATTATTCATATCATAATGTACCGAGACCCCAAGCGTTAGAGCGGGTTTCTTTATTTATTTAAAGGGTGGGCGATCTAGTGGTTTCTTTAATCATAAGTCATTTTGACACTTACAGCTGTTTCCCGCTCGAAATCTCGACAGAATGTCAGTATCATAACTTCGCGGAACGAAATTATACGATTTGCTCAAGAACAACGTTGGGAAATGTTGAAACATTATTTCCAAAGTAATTTTGAGGCGAAAAATCATCTTTCTGACGAGGCGCATTTTCATGGATTGTGATTAAGTTTACAGTCGAGAAGCCAATGCATCTACAGAGAGTGACAGTTTGGTGCGGACTTAAGAGTGGTACCATTTTTCTTCGAAAATGAGGCTGGGAAAAACGTTTTGGTCAACGGTGGGCGTTACAGAGCCATGTTAACCGACTTATTTTTTACTGAAATTGTAGAGTCGGATTTGGATTTGTCAATTGGCCGCCTCGGAGCTGCGATTTGACCCTTTTTGTTTTTTTTTTTTTTGTGGGGAACCGTGAAGGACCGATGTTACTTGAATGATGTTGAGTTTCATAATTAGTGGGAGTGTTTGCTCTTACTAATAAGGCCCTAATGCTTGTTTTCCACTTGTCATTGAAAAGACACAAATTGACAAACTTTCCAGGACAGGGTGGCTTTTACCAACACAAAAAGCAAAGAAAGTAGTAGTAGCGAGCAACTATAACTCACCCTGTCTTGGAAAGTTTGTCAATTTACTATTTTCAATGACAAGTGGAAAGCTAGCATAATACAGGGACAAAATTTAAATTTGTGCATTTTTAAAAAGAAACTTGTATTTGGACTAGTCTATATACACAATTTGAATTAAATATAGTAATAAAAATATATTACTTTTTACAACTGTATGAGCTCTTTTAAATAATAAGGCTCGTTTCACACACATTCGGTTTCATTCAGTTCGGTCTCTATTCGGTTTGTAATCGGCTGTGCCTGATATGTGTGAAACGATAAAACGGCAAAAATAAAAACAATAGAGCACCGTTTTATCGTTTTACACATATCAGGCACAGCCGAATACAAACCGAATAGAGACCGAACTGAATGAAACCGAACGTGTGTGAAACGAGCCTTATAGAAACAGAATATATTATCTTCTTCTCATAAAAAAAAAAACTTTATTTAAACAGACGTTAAGGAGTTGAATGATTAACAACTTTAGTTTTTTTTTCTTTTTTTTTTATTTCAGGATTGTGATCAAGTTTATACTAGGATTGTTCAGTGAGGTTTTTTTCAGATTAGAACAGAACAGAGTAGAACAGAAACGTCAGACAAGATAGAACATGCAGCTGTCTGACAGATGTAATTGTCAAAAAAAAAAAACTTCGAGCTTAGTGAATAAGCAAGAAATACTTTTTATTAAAAACAATTAGAAAAAGTATTTATTTAACTACACAATTTAATTTATGTTGTTTTTTAAATATTTGTTTGTTTCCAAAGTAAAAGCACAAAGAGCTACGAAATTTGTTAAAAAATATCAACTTGCAAGTGGCAGCAGCTGATTTTGACAGTTGTCACAAACCTGTTCTAAGTTGTTCTACCTAAAAAGTAAGAACAGAAAATCCTGTTCTATTCTGTTCCAAACTGTTCGGAACAGCCTCACTGAACAGCAAATCGGAACAGTTTAGAACAGAAAATTCTCATTGAACAGCAAAACATTGTACTTTTCTGTTCTAAACTGTTCCAAACTATTCGGAACAACGTCAATGAACAAAAAAGCTACTAGCCAAACAAGAAGAACGTCATATCCATCTATTCTAATGTCGAATTCCTTGCAACCATTTGAAGTCGATTTCATTTATGTCGAATTCCTTACAACCATTTGAAGTCGATTTCATTAAAAAAAACTCACACACTCACAAAAAAAATCGAATTTTTTTAAATTCCTTCTACCAAGAACATTTTTTTTAATGTCGAATTCCTTACAACCAAAAAAATTCAAATTTTTCTGAACAAATCGAATTTTTTCTAAACAAAATCGATTTTAATGCTGTCAAACAATTCTTGCGTTTTTAGCTAGATTTCACATCGAATCGCACACACACTATCAAGATTTGACATTTCTCATGCATCAAGATGGAATTAAATGTTCTCATTACAATTTTGTGACAAAGTTAAAAAAGAAAACAAATGTTTAAGTGTTCTTAATTGTTTAATATTTAAGTGAATGATGAAAAAAAGTAAAGATAATTGTGCGTATCTTCAAGAAACAGAAAATCCCATTAAAATAACATATGTACAGTTCGCGAGGAAAACACGTTGCAAAATTATTTTTCTTCGTCCCCTAGTGAAATATTCAGAATAGATCCTCGCTGCTGTGTGTGGATTAATTTTGGATTGTAATTTTTTTACTTGATTACGCGCACGATTGTTTTTGATGTTTTTCAATTATCAGACGAAATATATTTGCTTTTAAATTATCAAAACAACGCGAAAATAAAATACACTTTAATATTAGCTTAGCGCGCACTACTTCTTAGTTTTTGTGCGACAACAAAATTCCTGTCAAATTGCACTCACACACTCACACACTCTCAAAAAAAATCGATTTTTTTTTTAAATTCCTTCTACCAAGAAATTTTTTTTAATGAAATCGACTTCAAATGGTTGTAAGGAATTCGACATTATTTTAATGAGATTTTTTGTTTCTTGAACATACGCACAATTATCTTTACTTTTTTTCATCATTCACTGAAATATTAAACAATTAAGAACACTTAAACATTTGTTTTCTTTTTTAACTCCGTCACAAAATTGTAATGAGAACATTTAATTCCATCTTGATGCATGAGAAATGTCGAATCTTGATAGTGTGTGTGCGATTGGATGTGAAATCTAGCTAAAAACGCAAGATTTGTTTGACAGCATTAAAATCGATTTTGTTTAGAAAAAATTCGATTTGTTCAGAAAAGTTCGAATTTTTTTGGTTGTAAGGAATTCGACATTAGAAAAAAAATGCTCAAATTGACCAGAAAGTTTATAAAGACATTGAGGAAAATGTTATGGATTCTTATTCATTTGAAATCATGCCCATCAAATTTGTTTTAAGGACGATAATGATCCAAAAAGTTCTCAACGGATTGCTAAGAAGATGTTTGCGTATTCAAGAAGTCATTTTTTAGATTAGACCGTCCAAAGCTCAGGCCTAAATTTTATCGAGGACTTGAGGCGAGACATCGAGGGATGGTTTAATTAAAAAAAAAAACATTTTGATCAGAATGTTCTAAATATTTAGGAAATCTGATAGAGTACACCACTATCAATATTCCATGCCTTACGCAAGGAATTTTGTCTGAAATTATAAAGAATTAAGATTTTCCTACAATATATTCACATTAACATATTGAAATTTCAAAGATTTTTAATGTTATGACAACCTTTTGTTTCCGTTCTTAATTATATTGCCAGACGAAATAAGACTTAAATTAATGTTAATTTTTTTCCTACCAATATCCTCATGCTTATATTTTTTAAACCTTACTCAAAGTGTATCATAGTTCATGGGCTATTATTAAAACCACTACTCAACCTCAACAAATTTCCCAAACAAAAGTTATGCATTATAAAATTTTATAAAAATATCGTTCTTAATTAGGCCGCCACGACTCTATATGTCGTGGTATGACTAAAAGCGAACAAAGAAATAGGAACAGAATAAAACATCTCAATCGCCAAGATTTTTTTACATTTAATGCAAATAGTTAAGTGGGCCACAAACGGTAATGCTAGCTGTCCACTTGTCATTGGGTACGTTCAGATGACTTAGGCGACTTGCAAGTAAGGCAAATTTCTAGTCTCTGATTGGCCAACTGCCGTTTGTCCGCTTGTCATTCAAAAGAAAATGTTCCAAGTTCGTAAAAATTCCTCAATGGCACTATTGACAGCATTTTTTTCGTGTATGTCATGTCATTTACAACAAGATTTCCATTTAATTTTTGACGGCGAACGAGGTTACTTTTTGTAAAATGGAGGGTGAAACTAGCAATAGCTTTTAATAATTCGGGCGAATTAAACTTTTGCGGGTGAAACTCACAATAGGGCTGGTTATGTTTTATAGTCCAACATTTTTCACTTCCCCTCAAAAAAGCACCCTTTACCATAGATATTTATTTTGAGTCTTCTTATATTCGGTTTGCATGAGAAACGGAATATTTATACCAAGTTTGATCGACGGACCATTATTTTAAAGGGTTTTCGGCAATATTTATCTATCGTACAGATAATATAGTCATACATACTTACATAAAAAAGTCTAACACTCGCACAAGGATAGGAATTTTTGTCGCTTTATAAGTTCCATTTCACCTGTATTAATAGGTTTCTCCCAACGAATATGAAGTTCTAATTAGTTAAGAACTCTGATAACTTACCAAAGTTTGATTCTGTCGCGGTCGGTCTAGGGGACCAGTTATAGCGATCAGGAAAACTTTCAATTGTGTTTTTTGCACAATTTTCAATCGATTTGAAACTACACTAATTTTTTTTTTAGATATGCTACACTTATCGATTAACGAATAACTCATAGAATTTTTTGATCGAATACAATTTTCAATTAAACAATTATACTTTGTTAAAAATGTATTTATTTATTTTCCTGATACAAATTCATTTTTCGTGCCAGCTGATCATAATTTATCACAAAATGGAACAAAAAGTTCCAATGATTAAATTCCAATTTCACTCATTCCACTGACAGAATTGCGGACGAAAAAGTTTTTAATGTGCATTTCAATCAGAAAAACTTTGTTCGCTATAAACGAACATCAGGAAAAAAAATCCAATTTCATACTTTTTCAATCAGTAAATTTAAATGAGTAGGCGCCAGTTATAGCTTTCATTGAAATCCATCATTGAAACACAAATCAGTGAAATGGTGGAATATTTTTTGACAGGTCGGTTATAGCTATCATGAAATTTTCTTTCATTGAAAATTCCATTCCCCATACAAAAACAACGTTGAGGTTAAAGTCGATCATTGAACGAAAAACTGACAGAGGAGAACAGGAAGAGAAAGGAACACATTTCATTGGAACGATGTGTTCCACTTTTGGGAACAAAATATCAACTGTTCATTGAAAACGATTTTCATCATTGAAAAACTAAAAGTGATTTAATTAGAAAGTGTTAAAGCAAACTTAACATTTTATTGACTAAAAAAAATATATAACTAACAACATTCATTTTCGTACCAAAATGCCATCAGTTTTATTTGTTTAAGTGCATCAAAATTGAAAGACAAAATGTTCAATGATGGTTTTCAATGAAAGCTATAACTGGCGCCTAATGTAATGTCAAACCTCTACAACCTTTTATTTTTTTTAATGATGCGAAATGCTTCAGTAATTGTTAGACATTCAATTATCCAAAAGAAAAGTTTTTATTCGTTTTACATCTATGCATTTATTTAAAAATATTAATAAATTATTTTCATTTAGAGCAGCAATACTCTGTTCCGTTTTATTTTGCAGTTTTGTTTTGTAGTAATGTTAAATTGAACATAAATGGATGAGTTTTTTACATACTGCAATTGATTAAGTTTTATTCTTTTGTAACATAAATAAATTGAAAAAAATATACATATATGTTCCGTTTTTTTACATTTTTTACATACTAAAATTTACTAATTTGTGTACTTTGTATCACAGGCAAAACAATGGCCAACGACAACATAAAGTTTAACTTCGTCTATCGTTAAACAAAATTAAATATTTATTCTTCTATCCTAATAAACAGAAAAACATAGCTCAATAATGTTGTAGGAGTAAACCAAATAAATTAAATCAAATTCATGCGAGCATGAATTGGTTATGAAATACTTTGAATGAACACAATTATTAGTATCGATTTTTTTTTAATTTAAAGTTTGTTTGTTTTTATAAAAACAAAAACACAATAAGAATTATGCTTATTAGGTTTATTATTATTTGTGTTTTAAAAAAATTAATTTCCTTTTATTGACCAATGAATTTTTGAATGGTGAAACTGAAAAAAAAAACAATAAAATAATTAAAACAATTCGATGGACATTATGAATTATGTTTATATAATAGCATGGAAACCTTTTTATTAACAAATTATCATAAATAACTTATAAGTTAGAAAACTGTTAATAATATAATGATTACTCTTGTTTGGGAGTCTTGTCGAATAAGTATTCCTTTGCCATGGCGTATGCAAGTCCTATGGTCAATGCACCGACCACCGTGCCTTGAGCTGCTACACGGAGTTGCATAAGAAAGACACTTGTGCTCATGGTACCACGATTCTTGTAACTGTAAGCACCATAGGCACCCGCTGCAACAAAGCCTGCCAAACCTGAAAGTGAAATAAAACGTTTTGGTACAGGTACAAAATTCTACTAAATTTATTTAATTTTAAACTCAAGTCGTTTTTTATTTCAATATTTGAAATGAATGTAAATTTTAATGCCTATTCTGAACAAAGTTTAACTTTACAAAAAAACCTGACTAGAAGAATTCCTATCGACGGTTTGGTTGTACCTTTTTTTTCTTTTATTATTGTTTTGATTGCTTTTTGAATCACCCTATGTTTCACTTTTGACTTTCGAATAAATAATTAATATCAATTAAGGTATTGAAATTTTCACCTTGTTATGTTTTAAGTTTAAAAAAAATATGCTATTAGGAAAGGTTATCAGAAATGGTATATTATTCATATCATAATGTACCGAGACCCCAAGCGTTAGAGCGGGTTTCTTAAAAATTAAATTTATTTAAAGGGTGGGCGATCTAGTGGTTTCTTTAATCATAAGTCATTTTGACACTTACAGCTGTTTCCCGCTCGAAATCTCGACAGAATGTCAGTATCATAACTTCGCGGAACGAAATTATACGATTTGCTCAAGAACAACGTTGGGAAATGTTGAAACATTATTTCCAAAGTAATTTTGAGGCGAAAAATCATCTTTCTGACGAGGCGCATTTTCATGGATTGTGATTAAGTTTACAGTCGAGAAGCCAATGCATCTACAGAGAGTGACAGTTTGGTGCGGACGTAAGAGTGGTACCATTTTTCTTCGAAAATGAGGCTGGGAAAAACGTTTTGGTCAACGGTGGGCGTTACAGAGCCATGTTAACCGACTTATTTTTTACTGAAATTGTAGAGTCGGATTTGGATTTGTCAATTGGCCGCCTCGGAGCTGCGATTTGACCCTTTTTGTTTTTTTTTTTTTTTGTGGGGAACCGTGAAGGACCGATGTTACTTGAATGATGTTGAGTTTCATAATTAGTGGGAGTGTTTGCTCTTACTAATAAGGCCCTAATACTTGTTTTCCACTTGTCATTGAAAAGACACAAATTGACAAACTTTCCAGGACAGGGTGGCTTTTACCAACACAAAAAGCAAAGAAAGTAGTAGTAGCGAGCAACTATAACTCACCCTGTCTTGGAAAGTTTGTCAATTTACTATTTTCAATGACAAGTGGAAAGCTAGCATAATACAGGGACAAAATTTAAATTTGTGCATTTTTAAAAAGAAACTTGTATTTGGACTAGTCTATATACACAATTTGAATTAAATATAGTAATAAAAATATATTACTTTTTACAACTGTATGAGCTCTTTTAAATAATAAGGCTCGTTTCACACACATTCGGTTTCATTCAGTTCGGTCTCTATTCGGTTTGTAATCGGCTGTGCCTGATATGTGTGAAACGATAAAACGGCAAAAATAAAAACAATAGAGCACCGTTTTATCGTTTTACACATATCAGGCACAGCCGAATACAAACCGAATAGAGACCGAACTGAATGAAACCGAACGTGTGTGAAACGAGCCTTATAGAAACAGAATATATTATCTTCTTCTCATAAAAAAAAACTTTATTTAAACAGACGTTAAGGAGTTGAATGATTAACAACTTTAGTTTTTTTTTTCTTTTTTTTTTATTTCAGGATTGTGATCAAGTTTATACTAGGATTGTTCAGTGAGGTTTTTTCAGATTAGAACAGAACAGAGTAGAACAGAAACGTCAGACAAGATAGAACATGCAGCTGTCTGACAGATGTAATTGTCAAAAAAAAAAAACTTCGAGCAAGAAATACTTTTTATTAAAAACAATTAGAAAAAGTATTTATTTAACTACACAATTTAATTTATGTTGTTTTTTAAATATTTGTTTGTTTCCAAAGTAAAAGCACAAAGAGCTACGAAATTTGTTAAAAAATATCAACTTGCAAGTGACAGCAGCTGATTTTGACAGTTATCACAAACCTGTTCTAAGTTGTTCTACCTAAAAAGTAAGAACAGAAAATCCTGTTCTATTCTGTTCCAAACTGTTCGGAACAGCAAATCGGAACAGTTTAGAACAGAAAATTCTCATTGAACAGCAAAACATTGTACTTTTCTGTTCTAAACTGTTCCAAACTATTCGGAACAACGTCAATGAACAGAAAAGCTACTAGCCAAACAAGGAGAACGTCATATCCATCTATTCTAATGTCGAATTCCTTACAACCATTTGAAGTCGATTTCATTTATGTCGAATTCCTTACAACCATTTGAAGTCGATTTCATTAAAAAAAAACTCACACACTCACAAAAAAAATCGAATTTTTTTAAATTCCTTCTACCAAGAACATTTTTTTTAATGTCGAATTCCTTACAACCAAAAAAATTCAAATTTTTCTGAACAAATCGAATTTTTTCTAAACAAAATCGATTTTAATGCTGTCAAACAATTCTTGCGTTTTTAGCTAGATTTCACATCGAATCGCACACACACTATCAAGATTTGACATTTCTCATGCATCAAGAAGGAATTAAATGTTCTCATTACAATTTTGTGACAAAGTTAAAAAAGAAAACAAATGTTTAAGTGTTCTTAATTGTTTAATATTTAAGTGAATGATGAAAAAAAGTAAAGATAATTGTGCGTATCTTCAAGAAACAGAAAATCCCATTAAAATAACATATGTACAGTTCGCGAGGAAAACACGTTGCAAAATTATTTTTCTTCGTCCCCTAGTGAAATATTCAGAATAGATCCTCGCTGCTGTGTGTGGATTAATTTTGGATTGTAATTTCTTTACTTGATTACGCGCACAATTGTTTTTGATGTTTTTCAATTATCAGACGAAATATATTTGCTTTTAAATTATCAAAACAACGCGAAAATAAAATACACTTTAATATTAGCTTAGCGCGCACTACTTCTTAGTTTTTGTGCGACAACAAAATTCCTGTCAAATTGCACTCACACACTCACAAAAAAAATCGATTTTTTTTTTAAATTCCTTCTACCAAGAAATTTTTTTTAATGAAATCGACTTCAAATGGTTGTCGAATTCGACATTATTTTAATGAGATTTTTTGTTTCTTGAACATACGCACAATTATCTTTACTTTTTTTCATCATTCACTGAAATATTAAACAATTAAGAACACCTAAACATTTGTTTTCTTTTTTAACTCCGTCACAAAATTGTAATGAGAACATTTAATTCCATCTTGATGCATGAGAAATGTCGAATCTTGATAGTGTGTGTGCGATTGGATGTGAAATCTAGCTAAAAACGCAAGATTTGTTTGACAGCATTAAAATCGATTTTGTTTAGAAAAAATTCGATTTGTTCAGAAAAGTTCGAATTTTTTTGGTTGTAAGAAATTCGACATTAGAAAAAAAATGCTCAAATTGACCAGAAAGTTTATAAACACATTGAGGAAAATGTTATGGATTCTTATTCATTTGAAATCATGCCCATCAAATTTGTTTTAAGGACGATAATGATCCAAAAAGTTCTCAACGGATTGCTAAGAAGATGTTTGCGTATTCAAGAAGTCATTTTTTAGATTAGACCGTCCAAAGCTCAGGCCTAAATTTTATCGAGGACTTGAGGCGAGACATCGAGGGATGGTTTAATTAAAAAAAAAAACATTTTGATCAGAATGTTCTAAATATTTAGGAAATCTGATAGAGTACACCACTATCAATATTCCATGCCTTACGCAAGGAATTTTGTCTGAAATTATAAAGAATTAAGATTTTCCTACAATATATTCACATTAACATATTGAAATTTCAAAGATTTTTAATGTTATGACAACCTTTTGTTTCCGTTCTTAATTATATTGCCAGACGAAATAAGACTTAAATTAATGTTAATTTTTTTCCTACCAATATCCTCATGCTTATATTTTTTAAACCTTACTCAAAGTGTATCATAGTTCATGGGCTATTATTAAAACCACTACTCAACCTCAACAAATTTCCCAAACAAAAGTTATGCATTATAAAATTTTATAAAAATATCGTTCTTAATTAGGCCGCCACGACTCTATATGTCGTGGTATGACTAAAAGCGAACAAAGAAATAGGAACAGAATAAAACATCTCAATCGCCAAGATTTTTTTACATTTAATGCAAATAGTTAAGTGGGCCACAAACGGTAATGCTAGCTGTCCACTTGTCATTGGGTACGTTCAGATGACTTAGGCGACTTGCAAGTAAGGCAAATTTCTAGTCTCTGATTGGCCAACTGCCGTTTGTCCGCTTGTCATTCAAAAGAAAATGTTCCAAGTTCGTAAAAATTCCTCAATGGCACTATTGACAGCATTTTTTTCGTGTATGTCATGTCATTTACAACAAGATTTCCATTTAATTTTTGACGGCGAACGAGGTTACTTTTTGTAAAATGGAGGGTGAAACTAGCAATAGCTTTTAATAATTCGGGCGAATTAAACTTTTGCGGGTGAAACTCACAATAGGGCTGGTTATGTTTTATAGTCCAACATTTTTCACTTCCCCTCAAAAAAGCACCCTTTACCATAGATATTTATTTTGAGTCTTCTTATTTTCGGTTTGCATGAGAAACGGAATATTTATACCAAGTTTGATCGACGGACCATTATTTTAAAGGGTTTTCGGCAATATTTATCTATCGTACAGATAATATAGTCATACATACTTACATAAAAAAGTCTAACACTCGCACAAGGATAGGAATTTTTGTCGCTTTATAAGTTCCATTTCACCTGTATTAATAGGTTTCTCCCAACGAATATGAAGTTCTAATTAGTTAAGAACTCTGATAACTTACCAAAGTTTGATTCTGTCGCGGTCGGTCTAGGGGACCAGTTATAGCGATCAGGAAAACTTTCAATTGTGTTTTTTGCACAATTTTCAATCGATTTGAAAATACACTAATTTTTTTTTTTAGATATGCTACACTTATCGATTAACGAATAACTCATAGAATTTTTTGATCGAATACAATTTTCAATTAAACAATTATACTTTGTTAAAAATGTATTTATTTATTTTCCTGATGCAAATTCATTTTTCGTGCCAGCTGATCATAATTTATCACAAAATGGAACAAAAAGTTCCAATGATTAAATTCCAATTTCACTCATTCCACTGACAGAATTGCGGACGAAAAAGTTTTTAATGTGCATTTCAATCAGAAAAACTTTGTTCGCTATAAACGAACATCAGGAAAAAAAATCCAATTTCATACTTTTTCAATCAGTTAATTTATATGAGTAGGCGCCAGTTATAGCTTTCATTGAAATCCATCATTGAAACACAAATCAGTGAAATGGTGGAATATTTTTTGACAGGTCGGTTATAGCTATCATGAAATTTTCTTTCATTGAAAATTCCATTCCCCATACAAAAACAACGTTGAGGTTAAAGTCGATCATTGAACGAAAAACTGACAGAGGAGAACAGGAAGAGAAAGGAACACATTTCATTGGAACGAATGTGTTCCACTTTTGGGAACAAAATATCAACTGTTCATTGAAAACGATTTTCATCATTGAAAAACTAAAAGTGATTTAATTAGAAAGTGTTAAAGCAAACTTAACATTTTATTGACTAAAAAAAATATATAACTAACAACATTCATTTTCGTACCAAAATGCCATCAGTTTTATTTGTTTAAGTGCATCAAAATTGAAAGACAAAATGTTCAATGATGGTTTTCAATGAAAGCTATAACTGGCGCCTAATGTAATGTCAAACCTCTACAACCTTTTATTTTTTTTAATGATGCGAAATGCCTCAGTAATTGTTAGACATTCAATTATCCAAAAGAAAAGTTTTTATTCGTTTTACATCTATGCATTTATTTAAAAATATTAATAAATTATTTTCATTTAGAGCAGCAATACTCTGTTCCGTTTTATTTTGCAGTTTTGTTTTGTAGTAATGTTAAATTGAACATAAATGGATGAGTTTTTTACATACTGCAATTGATTAAGTTTTATTCTTTTGTAACATAAATAAATTGAAAAAAATATACATATATGTTCCGTTTTTTTACATTTTTTACATACTAAAATTTACTAATTTGTGTACTTTGTATCACAGGCAAAACAATGGCCAACGACAACATAAAGTTTAACTTCGTCTATCGTTAAACAAAATTAAATATTTATTCTTCTATCCTAATAAACAGAAAAACATAGCTCAATAATGTTGTAGGAGTAAACCAAATAAATTAAATCAAATTCATGCGAGCATGAATTGGTTATGAAATACTTTGAATGAACACAATTATTAGTATCGATTTTTTTTTAATTTAAAGTTTGTTTGTTTTTATAAAAACAAAAACACAATAAGAATTATGCTTATTAGGTTTATTATTATTTGTGTTTTAAAAAAATTAATTTCCTTTTATTGACCAATGAATTTTTGAATGGTGAAACTGAAAAAAAAAAAACAATAAAATAATTAAAACAATTCGATGGACATTATGAATTATGTTTATATAATAGCATGGAAACCTTTTTATTAACAAATTATCATAAATAACTTATAAGTTAGAAAACTGTTAATAATATAATGATTACTCTTGTTTGGGAGTCTTGTCGAATAAGTATTCCTTTGCCATGGCGTATGCAAGTCCTATGGTCAATGCACCGACCACCGTGCCTTGAGCTGCTACACGGAGTTGCATAAGAAAGACACTTGTGCTCATGGTACCACGATTCTTGTAACTGTAAGCACCATAGGCACCCGCTGCAACAAAGCCTGCCAAACCTGAAAGTGAAATAAAACGTTTTGGTACAGGTACAAAATTCTACTAAATTTATTTAATTTTAAACTCAAGTCGTTTTTTATTTCAATATTTGAAATGAATGTAAATTTTAATGCCTATTCTGAACAAAGTTTAACTTTACAAAAAAACCTGACTAGAAGAATTCCTATCGACGGGTTTGTTTGTTTTGATTGCTTTTTGAATCACCCTATGTTTCACTTTTGACTTTCGAATAAATAATTAATATCAATTAAGGTATTGAAATTTTCACCTTGTTATGTTTTAAGTTTAAAAAAAATATGCTATTAGGAAAGGTTATCAGAAATGGTATATTATTCATATCATAATGTACCGAGACCTCAAGCGTTAGAGCGGGTTTCTTAAAAATTAAATTTATTTAAAGGGTGGGCGATCTAGTGGTTTCTTTAATCATAGGTCATTTTGACACTTACAGCTGTTTCCCGCTCGTAATCTCGACAGAATGTCAGTATCATAACTTCGCGGAAGGAAATTATACGATTTGCTCAAGAACAACGTTGGGAAATGTTGAAACATTATTTCCAAAGTAATTTTGAGGCGAAAAATCATCTTTCTGACGAGACGCATTTTCATGGATTGTGATTAAGTTTACTGTCGAGAAGCCAATGCATCTACAGAGAGTGACAGTTTGGTGCGGATTTAAGAGTGGTACCATTTTTCTTCGAAAATGAGGCTGGGAAAAACGTTTTGGTCAACGGTGGGCGTTACAGAGCCATGTTAACCGACTTATTTTTTACTGAAATTGTAGAGTCGGATTTGGATTTGTCAATTGGCCGCCTCGGAGCTGCGATTTGACCCTTTTTTTTTTTTTTTTTTTTGTGGGGAACCGTGAAGGACCGATGTTACTTGAATGATGTTGAGTTTCATAATTAGTGGGAGTGTTTGCTCTTACTAATAAGGCCCTAATGCTTGGTTTCCACTTGTCATTGAAAAGACGCAAATTGACAAACTTTCCAGGACAGGGTGGCTTTTACCAACACAAAAAGCAAAGAAAGTAGTAGTAGCGAGCAACTATAACTCACCCTGTCTTGGAAAGTTTGTCAATTTACTATTTTCAATGACAAGTGGAAAGCTAGCATAATACAGGGACAAAATTTAAATTTGTGCATTTTTAAAAAGAAACTTGTATTTGGACTAGCCTATATACACAATTTAAATTAAATATAGTAATAAAAATAAATTACTTTTTACAACTGTATGCGCTCTTTTAAATAATAAGGCTCGTTTCACACACATTCGGTTTCATTCGGTTCGGTCTCTATTCGGTTTGTATTCGGCTGTGCCTGATATGTGTGAAACGATAAAACGGCAAAAATAAAAACCTAATAAAAACAATAGAGCACCGTTTTATCGTTTTACACATATCAGGCACAGCCGAATACAAACCGAATAGAGACCGAACTGAATGAAACCGAACGTGTGTGAAACGAGCCTTATAGAAACAGAATATATTATCTTCTTCTCATAAAAAAAACTTTATTTAAAGAGATGTTAAGGAGTTGAATGATTAACAACTTAATTTTTTTTTTTTTTTTTTTTTATTTCAGGATTGTGGTCAAGTTTATACTAGGATTGTTCAGTGAGGTTTTTTCAGATTAGAACAGAACAGAGTAGAACAGAAACGTCAGACAAGATAGAACATGCAGCTGTCTGACAGATGTAATTGTCAAAAAAAAAAAAAACTTCGAGCTTAGTGAATAAGCAAGAAATACTTTTTATTAAAAACAATTAGAAAAAGTATTTATTTAACTACACAATTTAATTTATGTTGTTTTTTAAATATTTGTTTGTTTCCAAAGTAAAAGCACAAAGAGCTACGAAATTTGTTAAAAAATATCAACTTGCAAGTGACAGCAGCTGATTTTGACAGTTGTCACAAACCTGTTCTAAGTTGTTCTACCTAAAAAGTAAGAACCGATAATCCTGTTCTATTCTGTTCCAAACTGTTCGGAACAGCCTCACTGAACAGCAAATCAGAACAGTTTAGAACAGAAAATTCTCATTGAACAGCAAAACATTGTTCTTTTCTGTTCTAAACTGTTCCAAACTATTCGGAACAACGTCAATGAACAAAAAAGCTACTAGCCAAACAAGAAGAACGCCATATCCATCTATTCTAATGTCGAATTCCTTACAACCATTTGAAGTCGATTTCATTTATGTTTTTTTGTGAGTGTGTGAGTGCAATTTGACAGGAATTTTGTTGTCGCACAAAAACTAAGAAGTAGTGCGCGCTAAGCTAATATTAAAGTGTATTTTATTTTCGCGTTGTTTTGATAATTTAAAAGCAAATATATTTCGTCTGATAATTGAAAAACATCAAAAACAATTGTGCGCGTAATCAAGTAAAAAAATTACAATCCAAAATTAATCCACACACAGCAGCGAGGATCTATTCTGAATATTTCACTAGGGGACGAAGAAAAATAATTTTGCAACGTGTTTTCCTCGCGAACTGTACATATGTTATTTTAATGGGATTTTCTGTTTCTTGAAGATACGCACAATTATCTTTACTTTTTTTCATCATTCACTTAAATATTAAACAATTAAGAACACTTAAACATTTGTTTTCTTTTTTAACTTCGCCACAAAATTGTAATGAGAACATTTAATTCCATCTTGATGCATGAGAAATGTCAAATCTTGATAGTGTGTGTGCGATTTGATGTGAAATCTAGCCAAAAACGCAAGATTTGTTTGACAGCATTAAAATCGATTTTGTTTAGAAAAAATTCGATTTGTTCAAAAAAATTCGAATTTTTTTGGTTGTAAGGAATTCGACATTGAAAAAAATTTTCTTAGTAGAAGGAATTTAAAAAAATTCGATTTTTTTTGTGAGTGTGTGAGTGCAATTTGACAGGAATTTTGTTGTCGCACAAAAACTAAGAAGTAGTGCGCGCTAAGCAAATATTAAAGTCTATTTTATTTTCGCGTTGTTTTGATAATTTAAAAACAAATATATTATGTCTGATAATTGAAAAACATCAAAAACAATTGTGCGCGTAATCAAGTAAAAATATTACAATCCAAAATGAATCCACACACAGCAGCGAGGATCTATTCTGAATATTTCACTAGGGGACGAAGAAAAATAATTTTGAAACGTGTTTTTTGCTCGCGAATTGTATGTTATGTCGAATTCCTTACAACCAAAAAAATTCGAATTTTTCTGAACAAATCGAATTTTTTCTAAACAAAATCGATTTTAATGCTGTCAAACAAATCTTGCGTTTTTAGCTAGATTTCACATCAAATTGGCTAGATTTCACATCAAATCGCACACACACTATCAAGATTTGACATTTCTCATGCATCAAGATGGAATTAAATGTTCTCATTACAATTTTGTGGCGAAGTTAAAAAAGAAAACAAATGTTTAAGTGTTCTTAATTGTTTAATATTTAAGTGAATGATGAAAAAAAGTAAAGATAATTGTGCGTATCTTCAAGAAACAGAAAATCCCATTAAAATAACATATGTACAGTTCGCGAGGAAAACACGTTGCAAAATAATTTTTCTTCGTCCCCTAGTGAAATATTCGGAATAGATCCTCGCTGCTGTGTGTGGATTAATTTTGGATTGCAATTTTTTTACTTGATTACGCGCACAATTGTTTTTGATGTTTTTTAATTATCAGACGAAATATATTTGCTTTTAAATTATCAAAACAACGCGAAAATAAAATACACTTTAATATTAGCTTAGCGCGCACTACTTCTTAGTTTTTGTGCGACAACAAAATTCCTGTCAAATTGCACTCACACACTCACAAAAAAAATCGATTTTTTTTTTAAATTCCTTCTACCAAGAAATTTTTTTTAATGAAATCGACTTCAAATGGTTGTAAGGAATTCGACATTATTTTAATGAAATTTTTTGTTTCTTGAACTTACGCACAATTATCTTTACTTTTTTTCATCATTCACTGAAATATTAAACAATTAAGAACACTTAAACATTTGTTTTCTTTTTTAACTCCGTCACAAAATTGTAATGAGAACATTTAATTCAATCTTGATGCATGAGAAATGTCGAATCTTGATAGTGTGTGTGCGATTGGATGTGAAATCTAGCTAAAAACGCATGATTTGTTTGACAGCATTAAAATCGATTTTGTTTACAAAAAATTCGATTTGTTCAGAAAAGTTCGAATTTTTTTGGTTGTAAGGAATTCAACATTAGAAAAAAAAATGCTCAAATTGACCAGAAAGTTTATAAAGACATTGAGGAAAATGTTATGGATTCTTATTCATTTGAAATCATGCCCATCAAATTTGTTTTAAGGAAGATAATGATCCAAAAAGTTCTCATCGGATTGCTAAGAAGATGTTTGCGTATTCAAGAAGTCATTTTTTAGATTAGACCGTCCAAAGTTCAGGCCTAAATTTTATCGAGGACTTGAGGCGAGACATCGAGGGATGGTTTAATTAAAAAAAAAAAACATTTTGATCAGAATGTTCTAAATATTTAGGAAATCTGATAGAGTACACCACTATCAATATTCCATGCCTTACGCAAGGAATTTTGTCTGAAATTATAAAGAATTAAGATTTTCCTACAATATATTCACATTAACATATTGAAATTTCAAAGATTTTTAATGTTATGACAACCTTTTGTTTCCGTTCTTAATTATATTGCCAGACGAAATAAGACTTAAATTAATGTTAATTTTTTTCCTACCAATATCCTCATGCTTATATTTTTTAAACCTTACTCAAAGTGTATCGTAGTTCATGGGCTATTATTAAAACCACTACTCAACCTCAACAAATTTCCCAAACAAAAGTTATGCATTATAAAATTTTATAAAAATATCGTTCTTAATTAGGCCGCCACGACTCTATATGTCGTGGTATGACTAAAAGCGAACAAGAAATAGGAACAGAATAAAACATCTCAATCGCCAAGATTTTTTTACAATTAATGCAAAAATTCCTCAATGGCACTATTGACAGCATTTTTTTCATGTGAAATACGTCATGTCATTTACAACAAGATTTCCATTTAATTTTTGACGGCGAACGAGGTTACTTTTTGTAAAATGGAGGGTGAAACTAGCAATAGCTTTTAATAATTCGGGCGAATTAAACTTTTGCGGGTGAAACTCACAATAGGGCTGGTTATGTTTTATAGTCCAACATTTTTCACTTCCCCTCAAAAAAGCACCCTTTACCATAGATATTTATTTTGAGTCTTCTTATTTTCGGTTTGCATGAGAAACGGAATATTTATACCAAGTTTGATCGACGGACCATTATTTTAAAGGGTTTTCGGCAATATTTATCTATCGTACAGATAATATAGTCATACATACTTACATAAAAAAGTCTAACACTCGCACAAGGATAGGAATTTTTGTCGCTTTATAAGTTCCATTTCACCTGTATTAATAGGTTTCTCCCAACGAATATGAAGTTCTAATTAGTTAAGAACTCTGATAACTTACCAAAGTTTGATTCTGTCGCGGTCGGTCTAGGGGACCAGTTATAGCGATCAGGAAAACTTTCAATTGTGTTTTTTGCACAATTTTCAATCGATTTGAAAATACACTAATTTTTTTTTTTAGATATGCTACACTTATCGATTAACGAATAACTCATAGAATTTTTTGATCGAATACAATTTTCAATTAAACAATTATACTTTGTTAAAAATGTATTTATTTATTTTCCTGATGCAAATTCATTTTTCGTGCCAGCTGATCATAATTTATCACAAAATGGAACAAAAAGTTCCAATGATTAAATTCCAATTTCACTCATTCCACTGACAGAATTGCGGACGAAAAAGTTTTTAATGTGCATTTCAATCAGAAAAACTTTGTTCGCTATAAACGAACATCAGTAATCAGTAAATTTATATGAGTAATGTAATGTCAAACCTCCAGCTACAACCTTTTATTTTTTTTAATGATGCGAAATGCTTCAGTAATTGTTAGACATGAAATTATCCAAAAGAAAATTTTTACTGATCGCTAAACTGGCCCCTAAAATAAATCAATGTTTTTTTACAAAAAAAATATTCTTTTCAGGAACTACTTTGTATCACAGGCAAAACAATGGCCAACGACAACATAAAGTTTAACTTCGTCTATCGTTAAACAAAATTAAATATTTATTCTTCTATCCTCATAAACAGAAAAACATAGCTCAATAATGTTGTAGGAGTAAACCAAATAAATTAAATCAAATCAAATGTTGCGAGCATGAATTGGTTATGAAATACTTTGAATAAACACAATTATTAGTATCGATTTTTTTTTAATTTAAAATTTGTTTGTTTTTATAAAAACAAAATTACAATAAGAATTATGCTTATTATGTTTATTATTATTTGTGTTTTAAAAAAATTGATTTCCTTTTATTGACCAATGGATTTTTGAATGGTGAAACTGAAAAAAAAAAACAATAAAATAATTAAAACAATTCGATGGACATTATGAATTATGTTTAATTAATTTTTAATGGAAACCTTCCATTAACAAATTATCATAAATAACTTATAAGTTAGAAAACTGTTAATAATATAATGATTACTCTTGTTTGGGAGTCTTGTCGAATAAGTATTCCTTTGCCATGGCGTATGCAAGTCCTATGGTCAATGCACCGACCACCGTGCCTTGAGCTGCTACACGGAGTTGCATAAGAAAGACACTTGTGCTCATGGTACCACGATTCTTGTAACTGTAAGCACCATAGGCACCCGCTGCAACAAAGCCTGCCAAACCTGAAAGTGAAATAAAACGTTTTGGTACAGGTACAAAATTCTACTAAATTTATTTAATTTAAAACTCAAGTCGTTTTTTATTTCAATATTTGAAATGAATGTAAATTTTAATGCCTATTCTGAACAAAGTTTAACTTAACAAAAAAACCTGACTAGAAGAATTCCTATCGACGGTTTGGTTGTACCTTTTTTTTTCTTTTATTATTGTTTTGATTGCTTTTTGAATCACCCTATGTTTCACTTTTGAATAAATAATTAATATCAATTAAGGTATTGAAATTTTCACCTTGTTATGTTTTAAGTTTAAAAAAAATATGCTATTAGGAAAGGTTATCAGAAATGGTATATTATTCATATCATAATGTACCGAGAACACAAGCGTTAGAGCGGGTTTCTTAAAAATTAAATTTATTTAAAGGGTGGGCGATCTAGTGGTTTCTTTAATCATAGGTCATTTTGACACTTACAGCTGTTTCCCGCTCGAAATCTCGACAGAATGTCAGTATCATAACTTCGCGAAACGAAATTATACGATTTGCTCAAGAACAACGTTGGGAAATGTTGAAACATTATTTCCAAAGTAATTTTGAGACGAAAAATCATCTTTCTGACGAGGCGCATTTTCATGGATTGTGATTAAGTTTACTGTCGAGAAGCCAATGCATCTACAGAGAGTGACAGTTTGGTGCGGATTTAAGAGTGGTACCATTTTTCTTCAAAAATGAGGCTGGGAAAAACGTTTTGGTCAACGGTGGGCGTTACAGAGCCATGTTAACCGACTTATTTTTTACTGAAATTGTAGAGTCGGATTTGGATTTGTCAATTGGCCGCCTCGGAGCTGCGATTTGACCCTTTTTGTTTTTTTTTTGTGGGGAACCGTGAAGGACCGATGTTACTTGAATGACGTTGAGTTTCATAATTAGTGGGAGTGTTTGCTCTTACTAATAAGGCCCTAATGCTTGGTTTCCACTTGTCATTGAAAAGACGCAAATTGACAAACTTTCCAGGACAGGGTGGCTTTTACCAACACAAAAAGCAAAGAAAGTGGTAGTATCGAGCAACTATAACTCACCCTGTCTTGGAAAGTTTGTCAATTTACTATTTTCAATGACAAGTGGAAAGCTAGCATAATACAGGGACAAAATTTAAATTTGTGCATTTTTAAAAAGAAACTTGTATTTGGACTAGCCTATATACAC
This sequence comes from Melangyna quadrimaculata, assembly GCA_949320155.1. NCBI lineage: Eukaryota > Metazoa > Arthropoda > Insecta > Diptera > Syrphidae > Melangyna > Melangyna quadrimaculata. The sequence continues at coordinate 221,607,810 of OX439483.1, read as the reverse complement.
AATTTAAATTGAATATAGTAATAATAATAAATTACTTTTTACAACTGTATGAGTTCTTAAAAGGCTCGTTTCACACACATTCGGTTTCATTCGGTTCGGTCTCTATTCGGTTTGTATTCGGCTGTGCCTGATATATGTGAAACGATAAAACGGCAAAAATAAAAACCTAATAAAAACAATAGAGCACAGTTTTATCGTTTTACACATATCAGGTACAGCCGAATACAAACCGAATAGAGACCGAACTGAATGAAACCGAACGTGTGTGAAACGAGCCTTATAGAAACAGAATATATTATCTTCTTCTCATAAAAAAAAAAACTTTATTTAAACAGACGTTAAGGAGTTGAATGATTAACAACTTTAGTTTTTTTTTTTTTTTCAGGATTGTGATCAAGTTTATACTAGGATTGTTCAGTGAGGTTTTTTCAGATTAGAACAGAACAGAGTAGAACAGAAACGTCAGACAAGATAGAACATGCAGCTGTCTGACAGATGTAATCGTCAAAAAAAAAAAAAAACTTCGAGCTTAGTGAATAAGCAAGAAATACTTTTTATTAAAAACAATTAGAAAAAGTATTTATTTAACTACACAATTTAATTTATGTTGTTTTTTAAATATTTGTTTGTTTCCAAAGTAAAAGCACAAAGAGCTACGAAATTTGTTAAAAAATATCAACTTGCAAGTGACAGCAGCTGATTTTGACAGTTGTCACAAACCTGTTCTAAGTTGTTCTACCTTAAAAGTAAGAACAGAAAATCCTGTTCTATTCTGTTCCAAACTGGTCGGAACAGCCTCACTGAACAGCAAATCAGAACAGTTTAGAACAGAAAATTCTCATTGAACAGCAAAACATTGTTCTTTTCTGTTCTAAACTGTTCCAAACTATTCGGAACAACGTCAATGAACAAAAAAGCTACTTGCCAAACAAGGAGAACGTCATATCCATCTATTCTAATGTCGAATTCCTTACAACCATTTGAAGTCGATTTCATTTATGTCGAATTCCTTACAACCATTTGAAGTCGATTTCATTAAAAAAAAATTTTTTTGTGAGTGTGTGAGTGCAATTTGACAGGAATTTTGTTGTTGCACAAAAACTAAGAAGTAGTGCGCGCTAAGCTAATATTAAAGTGTATTTTATTTTCGCGTTGTTTTGATAATTTAAAAGCAAATATATTTCGTCTGATAATTGAAAAACATCAAAAACAATTGTGCGCGTAATCAAGTAAAAATATTACAATCCAAAATGAATCCGCACACAGCAGCGAGGATCTATTCTGAATATTTCACTAGGGGACGAAGAAAAATAATTTTACAACGTGTTTTCCTCGCGAATTGTATGTTATGTCGAATTCCTTACAACCAAAAAAATTCGAATTTTTCTGAACAAATCGAATTTTTTCTAAACAAAATCGATTTTAATGCTGTCAAACAAATCTTGCGTTTTTAGCTAGATTTCACATCAAATCGCACACACACTATCAAGATTTGACATTTCTCATGCATCAAGATGGAATTAAATGTTCTCATTACAATTTTGTGGCGAAGTTAAAAAAGAAAACAAATGTTTAAGTGTTCTTAATTGTTTAATATTTAAGTGAATGATGAAAAAAAGTAAAGATAATTGTGCGTATCTTCAAGAAACAGAAAATCCCATTAAAATAACATATGTACAGTTCGCGAGGAAAACACGTTGCAAAATTAGTTTTCTTCGTCCCCTAGTGAAATATTCAGAATAGATCCTCGCTGCTGTGTGTGGATTAATTTTGGATTGTAATTTTTTTACTTGATTACGCGCACAATTGTTTTTGATGTTTTTCAATTATCAGACGAAATATATTTGCTTTTAAATTATCAAAACAACGCGAAAATAAAATACACTTTAATATTAGCTTAGCGCGCACTACTTCTTAGTTTTTTGTGCGACAACAAAATTCCTGTCAAATTGCACTCACACACTCACAAAAAAAATCACACACGCACAATTATCTTTACTTTTTTTCATCATTCACTGAAATATTAAACAATTAAGAACACTTAAACATTTGTTTTCTTTTTTAACTCCGTCACAAAATTGTAATGAGAACATTTAATTCAATCTTGATGCATGAGAAATGTCGAATCTTGATAGTGTGTGTGCGATTGGATGTGAAATCTAGCTAAAAACGCAAGATTTGTTTGACAGCATTAAAATCGATTTTGTTTAGAAAAAATTCGATTTGTTCAGAAAAGTTCGAATTTTTTTTGGTTGTAAGGAATTCAACATTAGAAAAAAAAAAAAATGCTCAAATTGACCAGAAAGTTTATAAAGACATTGAGGAAAAATGTTATGGAGTCTTATTCATTTGAAATCATGCCCATCAAATTTGTTTTAAGGACGATAATGATCCAAAAAGTTCTCAACGGATTGCTAAGAAGATGTTTGCGTATTCAAGAAGTCATTTTTTACATTAGACCGTCCAAAGCTCAGGCCTAAATTTTATCGAGGACTTGAGCGAGACATCAAGGGATGGTTTAATTAAAAAAAAAAAAAAAACATTTTGATCAGAATGTTCTAAATATTTAGGAAATCTGATAGAGTACACCACTATCAATATTCCATGCCTTACGAAAGGAATTTTTGTCTGAAATTATAAAGAATTAAGATTTTTCCTACAATATATTCACATTAACATATTGAAATTTCATAGATTTTTAATGTTATGACAACCTTTTGTTTCCGTTCTTAATTATATTGCCAGACGAAATAAGACTTAAATTAATGTTAATTTTTTTCCTACCAATATCCTCATGCTTATATTTTTTAAACCTTACTCAAAGTGTATCGTAGTTCATGGGCTATTATTAAACCACTACTCAACCTCAACAAAATTTCCCAAACAAAAGTTATG